>CM038222.1:20768904-21216068 GCA_021442155.1 Cymbidium sinense
CCACAACTAAACCCAATAATAAAACTAAAACTAACAAACTAATAATAACTAAATAATAAACTAAAAACTAAAACCTAATAACTAACTAAAACTAACTAAACTAATAACTAATAAAACAAAACTAATAAACTAATAAAACTAACTAAAACCTAAACTAATAATAATAAACTAATAAAATAAATAAAAAACTAACTAATAAACTAATAACTAATCATAAAAAACTAAACTAAAACTAAAAACTAAAAATTAAACTAATAAACCACTAAACCCCTAAACTAAACTAAAATAAATAAAACTAATAAAACTAACTAACTAATAAACTAAACTAATAAATAAAACTAAAATTAACAAATAAATAATAAATAAACTAATAATAAACTAATAATAACTAAATCTAAATAAAACTAAAGCTAACAACAACCTAAAACTAATAATAAAACTAATAAAACTAAACTAACTAAACATAATAATAAACTAATAATAATAAATATAAAACTAATAATAAAACTAATAACTAATAATAAACTAATAAAACTAATAATAATAACAATAATAATAATAATAATAATAATAATAATAATAATAATAAACAAACTAAACTAATAACTAATAATAACCTAATAAAACTAATAATAACTAAACTATAAACTAACTAAACTAAAAACTAATAATAATAATAAACCTAATAACTAAAACTAATAAACTAATACCTAAACCAGTAACTAATAACTAAATAATAATAACTAAAAACTAATAATAAAAAACTAATAATAACTAACCAACTAATAAAACTAATAAAAAAACTAATAACTAAACCTAATAATAATAACTAACTAAACCCTAAATAATATAATAAACTAAGAAGATTCCCACAAACTAATAATAATAATAAAGCATAATAAATAAATAATAATAATAATAGTACTAAAACTAATTAAAACCAATAATAAACTAAAATTAATAATAATAATAATCATAATAATAATAAAAACTAATAAAACCTAACCTAAACTAATAATAAACTAACTAAACTAACTAATAAATAAATAAATAAAACTAAAACTAATGATAATAAATAACTAATAATAAACTAATGACTAAAACTAATAAAACTGAACTAAACCATAACTCAAAACTAATAAAACTAATAAACTAATAAATAATAATAATAATAATAATAATAATAATAATAATAATAATAATAAAACTAAAACTAAACTATTAACTAAACCCATAAAACTAATAATAATAATAATAATAACTAAACAAACTAATAAACTAACTAAAAACTAAACCCTAACTAACTAATAAACTAATAATAATAAAACTAATAAACAATAAACTAACTAATAATAATAAATAAACCACTAATAAACTAAAACTAATCTAAATAAATAATAAAACTAATAATAATAATAAGAAGAAGTAATAAATAATAAATAATAAACTAAACCTAGTCCCTAATAATAAACTAAACTAAACTAAAACATAAACTAAACTAATAAACTAAACCTAACAATAAAATTAAACCAAATAACTAAACATATAACTAATAATAATTAAAACCTAAACTAATAAAACTAATAAACTAATAAACTAAACCCACTAATTAAAATACTAATAATAACTAACAAAACCTAAACTAATTAAACTAATAATAAACTAGTAATAACTAATAATAATAAACTAAACTAAATAATAATAATAAACTAAAACTAATAAATTAAACTAACTAATAAACTAAACTAAACCTAAACTAATAATAATAATAATAATAATAATAATAATAATAATAATAATAATAACTAATAAATAATAATAAAACCAAACTAAACTAACTAACTAACTAATAATAAACTAACTAAACTAAACTAATAATAATAATAATAATAATAATAATAATAATAATAATAATAAACCTAAAACTAAAACTAACTAATAATAATAATAAACCTAATAACCAATAATAAACTAACTTAAATAAACCTAAACTAGTAAAACCTAATAAAACCTAGACCCCTAAACAAACTAAAAAACATAAACCCCCATTAACTAAACTAATAATAATAAAAATAATAAATAATAATTATAAAAAACTAATAAAAATCCTAAACCCTAATAAAAAAAAATAATAAAAACTAATAATAATAATAATAATTAAACTAATAATAACTAAAAAGCTAATAAAATCTAAATAATAAACTAAACCTAATAACTAAACTAATAATAAAACTAACTAAAAAATGATAATAAACAAATAATAATAAACTAAAATTAACTAAAACTAAACTAAAACTAAACCTAAAACTAATAAAACTAATAAACTAAAATGATAATAACAACTAATAAACTAATAAAAACTAATAATAATAATAATAATAATAAACTAATAAAACTAAACTAAAACTAAAACAAACCAAACCATAATAATAATAATAAAACTAAACTAATTAATTAACTAAAACAAATAAAATAAAATAATAACTAACTAAACCTAATAACTAATAATAATAATAATAATAATAATAATAATAATAATAATAATAAACTAAAAAACTAAAAAAAACTAAACTAATAAAATAAACTAATAAAACCTAAACCCACTAAATAATAAACTAAACTAAAAACCTAAACCAATAACTATAAAAAATTGTAAATAAAAAACTAAACTAAAACATAATAAATAACTCATAATAACTAAAAACAAAATAACTAAACTAATAAACTAATAACTAACTAATGATAACTAAACTAAATAAAAACTAACTAAATTAAATAAGAACCTAAACCCTAAACTAAAACTAAACCCAAACCTAACTAATAATAATAACTAAACCTAAGAACTAAAACCTAAGAATAACTAAACTAAACTAAAACTAAGAACTAACTAAATATAATTAACTAAAAAAACTAATAAAATAATAAATAAATAATAAAAACTAATTAATTAATAAACTAATTAATAATAATAAACTAAAAAACTAAAAAACTAAAGTAACTAAATAATAACTAACAAACCTAAATAAAAAAACTAAACTAAATAAAACCCAAACTAACAACTAAATAAAAGCTAATAAATAATAACTAATAATTACTAATAAATAACTAAAATAATAATAATAACTCATAAATAATAATAATAAACTAATTTATAATAATATCAAATAATAATAAAAACTAATAATAATATAGCTAACTAACTAAAACTAATAACTAATAAACTAACAAACTAATAATAAACTACTAAATAAAAACCTAATAAATAACTAATAACTAATAAATAATAACTAAATAAACTAATAAAAAACTAATAAGTAAACTAAACCCACTAAATAAACTAAATAAGTAAGTAATAACCCACTAATAATAATAGTAATACTAATAAATAATAAACTAAACTAATAATAATAATAATAATAATAATAATAACTAACAATAATAATAAACTAACTAATAATAACTAATAAAAACTAATAATAATAATAAAGTAATAAATAATAAAAACCTATAAAAAAATCCCCCTAAACCCTAAACCCCAAACACTAAACCCTATACCCTAAACACTCAACTAACCTTAAACCCTAAACCCTAAAAACCAAAAAAGATAAACCTAAACTAAATAAAAACTAAAAATAAAATAAATAAAAAAACTTAAACAAAAATAAAATAAAATAAAATAAAAACCTAAACCTAAACCTAAACCTAAACCTAAAAAATAAAATAAAATATAAAATAAAAACTAAACTAAAATAAAATAAATAAAAACCTAAACTAAACTAAAATAATAATAACCTAAATAAAATAAAAACTAAACCTAAAATAAAATAAAAATAAACATAAAAAATAAAATTAAATGTAAATAAAACCTAAACTTAAAAAGTAAACCTACAAATAAATAAAAAATAAAACATAAACCCTGAACTAAAATAAAAATAAAATAAACCTAAACCTAAACTAAAATAAATAAAACCTAAACCTAAACCTAAAATAAACTAAACCTAAGCCTAAACCTAAACCTAAACCCTAAATAAAATTAAAACTAAAAATAAACCTAAACCTAAACTAAAAAAAATAAAACCTAAAAAAAACCTAAAATAAAAAACCTAAACCTAAACCTAAGAAAATAAAATAAAACCTAAACCTATACATAAAATAAAAAATAAAGCCTAAACCTAAAAAATAAAATCAAAATAAAATTAAACTAAAAATAAACCTAAACCTAAACCTAAAACTAAAAAATACACTAAAATAAAAAACCTAAACTAAAATAAATAAACCTAAAATAAATAAACTAAATTAAATAAAATAAAAAATAAACCTAAATAAAAATAAAAAATAAAAAAACTAAATAAACTAAATGAACAAAAAACTATGAGTTTACTTAATTTAAATAAAAAAAAAACCCTGACCCGAAACCCAAAACCCAAAACTAACCCTAAACCCTAAACTTAAAACCTTAAACACTAAACCCAAAACCTTAAAACCCTAAACCCTAAACCCTAAACTCTCAACTCTAAAACCCTAAACCCTAAACCCTAAACCATAAACCCCAAACCCTAAACCCTAAACCCTAAACTCTAAAAACCTAAAATCCTAAACCTAAATATAAAATCTAAAATAAAATAAATAAAATCTAAACCTAAATAAAATTAATAATAAATAAAACCCTAAACTAAAACCTATCTTAAAATAAAATAAAATAAAAAAAACTAAACTAAAATAAAAATAATGAAAACCTAAACTAAATTAAAACATAAAATAAACTTATAAATAAAAAACATAAATAAAATAAAAACTAAATGTAAAATAAAAATAAAATAAGCATAAAATGAAATAAAATAAAAACTAAATAAAAATCTGAATAAAAATAAACCTAAAAATAAATAAAAATTAAAACCTAAACCCTAAACTAAAAAAGAATACCTAAACCTAAAATAAATAAAGTAAAATAAACCTAAAACTAAACTAAAATAAAAAAAACATAAACCTAAAACTTAAATAAACTAAACCTAAACCCTAAACTAAATAAAATAAACTAAACTAAAAATAAACTTAAACCTAAACTAAAAAAATAAAACTTATAAACAAACCTAAAATAAAAAACCTCAAACCTAAACCTAAAAAAATAAAAAACCTAAACCTAAAAAAAAAAACTAAACCTAAAAAAAAATAGAAAAAACTAAACTAAAAAATAAATAAAAATAATAAACCTAAAATAAATAAACCAAACTAACTAAATCTAAAAGTAAAAATAAAAAAATAAACAAAAGAAACCTAAACCTACCGGTTTAGTTAATTTTTTTTTATAAAAAACTCGAAACCCAAAACCCTAAATCATAAACCCTAAACCTAAACCCTAAAATTAACCCTAAACCTACAACCCTAAACTCTAAACCTAAACCCTAAATCTTAAAAAACACTAAACCCTAAACCATACACTCTAACCCTAACCCTAAACCCTAAACCTTAAACCCTAAACCCTAAATGCTAAAACCCTAAACCCTAAACCCTAAAATAACCCTAAACTCTAATGCCTAAAAAAAAAAACCTTAACCCTAAAGCGTAAACCCTAAACCCTAAACTAGCACTAAACCCTAAGCTAACCCTAAGCCATAAATCCTAAACCCTAAACCCTAAACCCATAAAACTCTAAACCCTAAAGCCTAAACACTAAACCTAAAACCATAAACTCTAAACCCTAACCCTAAACTCTAAACCCTAAACCCTAAATCTTAGAACTCTAACCCCTAAAACCCTAAACCCTAAACCCTAAACCCTAATTCATAAACCATAAAAACCTAAAAAACTTAATAATAAAATAAATAAATAAAACTAATCCTAAATAAAATAAAATAAAAATAAAAATAAATAAAAACCTAAACTAAAACCTAAACCTAAACCTTAAAATATAATAAAAAATGAAAATAAAATAAAAAAAAAATAAAAACATAAACTAAATAAAAAAAATAAAATAAACCAAAGAATAAAAACCTAAATAAAATAAAAATTAAAAGTAAAATAAGAATAAAATTATCCAAAAATAAAATAAAATACAAACTACATAAAAATCTAAACCTAAAAAATAAACCTAAAAATACAATGAAAAATAAAACCAAAACCCTAAACTAAAAAAAAAAAAACATAAAATAAATATAAAATAAAAAATAAAATAAACCTAAACTAAAATAAATAAAACCTAAACCTAAACTTAAGAAATTAAACCTAAACCCTAAACTAAATAAAATAAAATCAACTAAAAATTATCCTAAACCTAAACTAAAAATTAAAACCTAAAAATAAACCTAAAATTAAAACTTAAAACCTAAACATAAACTAAAAAACAAAAAATAAATATATAATCTAAATAGAAATAAACCTAAATTAAAAATATAAAATAAATTTAAATAAGCCTAAATCTACTAGTTTACATAATTTTTTAAAAAAAAACACTAAATCCTAAACCTTTAACCTTAAATGCTAAATCCTAAACCCTAAACATTAAACCCTAAAACTAACCCTAAACTCTAAACCCTAAAGCTACAACCCTAAATCCTAAACCCTAAACCATAAACCCTAAACCCTAAACACTTAACCCTAAATATGCCCTAAATCCTAAACCCTAAACCCTAAACCCTAAACCCTAACCCAAACCCTAAACCCTACACCCTAAAAATCTTAAATCATAAAGCCATACACTAAACCCTAAACCCTAAACCCTAAATCCTAGCCCTAAACCCTAAACCATAAAACCCTAAACTCTAAATCCTAAACCCTAAACCATAACCCTAAACCCTAACAACCTAAAACTAAACCTAACTAAATAAAATCTAAAAAATAAAATAATTTAAAAACATAAACCTAAATAAAACAAAAATAAATAAAATAAAACCTAAACTAAAACCTAAACTTAAACCATAAAATTAACTAAAATAAAATAAACAAAAACCTAAACTAAACTAAAAAATAAAATAAACCTAAGAATAAAAAACCTAAATAAAATAAACCAAACTAAAAACAAACCTAATAGTAAACTAAAAAATTTAACCTAAAAATAAATCGAGAATAAAAACCTAAAACCTAAACCTTAAAAAATAAACTAAAACATAAACCTAAACATTAAAAATAAATAAAAATAAAACACAACTTAAAAAACCATAAACTTTAACCTAAACCTAAAAATAAACTAAAATAAATAAAATAAGTCAAATAAAAAATAAACCTAAATAAAAGACCTAAAATAAATAAAAAATAAACTAAAAAACCTAAACATACCGATTTACTCAATTTAAAAAAAACCATAAACCCTAAATCTTAAACATTAAACCCTAAACCTTAAACCTACAACCGTAAACCCTAAACCCTAAACCATAAGCCCTAAAAAACCCAAAACCCCAAACCCTAAATCCTAAACCCTAAAACCCTAAACCCTAAGCCTAAATACTAAACCCCTAAACCCTAAACCCTAACCCAAAACCTTAAACCTTAAAACCTAAAACCTAAAAATCTAAACCTTAAACCTTAAAGCTAAAACCCTAAAACCTACAACCCTAAACCCTAAACCCTAAACCCTAAACCCCAAACTTAAACCCTAAACCCTAAACCTTAAAACCTTAAACCCTAAACCCTAAACCCTAAACCCTTAACACTAAACCCTAAACACTAAAACTCCAAACCCTAAAACCCTAAACCTAATAACCTAAACTTAAACTCTAAAACCTAAACCAAAACCCTAAACCCTAAAAAAAACCTAAACCTAAATTAAATTAAACCTAAAAATAAAATAAAATAAAATCAAAACCTAAAACCTAAAAGAAAATATAAAATAAAATAAAATAAAAAAATAAACCTAAAAATAAAATAAAATAAGAAAATTAAAATCAACTAAAATAAAAAATAAAAACCTTACCTAAATTAAAAAATAAATAAGCCTAAAATAAAAAACCTAAATAAAATAAATAAAAATAAAAAACTAAAATAAACTAAAATAAATAAACCTAAACCTACTAGTTTACATAATTTTAAAAAAATCCCTAAACCTTAAGCTAACCCTAAACCTTAAAACCTGAACCCTAAACTCTAAACCCTGAAAACCCTAATCCCTAAAGCCAAAGCACTAAACCCTAAACCCTAAACCCTAACCCTAAACCCTTAACCCTAAAAACTTAAACCCTAAAACCCTAAACCCTAAACACTAAATCCTAAAAATAAAAAACACTAAAAAATAAAATAAACATAAAACTAAACTTAAGAATAAAATACATAAATAAATAATCCTAAACCCTAAACCCTGAAAAAATAAAATAAAGCTATGAATAAAAAACCTAAATAAAATAAAATAATCTAAAAATAAACCTAATCCTAAAATATTAAATAAAACCTAAAAATAAACCAAAAATAAAAACCTAATACCTAAACCTGAACCTTAAAAATAAAATAAAAAATAAAACTCAACCAAAAAATAAACTTTAACTTAAACCTAAACCTACAAAATAAACTAAAATGAAAAACCTAAAATAAATAAACTAAACTAAATAAAAAATAAACCTAAATAAAAAAAGTAAAATAAACTAAAATAAATAAAAAATAAACTAAATAAACCTAAACCTATTATTTTACTTAATTTGAAAAAAAAACCCTAAACCCTAAACCTACAATCCTAATCCTTAAACCCTAAACCATAAACCCTTAAAAATCCTAAATCCTAAACTCTAAACTCTAAAAGCCCTAAACCTCAAAGCCTAAACACTAAACCTTAAACCCTAAATGCTAAACCCTAACCCTAAACCATAAACCGTAAAACCCAAAACCCTAAAACCCTAAACCTTAAACCCTAAACCCTAAAACCTATAATCCTAAACCTTAAACCATAAACCCCAAACCCTAAACCCTAAACCATAAACCTAAACCCTAAACCTTAAACCCTAAACCCTAAAATCCTAAACTCAAAAACCCTAAATCCTAAACCCTAAACCCCAAACTCTAAACCCTAATCCCTAAAACCTACAACCTTAAATCCTAAATCTTAATCTATAAAAACCTAAAAACCTATCCCTAAACTAAATAAAACCTTTAAAAAAACCTAAACCTAAATAAAATAAAATAAAATGAAATAAAAACCTAAACCTAAACCTAAAAATAAAATAAAATAAAAAAATAAAATAAACGAAGAATAAATAAATAAAAACCTATCCTAAACAAAATAATAAAATAAACCAATGAATAAAAAACATAAATAAAATAAAATAAATAATAAACATAAATAAAAATAAAAAATAAAATTAACTAAAATAAATAAAATAAACTAAATAAATCTAACCCTACCCATTTATTTAATTTAAAAAAAAAACCTTAAACCCAATGCAAACCCTAAACCCTAAAACCTAAAAACCATAAACCCTAAAGAAACACTAAACCCTAAACCCTAAATCATAACCCTAACCTTAAACTCTAAACCCTAAACCCTAAACCCTAAAACCTAAACTCTAAAACCTAAACTATAAAACCTTAAACCCTAAACCCAAAATCATAAAAATCTAAAAACCTAAACCTAAATTGAATAAAACCTAAAAATAAATTATACATACGAAAACCTAAACCTAAATAAAATAAAAAATAATATAAAATAAAAACCTAAACTAAAAGCTAAACTTAAAGCTAAAAATAAAATAAAATAAATTAAAATAAAATAGGCAAAAACCTAAACTAAACTAAAAAATAAAATAAACCTAATAATAAAATACCAAACTAAAATAAAAACTAAATGTAAAATAAAAGTAAAATAAACTTAAAATAACATACAATAAAAACTAAATAAAAACTTAAACCTAAAAAATAAACCAAAAAATAAAACCAAATAATAAATAAAAACAAAAACCTAAACCCTAAACTAAAAAAAAACCTAAACCTAAATTAAAATAAAATAAACAAATTAAAATAAACTTAAACCTAAACTAAAATAAACTAAAATAAAACTTAAACCAAAACCTAAAATAAACTTAACCTAATCCTAAATGTAAACTAAATAAAATAAAATAAACTAAAAATAACCCTAAACCTAAACTAAAAAATAAAACCTAAAAATAAACCTAAAATAAAAACTTAAAACCTAAACCTAAAAAATATAATAAAAACCTAAACCCAAGCTATAAAAAATAAAAAAATAAAACCTATACCTTAAAATTAAAATAAAAATAAAACTCAATTAAAAAATGAACATAAACCTAAACCTAAACCTATAAAATAAACTAAAATAAAAAGCCTAAACTAAAATAAATAAACCAAAAATAAATAAACTAAACTAATTAAAAATAAAAAATTAACCTAAATAAAAATAAAAATTAAACTAAAATAAATAAAAAATAAACTAAATAAACCTAAACCTATAGGTTTACTTATTTAAAAATAAATAAAAAACCATAAACCCTAAATCCAAAACCTTCAACCTGAAACCTACAACCCTAAACCCTAAACCCTAAACCCTAAATAATAAACCCTAAAAAATTCTAAACACCAAACCCTAAAACTTAACCCTAAACCCTAAACCTAAAACCCTAAATTCTAAAACCCTAATCACTAAACCCTAAACCCTAAAACCTAAAACCAACAACCCTAATGCTAAACCCAAACCCTAAACCCTAAACCCTAAACTCTAAACCCTAAACCCTAAACCATAAACCATAAACCCTAAAACCCTAACCCCTAATCCCTAAACCCTAAAACCAACAACCCTAAACCCGAAACCTTAAATTCTAAACCCTAAACCCTAAAATACTAAAAACTTAAACCTAAAAATAAAATTAATAAATAAACCTAAACCTAAATAAAATAAAAAAATAAATAAATAAAAACCTAAAGTAAAACCTAAACTTAAACCTAAAAATAAAATAAAATAAAATAAAATAAAATAAATAAAAACCCAAACTAAACAAAAAATAAAATAAACCTAAGAATTAAAAAACTAAATAACACAAAAACTAAACATAAAATAAAAATAAAATAAACCTAAATTAATATAAAATAAAACCCAAATGAAAACCTAAACATAAAAATAAAACCTAAAAATAAATAAAAAATAAAACCTAAACCATTAACTAAAAAAATCCTAAACCTAAAATAAAAGTAAAATAAACCTAAACTAAAACTAAAATAAACTAAATTAAAATAAATAAAACATAAAATAAATTAAACCTAAACCTAAACATAAACTAAATAAAATAAAATAAACTAAAACTAAACCTAAACCTAAACTACAAAATAAAACCTAAAAATAAACCTAAAATAAAACATAAAACCTAAACATAAAAAAATAAAATAAAAACCTAAACTTAAACCTAAAAATAAAAAAATATAATCTAACCCTAAAAAGAATAAAATTAAAAATAAAACTCAACTAAAAATTAAACTTAAACCAAAACCTAAACCTAAAAAATAACATATAATAAAATACCTAAAATAAAATAAATAAACTTAAAATAAATAAACTAAAAAAGTAAACATCAATAAAAATAAAAAATAAAATAAACTATAAAAAATAAAAAATAAACTAAATAAATTTGAACATACCGATTTACTCAATTTAAAGAAAATAAAAAAATAAAAACCCTAAACCCTAAACTAATCTGAAACCCTAAACCCTAAACCCTAAACCCTAAAACCCTAAACCCTAAACCTAAAACCCTAAACCCTAAAACCCAAAACACTAAAAACATAAACCTAAACTAAATAAACCTAAAATTAATATATAAAATAACCTAAACCTAAATAAACTAAAAAATAAAATAAAACTAAACCTAAAATATAATAAAATAAACTAATCAAAATAAACTAAAATAAACTAAAAAAACCTAAATCTAAACTAAAAAATAAAAAACCTAAATAAAATAAACATAAAATAAACCTAAAGTAAACTAAAATAAAAACTAAATAAAAACTTAAACCAAAAAATAAACTTAAAATAAATAAAAAATAAAACCTAAACCCTAAATGAAAAAAAATTAAACCAAAAATAATGGTAAAATACACAAAATGAAATTAACATAAACCTAAACTAAAATAAAATAAACTAAAATAAATAAAACCTAAACCTAAACCTAAAATAAACTAAACCTAAACCTAAACCTGAACTAAATAAAATAAAATAAACTAAAAATAAACCTAAGCATAAAGTAAATAATAAAACCTAAAAATAAACCTAAAATAAAAACCTATAATCTAAACTTAAAGAAATAAAATTAAAATCTAAACCTAAACCTAAAAATAAAAAATAAAACCTAAACCTAAAATATAATAAAAAAATAAAACTAAACTAAAAAATAAACTTAATCTAAAATGTAACAAATAAAAACTTAAAATAAAAATGCTAAGCTAAAATAAATAAACCTATAATAAATAAATGAAAAAAAATAATAATAATAAAATAAACCTAAATAAAAATAAAAAATAAAATAAAATAAAATAAATGAAAAATAAACTAATTAAACCTAAGCCTATCGATTTACTTAATTAAAAATAAATAAATAAAACCTTAAACCCTAAAAATGTTAAACCCTAAACCCTAACCCTAAATCGCTAATCCTAAACCCTAAAAGCATAAACCTGAAATCTCTAAACCCTAAACCCTAAACCCTAAACCACCACCCTAAACCTAAACCAAAAGTAAAAAAATAAATTAAAAAATAAACCTAAACACTAAAACTAATCAACCTAAACCTAAACCTAAACCCTAAGAATGGGTAGAACCTTGATGGAAGGAACCACATCCAACCAAATAGTCTACCAATGGAGGCTAAGGTGGAGGTGGTATTATGACTAAGTGGTGGTGGGGATCGAGGTGCTTGTGGATATGGAGGTCTGGTCGAGTAAGTGGTTATGTAGTGGGAAGAGTGATGAGGTTACCATGGTGATGTGAGGGAGAGATCGGGATATGATGGTGGATCCCACTACAAAGTGGTGGTTCATGGGGACTAGAACCAAGAACGAATGATCTACCAACTTATAATTATGTCTTTATAGTAGAGACAATAATTATCTAGGGTTTTGATTTTCTTTATAGTTTCTTTATCAATGTCATCGCTGTCTTAGAAAAATTAGTGTGTTGCTTGGTTGATGAAATTGAATAGAAGAAATGATGATTCTTAATTTATTTTTGTTAAAAAATAACCAAAAACATTAAACCCTAAACTAAAACCTGAACCCTAAACCTAAAACTCAAACCTGAAACCCTAAACCAAGAAAACCCTAAATCCCAAACCCCAAACCCTAAACCTTAAACCCTAAACTAACACTAAACCCTAAACCCTAAAAAGCTAAAAAGCTAAACTTAAACTAAATAAAACCTAAAAATAAAATAAATAAATAAACTTAAACCAAACAAAAAAAATCATAATAAAATAAAAAATATAAACTAAAACCTAAACAACAACAACTACAACAACAACAATAAGCCTTATCCCACTATCTATTACATGAATTTCAACATTGTGTCCTATTATGTGTAAAATTCTCATTTAATTCAAGTATAAAGATCATTTTTTATACATCTTAACCAAGTCTTTTAGGTCTACCTCTACCTTTCTTAACATAAAAATCTAATGCATCTACTCTCCTAATCGTCATCTTACCTAAACGCCATATGTGGCCAAACCATCTAAACTCTCCCTAATCTTATCTACCATTGAGCTACTCCAACTTTTCCTAACATACTCATTTTGCATTCTATCTCTAAGAGTAAAGCCACTCATCCACTGAGCATCCTCATCTCTAAATACTTAACTTAGTCTTATGCTTCTTTTATTTGCCAACATTCGCACCATAAGTCATTGTGCCTTACCACCATCTTATAAAATTTTCCTTAAGTTTAAGTGGAACTTTTCTATCACATAATAGCCGATGCATTCCTCCACTTCAACCATCCAACTTGAATTCTACTAATAACATCTCCATCTATTTCACCATCATTTTGAACAATAGAGCCTAAATATCTAATCGCCACTCTTATTAATGACTTGATCACAAAGTCACAAACTACCACTAAAACTTCTACAACTAAAATTACACTCCATATATTCAGTTTTAGATCTACTTAAATGAAAACCTTTAGACTCTAAAGTTGACCTCCATAATTCAAGTTTAGAACTCTCTAGTCTTATCAATAAGAAGAATGTCATCAACAAAAGCATAGACCAATACATCTTCTTGTAAATGCCTTGTAAGAACATCCATAACTAAAGTAAAAAGATAACTTAATGTTGATCCTTGATGTAATCCAAATAAATAAAAATATTTTGTCAATCCTCCTTCGCTTGGACACAAGTAAAAACTCTAGTATACATATCCTTAATGACTTGAATATAACCAATATTAACTCCTTTCTGTTCTAGAACTAAAGAACATCTCTTGAGACTTTATCATAAAATTTTCTAAATCAATAAATATCATATGTAGATCCTTCTTACTTTCTTTATGCTTCTCCATCAAACCTCTAAAAAATGTAAATCCATAGTAGATCTACCTAGCATAAATAAAACTAATTGAGAAACTTTTATTTCACATTGTAAACTATGCTCACTACTCTCTCCCATGATTTTAATGTACACAAACTTAATTCCTCTATAATTTGCACACTCTTGTGCATCACCATTATTCTAAATATAAAACCAACAAACTCTTTCTCCACTCATCCGCATCTTTTGTCTTTAAAATAACATTAAAAAGATTTATAAGCAAGAAATACCTTGATCTCCTAAACATTTTACACATCTATTGGAATATTATCTGTCTCTACCGCTTTCCCACATTTCATTTTCTTTAAAGCTTCACTAACTTCGATTTACTAATATGATGATTAAAATGAAATTCTCTATTTTTTAGTATTAAGGTTGCTAAAATCAATCATACTTTCAAATTATTCATTGAAAAGTTTATCAAAATACCTCATCCACCTATTTTCAATATCTTTTCTAAGAAAAGCACTTTATTATTTTCATCAAATTGCCAAATATGTCTTTACTTCTCCTATCTCTTTATTGGCTAACTTATACATACATCTTTCAATTCTTTTGGTATCTAATCTATTGTATAAATCACTAAAAGCTAAATTTTTTGCATCATATATTGCTTTCTTAGATTTAACTTTATATCTTTCCAAATTCTTGAAGTTTTACATCTAAACCAAGTTTTATAACAATGCTTTATTTCTTATCTTTTCTTGCACATACCCAATTAAAACTATTCTTATTAAAAGAAGCTTTTCCTTTGATTCTCCAAGCACATCTTGGCAACTTGCTTAATTTCACGATATTTTCCCCACATAATGTTAGCTACCTTATGAACATCCCAAATTCTAATTTCTTGTTTGCTCTTAAAAAATATTTTATTTGTGTTCTTAAGTGTCATATAATTAGGATAATAATTTAGTTTATTTTTCTCTTACAACCTTTCATCTTAAAATCTAAAACTAATAAGATGTTACTTAAAATTTCACTTGGAATGACCTTAATTTACAATCTAAACGATCTATCTTATTAGAAAATAATCAATCTGTTTTACTAGATCCATTTTTATAAGTAATAATATGTTCATCCCTTTTAATAAAGTGTTAGTAAACTACAAAATCATAAGCTAAGGAAAAATCTAATATAGTCCTACCATCTTCATTAGTCACAAATCCATAACCATGAATACTTTTAAAATCTTCTACCACTCTACCAACATATCCATTTAAATCTCAATAAATACTTTTTTTCTTCAAGAGGTATCTTTTGTATTAATCCTCTAATTCATTCCAAAATTTTTCTTTTGATTACCTCCAAACCTACTTGAGGAGCATATTATTAATTTAAAACATTGATAATCTTAAATCAACAATAATCTTTAAAGATATAATTCTATCTCCACATCTATTAATACTTATAACATTATCCTTCAAACTTTTATCTATAATCACTCCTTCAACTTTTACCTGAATACCAAAGTTTAAAATCTAAACTATCAATCTCCTTGGCCTTCTCACCAACCCATTTAGTTTCTTGAACACATAAAATATTTATCTTTCTATGAACCATAATATCAATTAATTCCATTAATTTACCTGTAAGAGTACCTATATTCCAAGATCCTAACCTAATTCTAGTTATAAACTTTTGAATCGATCCATAATAACCCTGTTATTTAATAATGCATGTATAAATTCTAATATTTTTTTCATGTATTCAAGCCATAAAACAATTAATAAGATTAACAAAATGATTTAAAGGATTCATGTCATGATTATTTCAACATATTTTATGGTACTACCTAAAACCCTCCACTTTGATCCCACTTGGGACCTAATAGTGTTAAACTTAAAAATAAAATAAAATTTAAAATTCAAAATAAACTAGAATAAAATAAATAAAATCCTAAACTAAACTAAAAAATAAAATAAACCAAAAGAATAAAAACCTAAATAAAAAATTAGAAATAAAATAAAAATAAAATAAACTTAAAATATAAAAAATTAAAACTAAATAAAAACCTAAACCTAAAAAATAAACCTAAGTAAATAAAAATAAAACTAAACCCTAAACTAAAAAAAAACATAAACCTAAAATAAAATAAAATAAATATAAAAAAAACTTAAACCTAAACTAAAATAAACCTAAAATAAACTAAACTAAAATAAATAAAACCTAAACCTAAACCTAAACTAAATAAAATAAAATAAACTATAAATAAACCTAAAGTGAAATTAAAAAATAAAATGTAAAAATAAACTTAAAACCTAACCTAAAAAAATAAAACATAAACCTAAAATAAAAAATAAACCAAAACCTAAAAAAATAAAATAAAATTAAACTCAATTAAAAATAAACTAAACCTAAACCTAAACCTAAAATAAACTAAAATAAAACTTAAACTAAAAGAAATAAACCTAAAATAAATAAACTAAAATAAAATTAAAAAAAGTAAACTTAAATAAATATAAACTAAACTAAATAAACCTAAACCTACTAGCTTACCTAATTTTAAAAAAACCATAAACCCTAAATCTGAAACCCTAAACCCTAAACCTACAAACCTAAACCCTAACCCTAAACCCTTAAACCCTAAACCCTATAAGCATAAACCCTAAAACCCTAAACCCTAAACCCTTAACCCTAAACCCTAAACCCTAAACCTAAACCTAAACCAAAAAACCAAACCAAAATAAATTAAAAAATAAACCTATACAAAACCTAATAAAACTCTCCAACTGACGTTAGATAAAACATAAATGGAAAAAAAAAATCCTAAAGCTAAAAATAAATAAAAAAATCTAAAAAAAGTAAAATAAAAATCTAAAACATAAAAAAATAAAGCCTAACAATTAATTAAATGGAAAATAAAAATCAAAAATCATAAAGAAATAAAAATGCAAAAAACTCATAAAGGTATAAGAGAATTAATTAAAAAATCATAACTAAAACTAATTAAAAAAATTAGCTTTATTAAACTAAGAAATAATCTTAAAAAATTTAATAAACCTATGATTTTCAATTGCTCACTAATTAAGAAATTGACTAATTAAACCTAACTACTCTAAGTTAATTAATGATTAATTAATCACATGAATAGTAATAAATTAATAAGTTTATTAATCATAAAAAGTAAACTAAAATAAAACAAACCAAAAATGAAATTAATTAAGATTTAACAATTAATTAAATCACTTAATCAAATTAAATCATAAATAAACTAATTAATTAAAATCATTAGATCTTTAGAAATAAAAAGGAGTTTAATAAATTAAATAAAAAAATAAGAGTAATAAAGTTAATCTAATAAATAAATCAAAATATTACTTATTTCCTGATCAAAGTTTATTTTCCAATATCATGTTGGATCATAAAATTTATAATTACTAAACATTAGTAAAGTAATTAACATCTAATTAAGGGTTCTACTTCATTAACCCATATAAACTTAATTACATTTCCTAAATTAAATCAAATCACTAATAAAAAAAAAAGTAATTGATTTCTCTTCCCTAAATCAAATCAAACCAAAACTAATTAATTAAAATCTTTTAAATAATCTAAACCTAAACTAAATGAATCACATATATTTGACCTAATTATAAAATATGTCAAATTCATCCATCCATCTAAAATCAAGTAAAATAAATGGATTACTATATAAGCTATAAAAATAACCTATTATCACTAAATCTAAATCTACTAAAAGCTTATAAATGAATAATAATAATGATGCTAGCTATAAATACATAAGAAATGCCTTATACTAAAATAACTTTCTTCTATTCATGTATTGATTTATATAAGATTAAATGGTAAAAAAACTAAACTAAACTAAACTAAACTAAACTAAAATAAAAAAACCTAAAAATAAACCAACAAATAAACCTAAAACTTAAACCTAAAAAAGGTAAATAAAAACCTAAACCTAAACCTTAAAAAAAAACTTAAACCTAAAAATGTAAAAATAAAAATAAAAATAAAACTAAACTAAAAAACTAAACATAAACCTAAAGCAAAACCTAAAAAAAATAAAATAAAAAACCTAAACTAAAATAAATAAACTAAACTAAATAAAATTAAAATTTAACCTAAATAAAATTAAAATTAAACCTAAATAAGAATTAAATTAAAATAAACTAAAATAAATCAAAAATAAACTAAATAAACATAAACCTACTAGTTTATTTAATTTAAATAAAATAAAATAAAATAAAATAAAACCCTAACCTTTAACCCTATACCCAAAAACTTACCCTAAACCCTAAACCTAAACCCTAAACCCTCAACCTACAACCCTAAACCCTAAACCTTAAACCCTAAACCCTAAAACCTTAAACCCTAAACCTAAATCCTAAACACTAAACCCTAAACCCTAAACCATAAGACCCTAAACTCTAAACCCTAAACCCTAAACCCTAAACCTAAACCCTAAATCTTAAACCCTAAAACCTACAACCCAAAACCCAAAATTCTAAAACTTAAAACCCTAAATCTTAAACCCCAAACCCTAAACCTTAAACCCTAACCCTAAAAACCTAAAAACCTTAACCTAAACTAAATAAAACCTAAGCCTAAAAATAAAATAAATAAAAAAACCTAAACCTAAATAAAATAAAATAAAAACCTAAACTAAACTAGAAAATAAAATAAACATAAAAAATATAAAACATGGATAAAATCAAACCTAAACATAAAATAAAAATTAAATAAACCTAAAATTAAATTAAATAAAAACTAAACCTAAAATTAATAAAAAAAAATTAACCTAAACCTAAATTAAAATAAATTAAACTAAAATAAATAAAACTTAAACCTAAACCTAAAATAAACAAAACCAAAACTTAAACCTAAACCCTAAGAATGGGCGTAACCTGACAACAGAACATCACTATCGACGCTGTCTAGATCTGCAGTAGGCAAAAGGTGAAATGATTATCACGGGTGGTGGGGATCTGAGGTGCTAGTGGATATGGAGGGGGTGGTCAGAGCAATGGTGGTTATGGAGGCAAGAAGAGTGATGGACGTTATATCCATGGCAACGGCAAAGGGAGAGATCAGGGATATGATGGTAAATCTAGCAACTCGAGAGGCCGGGTGGTTCTGATAGAACCGGAGAAATCAAGAATGACCGACTGACGCCACTTATAGAATCAGTATCTTTACATTATAGATGGTTCTAGTTAACAAGGGTTTTGATTTGCTCTACTGCTCATCTTTGATCTATGTCATCGCTTGTGTCATAAAAACTTGGTGTTACTTGGTTGAAGAAATTGAAAAGAAGAAATGTTGAATCTAATTTGTTCTATTTAAAACCCTAAACTAAAACCAAAACCCTAAACCTAAAACAAAAATCCTAAACCCTAAACCTCAAACCCTAAAAACCCTAAACCCTAAAGCCTAACGCCTAAATCATAAACCGTAAACCCTAAATCCTAAAACCCTAAACCCTAAATCCTAAACCCTAAACCCAAAATAAAAATTAAAAATAAAATAAACTAAAATTAATAAATAATAACTAAATAAACCTAAACCTATCGATTGAAGTAAATTTTTTAAAAATAAAACCTGACACCCTAAGCTTACCTTAAACGTTAAACCCTAAAAACCCTAAACCCTAAAGCCTAAACACTAAACCTTAAACCCTAAACCATAAACCCTAATCTTAAACCCTAAACCATAAAGCACTAAACCCTAAAACCCTAAACCCTAAACCCTAAACCCCTAAAACCTAAACACCTAAACCTAAAATAAATAAAAACTAAAAATAAAAAATATAAAATAATCTAAACCTAAATAAAAGAAAATAAAAACCTAAATTAAATCCTAAAGTTAAACATAAAAATGAAATAAAATAAATTAATAAAAATAAACTAAAATAAAATAAATAAAAACTTAAATTAAACTAAAAAAATATAATAAACATCAGAATAAAAAACCTAAATAAAATAAAAGTAAAAGTAAAATAAAAATAAAATAAACCTAAAATAAAATAAAATAAAAACTAAATAAAAACCTTAACCTAAAAAAATAAACCTAAAATAAAACCCAAAATAAATAAATAATAAAACCTAAACCCTAAACTAAAAAAAACCTAAACCTAAAATAATAATAAAATAAACAAATTAAAATAAACCTAAACTTAAACAAAAATAAACAAAACTAAAATAAATAAAACCTAAACTAAACCTAAAATAAACTTAACCTAAACTTAAACGTAAACTAAATAAAATAAAATAAACTAAAAATAAACCTAAACCTAAACTAAAAAATAAGAAATAAAAATAAACCTAAAATAAAAACATAAAACCTAAATCTAAAAAAATAAAATAAAAACATAAACCTAAGCCTAAAAATAATAAATAAAACCTAAACCTTAAAAATAAAATAAATATAAAACATAATTAAAAAATAAACCTAAACATAAACATAAAAAATAAATTAAAAAAAAAAACCTAAAATTAATAAACTAAACTAAATAAATATAATAAATAAACCTAAATCCTAAACTTACAACCCTAAACCTTCAAAAACCCTAAATCCTAAACCTTAACCCTAAACTCTAAACCCTAAAAGGATAAACCCTAAACCCTAAGGCCTAAAAGCATAAACCTAAACCCTAAACCCTAACTCTAAATCCTAAACCCTAAACCCTAAATCTTAAACCCCAAACCCTAAGTCCTAAACTTAAACCTAAGTTAAATAAATTAAAAAATAAACCTAAACCCTAAAATAAATAAACCTAAACCTAAACCCTAAGAATGGGTAGAACCTTGATGTCAGGAACATCACCATCAACCAGGCTTAGTCTAGATCTGGTGGTGGAGGCGAGGTAAGTTATCACAAGGGTGGTGGGGATCTAGAGGTGGATATGGAGGTGGTGGTGAGCAAAGGTTATGAAGGGGAAGGAGCGGTGGTACAACGTGGTGGTCGAGAGGGAGAGATTGGGGATATGATGGTGGATCCACCGAGAGGCTTGGTTGATGGGAATTGGAGAAATCAAGAATGACCGATCCAATCGCTTATGGAACTGTGTCATAAGTAGAGATGATTCTAGTTATTTAGATTTTAATTTGCTCTTTGTGCTCATTTTATCTATGTTGTAGCAGTGTCTCAAAACTTATTGTGTTACATGGTTGATGAAATTGAAAAGAAGAAATGTTGAATCTGAATTTATTCTCTGTTAAAAAAAAACCTAAAAGCCCTAAACCCTAAACTCTAAAAACCCTAAACCCTAAACCCTAAACCCTAAAACCATAAACCCTAAACCCTAAATCCTAAAACCTAAACCCTAAACCCTAAAACCTAAACCCTAAATCCTAAACCCTAAACCCTTAATCGAAAAAACCCTAAACCCTAAACACTAAACCCGCAACTAACCCTAAATTAACCCTAAATCGTAAACCTTAAACTCTAAAAAGATAAAAACCTAAACCTAAAAATAAAATAAATTAAAAAATCAAAACCAAAATTAAAAAAAAAAAAAAAAAATAAAAACATAAACCAAAACCTTAACCTAAACATAAACCTAAACCTAAACCTAAAAGAAAATAAAAAACTAAAAATTAAACTAAAATAAAATAAATAAAATCCTAAACTAAATTAAAAAATTAATAACCTAAATAAAATAAAAGCTAAACTTAAAATAAAAATGAAATAAACCTATACTAAAATAAAATAAAAACTAAATAAAAACCTAAACCTAAATAATAAACCTAAAAATAAATAAGAAATAAACCTAAACCCTAAACTAAAAAAAAACCTAAACCTAAAATAAAATAAACAAAACCTAAACCTAAAATAAACTAAACCTAAACCTAAGCCCAAACTAAATAAAATAAAATAAATTAAAAATAAACCTAAACCTTAACAAAAAAAATAAAACCTAAAAATAAGCCTACAATAAAAACCTAAAACCAAACCTAACAAAATAAATTAAAAACCTAAACTTAAACCTAAAATATAAAATAAAACATAAACCTAAAAAATAAACTAAAATAAAACTAAACTAAAAATAAATCTGAACCAAAGAAATAACTAAAATAAAAAACCAAAATTAAAATAAATAAACCTAAAATAAATAAACTAAATTAAAGAAAAATAAAAATAAACCTAAATAAAAATTAAAAATAAATTAAACTCAAATAAATAAAAAATAAACTACATAAACCTAAACATACCAATTTACTTAATTTAAAAAATAACAATAAAATACATAAATAAGAAACCCTAACCTTAAACCCAAAAAAACTAAACCCTAACCCTAAACCCTAACCTAAATCCCTAAAACCTATAAACTAAACCTAAGCTAAATAAAACCTAAAAAATAAAATAAATAAAAAAACTTAAACCTAAATAAAATTAAATAATAAAATAAAATAAGAACCTAAATTATAACCTAAACCCAAACCCAAAATAAAATATAAAATAAAAACTAAACTAAAATAAAAAAATCCTAAAAATAAAATCTAAAAATAAATAAAAAATAAAACCTAAACCCTAAATTTTTTTAAAAAAACCTAAACCAAAATTAAACAAAATAAAGTAAACCTAAACATAAACTAAACTAAACTAAATTAAAATAAATAAACCTAAAAATAGAAACCTAAAAATAAACCAAAAAATAATCCTAAAATAAAAACCTAAAACCTAAATAAATAATATAAAAACCTAAACCTAAACATAAAAATAAAAGATAAAACCTAAACCTAAAAAATAAACATAAAAATAAAACTAAACTAAAAAGTAAACATAAACCTTAAAAATAAATTAAAATAAAAAACCTTAACTAAAATAAATAAACATAAAATAAATAAACTAAACTAAAAAAATAATAATAAATAAACCAAAAGAAAAATATAAAAACTAAATAAACTAAATAAACCTAAGCTGATTTACCTAATTTTAAAAAAGAAAACCCTAAACCCTAATCTCTTAACCCTAAACACTAAATTAAACCCTAAACCCTAAACTAACCCAAACCCTAAACTAACCTAACCCTAAACCCTAAACCCTAAATCATAAACCCTAAACCCTAAAACCTAAACCCTAAACCCTAAACCATAACCCTACCCCTAAACCTTAAACTCTAAACCATAAATCTTAAAACTCTAAACCTTAAACCTAAGCTAACCCTAAACCCTAAACCCTAAAAACCCTAAACCCTAAAGCCTAAACATTGAACCCTAAACCCTAAACCCTAAACTAAAACCAAAACACTAAAACCCTAAACCCTAAAACCCTAAACTATAAACCCTAAACCCTACACCCTAAACCCTAAGCTCTAAACTCTAAACTCTAAAAACCTAAAAATCTAAACCTAAACTAAATAAAACCTTAAAAAAACTTAAACCTAAATAAACTAAAATAATAAAATAAAGTGAAAACCTAAACTATAACTTAAACCTAAACCAAAAAATAAAATAAAATAAAAGAAAATAAACTAAAATAAAATACATAAAAACCTAAACTAAACAAAAAAATAAAATAAACCTAAGAATAAAAAACCTAAATAAAATAAAAATTAAATGTAAAATAAAACTAAAATTAAGCTAAAATATAATAAAATAAAAACTAAATAAAAACCTAAACTTAAAAATATACCTAAAAATAAATAAATAAAAACCTAAACCCTAAACTAGAAAAACCTAAATCTAAAATATAAATAAAATGAAAATAAAATAAATCTAAACCTAAACTAAAGTAAACTGAACTAAAATAAACTAAACTTAAACCTAAACCTAAAATAAGCTAAACCTAAACCTAAACCTAAACTACATAAAACAAAATAAACCAAAGATAAACCTAAACCTAAACTAAAAAATAAAACTTAAAAATAAACCTAAAATAAAAACCTAAAACCTAAACCTAAAAAACTAAAATAAAAACCTAAACTAAACCTAAAAATAAAAAATAAAACTTAAGCCTAACAAATAAAATAAATATAAAACTAAACTAAAAACTAAACCTAAACCTAAACCTAAACCTAAAAGATAAACTAAAATAAAAAACCTAAACTAAAATAAATAAACCTAAAATAAATAAACTAAACTAAAAATAAAATAAACCTAAATGAAAATTAAAGTAAAATAAACTAAAATAAATCAAAAATAAACTAAATAAATAGAAACCTACCAATTTACTTAATTTAAAAAAAAAATAAAATAAAATAAACCCTAACCATGAACCCTAAGCCCTAAAACTAGCCCTAAACCCTAAACCATAAACCGTAAATCTACAACCCTAAACCCTAAAACCCTAAACCCTAAACCCTAAACACTAAACACTAAACCCTAAACCCTAAATGCTAAGACCCCAAAACTATAAAACCTAAAACCTACAACCCTACACCCTAAACCCTAAACCCCAAACCCTAAACCTTAAACCTAAACCCTGAAAAACTAAAAACCTAAACTAAAACTAAACAAAACCTAAACATAAACTAAATTAAACCTACAAATAAAATAATAAATAAAACCCTAAACCTAAATAAAATAAAATAAAATAAAACCTAAACTAAAACCTAAACCTAAACCTAAAATAAAATAAAATAAAATATAAAACTAAAATAAATAAAATAAAATAAATAAAACCTAAACTAAACTAAAAAATAAACTTAAAATAAAAAAAAACCTAGATAAAATCAAACCTAAATAAAATTAAAATTTAATAAACATAAAATTAAATTAAATAAAACTAAAAAAACTAAACATAAAAAAATAAACCTAAAAATATTTAAAAAAAATAAAACCTAAACTCTAATCTAAAAAAAACCTAAACCTAAAATAAATAAAATAAAATAAACCTAAACCTAAACTAAAATAAATGAAACTAAAATAAATAAAACATAAACCTAAACCTAAATAGAACTAAACCTAAACCCTAAACTAAATAAAATAAAATAAACTAAAAATAAACCTAAACCTAAACTAAAAGAGAAAACCTAAAAATAAACCTAAAATAAAATCTTAAAACATAAACCTAAAAAAATAAAATGAAAACCTAAACCTATACCAAAATAAAACTTAAACCCTAAACCTATTAATTAAAAATAAAACCTAAACCTAAAAAAAAATAAAATAAAAAAAACTAAACTAAAAAATAAACATAAACCTAAACCCAATAAATAAACTAAAATAAAAAACCTAAATTATAATAAATAAACATAAAATAAATAAACTAGAAAAAATAAAAATAAAAATTAACCCTAAATAAAAATATAAAATAAACTAAATAAACCTAAATGTATCATTTTACATAATTTTAAATAAAATTCTAAACCCTAAACACTAAATCCTAAACCCTATAACTAACCCTCAACCTATTACCCTAAACCTAAAACCCTAAACCCCCTGACTAAAAAAATTAAAAAACTAAAAAACTAAATCTAATAAAAAAAACTAAACTAACCCTCCCCCCTAACTAAAACTAAAAAACTAAAACCTAAAAATAATAAAACTAAAACTAAAACTAAATAACTAAAAACTAAAACTAAAAACTAAAACTAAACTAAAACCCTAATAAAATACTAACAAAAACCTAAACCCTAAAAAAGAAGCCAAAATAAGAAAAACATAAAAACAAAACCTAAACCCAATATTAAAACATAACCCCCCCCCCCCCCCCCCTTAAACTAAAATAAAACCTAAACCCTAAAAAAAACTAAAAAATTAATAAACTTAATAAAATACAAAAAAAGAAAAAAGAAAAAAGAAAAACTCATAAAAAACTAAATAAAACACAAAAACATAACTAATAAAACTAAAAAATGCTAAACCCTAAACCCAACCCTCCCCCAAACTAATAAATAAAATCAAAACCCTAAACTAAACTAATAAAAATAAAATTAAAACCTATAATAACTAAAACTAATAAACCCCACCATCCTAAACTAATAAAAAAAAAAAAAAAACCTAAACCTAAACCCAATAATAATAATAATAATAATAATAATAATAATAATAATTACCTAATAATAACTAAAACTAAACTAATAAATAATAAATATCTAAAGAAACCTAATCATAAAACAAAATTAATAAAAAAAAAATTAAAACCTAAACCCTTAAACCTAAAAACTAACTAAACATTACCAATAACTAAAAAACCTAAACCCTTAAACCCTGTAATAAACTAAAAACCAAAACAAAAACCTAAACCTATCTGACTCTTCGCCTTGAGCTATGGTGATTCTTGAAACCCTTTCCTTTTCGTTCTTTCTGTGTTTATTGGTTTTCCAAAAATTTCTTCTAGTTTGCTCAATCTTATGTCTTTAATGATCCTGTTCAATTTTTAAGTGGCACCATTTGACAAAAGCATCGTTAAATACTTGGGAAAACCAAATGTTTCAATCTTTTAGCTTACTTGATTCTTGGGTATAAAACCTTTTCCTAATTCAAAGATGCTATCCTAAGGATTCTTCAACTTTTTTGATCTTTCTTTAAACCGTGTTCATATGACCTTCAATGTTCCAACTATTATGTGCTCTAATTTGGATAAAAACTAATGAGCCTTATGGATACTTTGATTGGAAAATTTTCTTTTTCAAAGATCCTAGTATGAGGAAATTTTCTATTTTCTTTCATGACTTAAATCTTTTGATGTTTTTATTGGTTTGTGATAGACATGCTAATTAAATTATCTAATGACCTTGATTATAGTCATATCTTGCTCACAAATCTTATTATGTTAAAACTATCAAATGCATATTCTTAAATGTACCCATTTATTTGGCATTAAAAAATAAAAATTTGTTATCTTTACCTAATCTTTGACTTTGTTAATTATTAATTCTTGCATGTTGTGGGTTCTATTTTTGCTAGTCCCTTGCAATTGATAAAAGAAATCCAAGTTGTTTTATCTTTTGAAATTGATGTAATAAAGAAATTTCCTAAGGAGGTGTGGATTGATCTAAGAAATATGGATATTTCCAAAGAGAAGTTTGAAAACTTCACTATTTTTTTTTTTAATCATTACAAAATCATGGCCATGATGTTTCTAAATGTTTTTACTCATCAACATCTTGAAAGAAAGTTTAAAGATCTTAAGTTTCCAAAATTGAGATTTAAAATGTGATAAAGAAATTAATTTTAAATGAATAATAATGTTGGAATGAAATTATTGATTTTTCTAATGTTGTTCTAATGTCTAATCTATTCCTAATGTAAGTGGTAGTGATCTTGTTAAAATGCTTTTAAATATTTTGTAGAGCAATCTTTTTTACTATTATTTCTATTATTCCTGAAAATTTGTAGGATGATTTTCCAATTTAATTTCTGATTCGAAGGAGATTTGTGATTAAGTTGCTGAACATTTGTAGGATGTTTTGTTTATGTTGCTTGTAACAAAATAGAGAGGATTATTCCTTGGGATCAATTTTCTAATTTTTCTTATGTTGTTAATGATTCTTGGATTGTTGGTGGGGATTTCAATATGATCCTTTCTTTGAATGAAAGGAAAGGGGTTCTTTGCCAAATTTACATTCAATGGAAGATTTTGCAAATATGATTTTGGATTGTAATCTTCATGATGTTGGTTTCATTGGTTCTTAATTTACTTGGAATAATCATAGATTATGGCAATGGTTGGTCATGCTTTATTTAATAATTATTGGTTAAACCGTTGGCCTTTAACTTCAGTGGAGCATCTTAGTAGAACTCTCTTGG
This sequence comes from Cymbidium sinense, assembly GCA_021442155.1. Taxonomy (NCBI): domain Eukaryota; kingdom Viridiplantae; phylum Streptophyta; class Magnoliopsida; order Asparagales; family Orchidaceae; genus Cymbidium; species Cymbidium sinense. The sequence goes on from CM038222.1 coordinate 20,797,061, forward strand.
ATCATGCTCCTCTTTTGATTTCTATTAAGGATGTTATTCATAATAATAATGTCATTAAAATTTTTTGTTTTCAAAATATGTGGTTACAAGATAAAAGTTTTCTTGATGTTATTGCTTATAATTGGTGTGCTCCTCTTTCTCCTGATGATTCTACATTTGGTATGATGAGATTTTGGCTTAAGCTTAAAAGGCTTAAGCATAATATCACTTGGTGGAATAGAAAAAGTTTTAAAAATCTATTTGATAATATCAAGAATATGGAACAAAAGGTGAAAGATTTGGAAGAACTTGTTATTACTAAGTCTTCTTTCTATTCTAATATTGTTGAAGCAAAAGATAATCTCATTAAGTTTCAGGATATGGAGGAGACTTATTGGAGACAAAAAACTACCTCTAAACATCTTTCTAAGGGGGGAAAGAAACACTAAATATTTTTATACTTTGGTAATGAAAAGAATAGTTCTTGGTCACATTCATAAAATCAAGAACTTTGATGGTTCTTGGCTTACCAGAAAAGAGGATATATTTTCTTCTGCTCTTAATTATTTTAAAGATCTTTTAAGTAAAAATTATCAACTTGAGACTTATCCAATCCATCTATCATCCCTTCTATTATGTCTACTAAGGCTTGGTTGCTCCTCCTTATGATGAGGAAATTTTTAATACTCTTAATGGTATGAATGATGATTCTGTTGTAGGGCTGGATGGTTACACTACTTTATTCTTTCAAAAAGCTTGGTTTATTATTAATATTGATCTTGTTAATGTTGTTTAGGATTTTCTTCAAGGGAATTCTATTCCTAAATATTTTACTAGCACTTCTATTGTTCTTGTTCCTAAGAAAGATAATCCTAACTTTTGGAATGACTTTAGACCTATTAGTCTTTGGACTATTTTTAATAAATTGATTTCTAAAATTTTGACTAATAGGCATAGTTATTTTCTTCCTAAGATTATCTCTCCAAATCAAACTAGCTTTGAGAAAGGTAGAACTATTTCGGATAACATGCTTACTCAAGAATTGATTCATGATTTGAATGTTAAAATTAGAGGTCGAAATTTACTTTTTTAGAATGACATCACCAAAGCTTATGATAACATTTCTTGGGATTTTCTTCATAGCATTCTTACTTTATTTGGTTTTTCTAATAATTTTGTTTCTTAATAATCAATATAATTAGAAATGTTTGGTTTTCATTAGTTATCAATGGTGAAAACTTTGGTTTCTTTAATTCCTCTCAAGGTATAAGACAAGGTGGCCCTCTTTCTCCATCACTTTTTATTATTGCATTTGAATATTTATCTCATTGGCTTAATCTATTTTTTTAGAAGAATTCTAGTATGTATTTCAAGAATCTTGGTGGTTTGGCTATCTCTCACTTAAGCTTTGCTGATGATTTTATAATTTTTTGTAATGGCTCATTACATTATGTTAAAAATCTTAAGGATTTTTTAAATAAATTTGAAAAGGAAAGTGGCCTTTTAATTAGTTCTCATAAAAGTTGTTTAATCACTTCTACTTCTATTTTTGTTCATAGAATTAATAAAATAAAAGATATAGCAAGTTTTTCACGTCAAAATCTTTCAATTAAATATTTAGGCTCCCCTTTATATTGTGGCCATAAGAGATCCTATCTCTTTGATGAGGTAATTCATAATATTTAAAATAAAATTTCTATGTTTGAATTTAATTTTTTCTCTTTTGGTGGTAGATTAATTATTATTAAAAGTATTCATTACTCTCTTCCTTTTCACTTGTTGCTTAATATTATTCCTACTTCTCATGTTTTATTAGATTGAAAGAATTTTAATAAGGGGCTCTAGGAATTCCAAAAGGCTTCATTAGACTTCTTGGTCTAATATGTGTGGTAATATTTATGAATGTGGTATTGGGTGCATATCTTTGATGGATTCCACCAATGTTTTTCTTAAAACTTTGGTGGAATTTTCAAAAATGAAAGTCTTTGGGCTAAATTCATGAAATTTAAATATTGCAAAGGTAAGCATCCTTTAATTTGCAATCATAAACATGGTGACTCAATTGTTTGGAAATGGATCTGTGATATTAAATGGAAAGTGAAACCTCTCATTTTTTGGGGTATTAATAATGGATCTTCTTTCTTTTGGCAAGATAACTTGATGGGGTTTTTTTTTCCATTGATTCTTTGCTTAATACTCACTCTACTTCTTCTTTGACAGTTAGTCATTTTATTTATAATGGTGAATGGAATTTCTCTCTTTTAAATGATTTGATTCCTAATTTTATTAGTAATAACATCATCAATATTCCTATTGATGGTTATTTTCCAGATCAAATTATTTTCAAAATTTCTAGTAATGGAGAATTTATCTTTTAAAGATACTTGGCACTATATTAGAGTTAAAAAATCCTCTTCTCATGTTTTCATTAAAATTTGGAATAATATTATTCATACTTCTTATTCTATTCTTGTGTGGAGAATTTTAAGGGATTATATTATTGTTGATTCTTTACTTTTGGACAAAGGATTTTATCTACCCTCTAAATGCATGTTGCTTTCATTGAGAATATTAGTCATGTTTTTATTAATAGTGCCATTGCCTCTACAGTTTGGGGTTGGTATGAGGATTTATTTAAATTAAGTTGTTTTAATAGCAATTTCACTTTAATGCAACTTCTTGACTCTTATTTTCTTAATATTGTTAAATGGCATATCAAAATTATGGTGGCTGTTACTTTGAATTGGTTTATTTGGCTTAACAAAATGATGCTAAGCATCATAATGTGCCTATGAATCATAAGAGGATTATTGGTAGGACTAAAGATATGATTTTTTTTATATAAAGCTGCTCTTCTTAGTGGTACTAATTTTAAAGGTTGCAAGTTTTTTGCCTCTAAATTTGGTAATTATTTTCCTTATTGTGACTCGTCTCTAGATTATAAAATTATTCATTGGATTAAGCCTCTTAATTATTGTATTAAAATTAATACCGATGGTTCTATTGCAAAGAACAAGTAGGGTATTTTTATAAATAATCTTGGGAATATTATCTTGGCTTTTTCCACTCCTCTCTCTACTAATTTTGTTATTTTTGCTGAATTGATGATTGTTTATCATGCTCTTAAGCTTTGTTTGGATGGAAATTTTCATACTATTTGGTTAGAATGATCGAGATGGTTGTTGTTATGATCAATTCTAACCATAAGGGTAATGGTGAGGCTTTTTATTTAATTAGAAAAATTAAACCTATTATCTCAAAAATTTCTTTTAAAATTAATCATATTTTAAGAGTAGGTAATGCTTGTATGGATTTCATAGCTGGTTTGGAGTGTAATCTCTCTGATTTTACTTTTTCACCAATGGGAATATTCGTAAGAAATTAAGAGGGTTGTCTAATTTAGATAAATCTGATTTTCCTTATGTTAGATTTTCTTAGTTTTTTAATCTTTCTTTTCTGTTGGTGGTTTTCTGGGGGCTTCTATTTAGGAGCTTCTGGTGATTTTGGTTTGTTCAGTTACTGTTGGCTCCTGTTCTTTCTTGAGGGCTTTTGTTCTTATTTTATTCTTATATTTTACAAGTTAAATGTCGGCTTCTATTTTTGGTTGCTATTGTCGATTGCTCCTACTTTTATTGTGGTATCTCTTATGGGTTTATTTTTTTGGCTTTTGGTTGGTTGGTTGGCTTTCTTTGGTGGCTTTGTGGTCGGTCTCCTTGAGCTTCCTGGTTTTATGTTCCTTCTCTAGATGTGATGTTTGTTGTGCTTCCCTTCCTTCTATTTCCTTTAGTGTGGTTTGGTGTGTGGTATGTTTCTTTATGGCTTTGGTGGTTCTGTTATTACTTATTTTGGTTGGTGGCTGCTTGGTCTTTCTTGGTTGCTTTAGTCTAGCTGGAGTTGATGAGCTTGTTGGTTCCTTCTCTTCCTCACCCCTCCCTGACCACCCCCTCCTTGGCTCGTTGGTGACTTTATTTCTTACTCCAACTACTTTTGGGTGGTTGGATGGTCGTGTTGGCTTAGAATGTTTTTTTTGTTGGCTCAATTTTTTCTGCTATTGCCCCCTTTGGCTGGTGGCTCTGTTGTTGTTCTTCCTTTTTTGGTGGTTGGTTCTAGATCTTTGCTAGTTATTAGTGTGTGTTTGGGTGCCTTTGTGAGGTTTGTTGTCTAGGATGTTTACTTTTGTTGGTAGCTTTTTTATGATCAGAACCCTCCTTTCGATTTTGCCGCAAAGTTTTGTTACCCCTTCTAAAGTTTGTGATTAAGCCTAAGCCTTTTCTTTTGCTTTTCTTTCCTCTTTATCTCTATTTATTTTCTTTTAATTGTGCTTATCTTTTCTATAGTTTTTCTTGGTTTCCTTGCTCTTAGGTCTCTTCAGTGGTATCGACCGCTTGGATTCTGGTTGTTATCTTTTCTTAGTTTTCCTTTTGTTTTTTTTTGTATTAGTTAGATTTTTCTTTAGGTCTTTCATAGCTCTTGAGTAATAGTCTTTGAGATTTATCCCCTTTAAGGATGTTGTCTCCTTTTCTTTTGGTAATAAAAATTCCTCTTTTTAACAAAAAAATCCTAAACCCTAAACCCTAAACCCTAAAAACCCTAAAGCCGAAAGCCTAAACACTAAACCATAAACCCTAAACCCTAAACCCTTACCCTATACCCTAAACCCTAAAACCTTAAACCCTAAACTATAAACCTAAACTAAAACCTAAACCTAAACCTAAAATGAAAATAAAATAAAAAATAAAAATAAACTAAAATAAAATAAATAAAAACCTAAACTAAACTAAAATAAAATAAACCTAAGAACAAAACCTAAATAAAATAAAACTAAATGTAAAATAAAATAAAATAAATCTATAATAAAATAAAATAAAACTAAATAAAACCTAAACCTAAAAAATAAAACTAAAATAAACTAAAAATAAAACCTAAACCCTAAACTAAAAAAAAAACTAAACCTAAAAAAACAAAATAAAATAAACCTAAACCTAAACCAAAATAAACTAAACTAAAATAAATAAAACATAAACTAAACCTAAAATAAACTAAACCTTAACCTAAACCTACACTAAATAAAATAAAATATACTAAAAATAAACCTAAACCTAAACTAAAAAATAAAACTTAATAACAAACCTAAAATAAAACCTAAATTAAACTTAAAAATAAAAAATAAAAAATAAAACCTAAACCTAAAAAATAAAATAAAAATAAAACTCAACTAAAAGCTAAACCTAAACCTAAAAAATAAACCTAAATAAAAATAAAAATAAAATAAGCTAAAGTAAATAAAAAAACTAAATAAACCTAAACCTACCAGTTTATTAAATTTTTTTTAAAGAAACCCTAAATCCTAAACCCTAAACCTACAACACAAAACCTACAACCCTAAACCCTAAACCATAAACCCTAAAAAACCATAAACCCCAAACCCTAAATCCTAAATAAACCCTAAACACTAAACCTTAACCCTAGACCCTAAACCCTCAAAGCATAAACCTTAAAACCCTAAACCCTAAACCCTAAACCCTAAATCTTAAATCCTAAACACTAAGCCCTAACCCTAAACCCTGAACCCTAACCCAAAACCCTAAACCTAAAGCTAAAGTAACTAAATAAACTAAAAAATGAACTTAAACCTTAAACCTAATAAACTGAAACTAAACCTAAACTCTAAGAATGGGCAGAACCTTGGTGGCAGGAACATCACCGTCAACCAAGCTTAGTCTAGATTTGATGATGGAGTTGAAGGAAGAGGCGGTTATCACAGTGGTGGTGGGGATCTAGAGGTGGTGGTCGAAGTAGGGGTGGTTACAAAGGTGGGAGGAGCGATGGAGGTTACAACCATGCTGGTGGTGGAGGGAGAGATCCAGGATATGATGGTGGATCCCGCTACTTGAAAGGTTGGGGTGGTTCTGATAAACCTGAACCCTAAACCTAAAACCTGAACCCTAAACCTAAAACCTAAACCTTAAACTCTAAACTCTAAAAAATAAATAAATAAAAATAAATAAAAATTTTAAAAATAAATAAATAAACCCTAAACCCTAAATCTAACCCTAGACCCTAAACCCTAAACCCTAAAAGCTAAAATTCAAAAACCCAAAAACCCAAAACCCTAAACCCTTAAGCCTAAACCCTAAACATTAAACCATAAATACCCTAAACCCTAAAGCCTAAACACTAAACCCTAAACCCTAATCCCTAAATCCTAACCCTAAACCCTAAACCCTAAAATCCTAAACCTTAATCCCTAAACCCTAAAATCCTAAAAACTTAAAAAATAAAATAAAATAAAACTCAACTAAAAAATTAACCTAAACCTAAACCTAAACTTTAAAATTAAATTAAAATAAAAAACCCAAACTAAAATAAATAAAATAAAATAAATAAAAAATAAAAATAAACCTAAATATAAATAAAAAATAAAATAAACTAAAATAAATAAAAAAATAAACTAAGTAAATTAAATAAACTTAGACCTAACAGATTTCTTAATTTAAAAAAACTATAAACCCTAAATCCTAAACCCTAAACCCTAAACCTAAAACCTAAAGCTAACCCTAAACCCTAAACCTACAACACTAAACCTACAACCCTAAACCCTAAACCCTAAACCCTAAAGCCTAAAAACTAAACCCTATACCCTAAACTCTCAACACTAACCTTAAACCCTAAACCTAAAATCCTAAACATTAAAACCCTAAACCCTAAACCTTAAACCCTAAACCCTAAACCCTAACCCCTAAAAACCTAAAAACTTAAACCTAAAAAATAAAATAAAAATAAAACTCAACTAAAAAAACCTAAACGTATACCTAAACCTAAAAAATAAATTAAAATAAAAACTTAAACTAAAATAAATAAACCTAAAATAAATAAACTAAACTAAATAAAAATAAAAAATAAATCTAAATAAAAATAAAAAATAAAATAAACTAAAATCAATAAAAAATAAACTAAATAAACATAAACATAAACCCTATATCCTAAACCATAAATCATAAACCCTAAACCTAAACCCTAAACCCTAAAACTAACCATAAACTTACAACACTAAACCTACAACCCTAAACCCTAAAATCTAAACTCTAAATAATAAAAAAGCCTAAACCCTAAACCCTAAAAGCATAAACCCTAAAACCCTAAACTCTAAACCCTAAACCCTAAACCCTAAACCCTAAACCATAAGCCTAAACCCTAAATGCTAAACTCCAAACCCTAAATCTAAACCAAGTAGCTAAATAGATTAAAAATAAACCTAAACCCTAATACCTAATAAACATATACATAAACCTAAACCCAAAGAATGTGCAGAACCTTGATGACAGGAACATCACAACAACCGTGCGGCCAGATCTATTGGAGGAGAAGGAGGAGGCGATGGTTATCATAGTGGTGATGGTGGACCTGGAGGTGGTGGTGGATATGGAGATGGTATAAAGGGTGGTTGGAGGTGGGAGAGATGGAGGTTACAACCATGGTTAAGGCGGAGGGAGAGATCGCATATGATGGTGGATCCTACTATCAGAGGCGGTTGTTTTGATGGGAACTAGAGAAATTAAGAATGATCCGACCGCTTATGGAACTGTCTTTACAATAGAGATGATTCTAGATATCTAGGGTTTCTAATTTGCTTTATACATGCTCACTTTTTATCCATGTCATCGCTTAAGTCTTAGAAAACTTGGTGTGTTACTTGGTTGATGAAATTGAAAAGAAGAAATATTGAATCTGAACTTGTTCTCTATTAAAAAAACCAAAATCCATAAATCCTAAACTAAAACTTGAACCCTAAACCTAAAACTAAAACCCTAAACCCTAAACCCTAAAAATAAAAAATAAAATAGAAATAAAAATAAAAAAAACCTTAGTCTTAAACCCAAAACACTAAAACTAACCAGAAACCCTAAACCCAAAACCCTAAAATAATAATCTTAAACCCTAAACCCTAAACCCTAAAACCCTAAATCCTAAGCCCTAAAATCTAAACCCTAAACCCTAAAACCTACAACCCTAAACTCTAAACCCTAAACCCCAAACACTAAACCCTAAACCCTAAACCCTAATCCCTGAATCTTAAAAACCTAAAAACCTAAACCTAAACTAAATAAAATAAACCTAAATAAATAAATAAATAAACCTAAACCTAAATAAATTAGAAAAATACAACAAAATAATAACATAAATTAAAACTTTAACCTAAACCTAAACTCAAACCTAAAAAGAAAATAAAATATAAAATAAAAACTAAAATAAAATAAAATAAATAAAAATCTAAGGAAAACTAAAAAACAAAAAAACCTCAATAAAATAAATACTAAACGAAAAAAATAAAATAAACCTAAAATAAAATAAAATAAAAACTAAATAAAAACCTAAACCTAAAAATAATAGAAAAATAAAACTTAAACCTTAAACTAAAAAAAACATAAACCTAAACTAAAAAGAAAATAAACCTAAACCTAAACTAAAATAAACTAAATTAAAATAAATAAAACCTAAACCTAAAAATAAAATAAACTAAACCTAAACCTAAACCAAAACCCTAAATATAATAATTTAAATTAAAAATAAACCTAAACGTAAACTAAAAAATAAAACCTAAAAATAATCCTAAAATAAAAACCTAAAACCTAAACCTAAAAAATAAAATAAAAACCTAAACCTAAATCTAAAAATAAAAAATAAAGCCTAAACCTGAAAAATATAATAAAAATAAAACTAAACTAAAAAATAAACCTAAACCTAAACCTAAATAAAATAAATTAAAACCTAAATGCAAATAAATAAACCTAAAATAAATAAATTAAACTAAATATAAATAAAAATCAACCTAAGTAAAAATACAAAATAAACTAAACTAAAAACTAAATAAACTAAATAAACCTAAACTTTACTTAATTAAAAAATAAGAAAATAAAAAATTTTAAAAAAATTTTAAAAAAAAAACCTTAACCCTAAACATCAAACCATGAACCCTGAACCCAAACCTACAACCCTAAACCCTAAACCCTAGAATCTAAACCCTAAACCTTAAAACCTAAACCCTAAGCCCAAAACCCTAAACCCTAAAACCCTAAAACCCTAAGCACTAAACCCTACAAACCTAAAAAACCTAAAAAAAATCCTGACTAAATAAAACCTAAAATAAAATAACTAAATAACTTAACCTAAATAAAAAAATAAAACCTAAACTAAAACCTAAACCTAAACTAAACCTAAACCTAAACCTAAAAAAAATAAAATAAAAAAATAAAATAAATAAAAAATAAATAAAAAAAACATAAACTAAACTAAAAAAATAAAATAAACCTAACAATAAAAAAGCAAAATAAAATAAAAACTAAATGTAAACTTAAAAAAATCAAAAATAAAAAAATAAAAACTAAATAAAACCAAAGCTTAAAATAAACCTAAACCTAAAAAAACAAATAAAAAAATAAAATTTAAACCCTAAACTAAAAAAAATTAAACCTAAAATAAAAATAAAATAAACCTAAACCTAAACTAAAATAAACTAAAATAAAATAAATATAATCTAAACCTAAACCTAAAATAAACTAAACTTAAACCCTAAAACTAACCCTAAACCCTAAACCTACAACCCTAAACCCAAAACTTTAACCCTAAGCCCTAAACCCTAAACACTCAACCCTAAACCTTAAACCCTACAACCCAAAACCCTAAACTTTACACCCTAAAAACCTAAAACTCTAACTAAATAAAACTTAAAAATAAAATAAATAAAAAAACTTAACCTAAATAACATTAAAACCTAAATTAAAACCTAAACCTAAACATTAACCTAAAAAATATAAAAAATAAAACTAAACTAAAATAAAATAAATAAAACCTAAACTAAATTAAAAAAATAAACTTAAAAAAAAACCTAAATAAAATAAAATCTAAACCTAAAATAAAAAAAATAAACCTAAAATTAAATAAAATAAAAACTAAATAAAAACCTAAACCTAAAAAAAATAAACTAAAAATAAATAAAAAATAAAACCTAAACCCTAAACTAAAAAAAAACCTAAACTATAATAAACTAAAATAAAATAAATAAAACCTAAACTTAAACATAAAAAAAACTAAACCTAAACCCTAAACTAAATATAATAAAATAAACTAAAAATAAATCTAAACCTAAACTAAAAAATAAAAGCTAAAAGTAAACCTAAAATAAAGACCTAAGACATGAACCTAAAAAAGAAATAATAAAAACCTAAACCTAAACCTAAAAATAAAAAAATAAAACCTAAAATTAAAAAATAAATTTAAAAAAAAACTAAACTAAAAATTAAACATAAACCTAAACCTAAACCTAAATATTAAATTAAAATAAAAAATTAAAACTAAAATAAATAAACCTAAAATAAATAAACTAAACTACATAAAAATAAAACATAAACCTAAAGAAAAATAAAAAATAAAATAAACTAAAATAAATCAAAAATAAACTTAATAAACCTAAACCTACTGGTTTCTTAATTTTTTTTTTTAAAACCCACACTTAAGCCCTAAACCCTAAATCCTAAACCCTAAACCCTAAACCTTAAACACTAAACCCTAAACTCTAAACTCTAAACCCTAATCCTAACCCTAAAGCCTAAACCCTAAACCCTAAACTTAAACCCTAAATCCTTAAACCCTAAACTAACCCTAAACCCTAAACCCTAAAAACCCTAAACCAAAAAGCCTAAACCCTTTACTAACCCTAAACCCTAAGCTAACCCTAAACCCTAAACCCTCAAAACTCTAAACCCTAAAGCCTAAACACTAAACCCTAAACCTAAACCTAAACCCTAATCCTAAGCCCTAAACCCTAAAACCTTAAACCCTAAAACCTAAACCTTAAACCTATCCCTAAAACCTAAAGCATAAACCTAAAACCCTAAACCCTAAACCCTAAAACCTAAACCCTAAACCCTAAACCCTAACCTTAAACCCCAAACCCTGAACCTAAACCTAAAGTAACTAAATAAATTAAAAAATAAATTGAAACCCAAAAACCTAATAAACCTAAACCCTAAGAATGGGTAGAACCTTGACGACAGGAACATCACTATCAACCAAGCTTAGTCTGGAATTGATGATGGAGGCAATGGCAAGGTGGCTATTATCATAGTGGTGGTGGGAGATCTCGTGGTGCTGGTGGATATGGAGGTGGTGGTCAGAGCATTGGTGGTTATGGAGACAGGAGGAGTGATGGAGGTAACATCCATGGTGGTGATAGAGGGAGAGATCAGGGATATGATGGTGGATCCCATGACATGAGAGGTCGTGGTGGTCGATGGGAAAAAAACTAAGAATGATCGATCCGACCATGCTTATGGAACTGTCTTTACAAAGAGAGTTTAGAAGTTATCTAGGGTTTTTGATTTGTTCTATACATACTCATTTTTTATCTATGTCATCGCTTGTGTATTAGAAAACTTGGTGTGTTACTTGGTTGATGAAATTGAATAAAAGAAATGTTGAATCTGAATTTGTTCTCTATTAAAAAAAACCATAAACCCAAAACCCTAAACTAAAACTAACATTGAGCCTAAAACCTAAACCCTAAACCCTAAACCCTAACCCCTAAAACTGTAAACCCTAAATCCTAAACCTTAAAAACTCAAATGACCATAAACCTTAAACCCTAAAAAGCTAAAAAAGCTAAACCTAAACAAAAATAAAACCTAAAAATAAAATAAATAAAAAACCTAATCCAAAACAAACTACAACCTAAACTTGAACTTAAACCTAAACCTAAAAAGAAAATAAAATTAAAAAATAAAAACTAAAATAAAATAAAATAAATAAAAACCTAAACAAAACTAAAAAATAAAAAACCTAAATAAATTAAAAACTAAACCTAAAATAAAAATAAAATAAGCCTAAAATTAAATTAAATAAATACTAAATAAAAACTTAAACATTAAAAATAAACCTACAAATAAAAAAAACCTAAACCCAAAATTAAAAAAAAACTAAGCCTAAAATAAAAATAAAATAAACCTAAACCTAAACTAAAATAAATGAAACTAAAATAAATAAAACCTAAACCTAAACCAAAACTAAAAAATAAAACCTAAAATAAAAACCTAAAACCTAAACCTAAAAAATAAAATAAAAACCTAAACCTAAACTAAAATAAAAAATAAAAGCTAAACCTAAAAAATATAATAAAAATAAAACTGAACTAAAAATAAACCTAAACCTAAAAATAAAAAATAAAATAAAATAAAAAAACATAACCTAAAATAAATAAACTAAATGGTAAAAAAAAAAACCTAAATAAAAATAAAAAAATAAACTAAACTAAATAAACAAAATAAACCTAAACCTACGAGTTTACTTAATTAAAAAATAAATAAATAAAATAAATAAATAAATCATAACTCTAAACCCTAAACCCTAAACCCTAAACCCTAAGCATTGAACCCTAAACCTACAATCCTAAACCTTAAAACCCTAAACCCTATACCCTACACCCTAAATAGTAAACCCTAAACCCTAAACCCTAAAACCCTAAACCTTAAAAGCTAAACCCTAAACACTAAAACCTACAAACCCTAAACCCTACACCCTAAACCATAAACCCAAACCCCCCTAAACACTAAACCATAAACCTTGAAAACCTAAAAATATAAAATAAAATAAAATAAACTAAAACCTAAACCTAAAATAAACAAAATAAAATAAACCTAAACCTAAACTAATATAAACTAAATAAAAAATACCTAAAACTAAAATAAATTAAACCTAAACCCTAAACTAAATAAAATAAAATAAATAAAAAATAAACCTAAACTTAGACTAAGAAATAAAGCTTAAAATAAAAACCTAAAGCCTATACCTAAAAAAATAAAATAAAAACCTAAAACTAAAACTAAAACTAAAAAATAAAACTTAAACCTAAAAAAATAAAATAAAAACAAAACTAAACTAAAAAATAAACATAAACCTAAACCTAAACCAAAAAAAATAAACTAAAATAAAAAACCTAAACTAAAATAAATAAACCTAAAATAAATAAACTATACTAAATAAAACTAAAAAATAAAATAAATAAAAATAAACCTAAACCTACCAATTTACCAAATTTAAAAAAAAAAACTTAAGCCCTAAACCCTAAGTCCTAATTCCTAAACCTAAACTAAACCCTAAACCTTAAACCCTAACCCTAACCATAACCCTAAACCCTAAACCATAAACCTTAAACCCTAAGCTAACCATAAACCTTAAACCCTAAACTAACCCTAAACCTGAAACCCTAAAACCTAAAAACCCTTAACCCTAATGCCTAACCCCTAAACCCTAAACATTAAACCCTTAAAACCATAAAGACTAAAGCCTAAACACTAAACCCTAAATGATAAACCCTAAACCCTAACCTTAAACCCTAAACCCTAAAATCCTAAACCCTAAAACCCTAAACCCTAAAACCTAAACCCTAAAAACCTAAAATCCTAATAATAAAATAAATAAAATTTGAAACCTAAATAAAATAAAATAATAAAATAAAAATCTAAACTAAAACCTAAACCTAAACCTAAATATAAAATAAAATAAAAATTAAAAATAAAGTAAAATAAAATAAATAAAACTTAAACTAAACTAAAAAATAATATAAACCTCAGAATAAAAAACCTAAATAAAATAAAAATTAAACATAAAATAAGAGTAAAATAAACTTAAAATAAAATAAAATAAAAATTAAATAAAACCTAACCTAAAGTTATGACCTTGGATCCATGAGTATAGAATGGTTACATCTTCACTCCACTGTATTAAGTAAACTATGGAGTAGAATATGTCATAAAAGGAGATATACAACCATTCACTATTCATGTGATTGAGCTCTATGAAGATGTTATTTACTACATGCCTAAGAAACCTAGATTTGATTCTATGAAATCCATCATTGTTGAAGCACAAAGTACAATAATCAAGAAAGATAAAAAGAAAGAAAAGGAGAAAAAGAAAAAGAAAAAGAAAAAGAACCTCAAATAATTCATATTGATTTGGAATCCAGCTTAGATGAAGAATCCCATCATAGAAATGCTTCAATAAACTTTGAGATTTCCATAGAATCAGACACTGATGAGGAAGAAATCAAAACATTAAAGGAAGAGTCTGAGCTATCCACATTTTAAAAATTAAAAAATATGTGGTCACTTTAACTTTGACTCCTCTAAATCAAAATAAAATATCTCAATTAGAGGTCAAAGTAGCCCCTAACTTATCAGGAGAAGTGGGGAGGTCAGTAAAATTTTATTCTATACCCGATCCTTCAAGCTCAGAAGGAGATGTAAAGCTTGAAGAACCATCTTTCAATGAAATATTAGAACTTCCTTTTGACTGGTATTCAACTTGTGTAAAGAATTATGTGAAACATGGTTTTATCACAAATGTTTAGCCTAAAGATAAAGCCCAATGCATGGAGAGCTTATGGAATCAAAAACATAGAAATTTCCACTCCAAAGCTAGCATTTGGTACTTGAATCATTTGATGATATAGGGCATTATTTAATGATAAGTAATCATCAAATAGATCAACTCTTTGAAGTCTCTTCTACTCTTCCAGAAGACTCATTCATAAAAACCATGGAGGAATCCAAAGATGATTCACTTCATAATGCACCTCCTTAATATGAGGAAGAGAAAAAATCTACTATAGATGAATTAAAGGAGGTTAACCTAGGAACTCCTGAGAACCCAAAATTTACTTTTGTTAGCTCTTTCTCAAAGATTATGAAGAGTTAATCACTTTACTCTTTGAGTATAAAGATTACTTTTTGGAGTTATGATGAAATGCCGTTTATCCTAGGATGTGGTTGTACATCTAAGAATTAAATGATGTTATCCTAGTAAAGTAGGCTTCTAGGTGGATGCCCTTAGAAGTAGAACTACAACAGATCATTGAAATAAAGAAACTAATCGAAGCTAACATTATATGAGAAGAACAATACCCTGATTGGGTAGCCAGCATAGTTCTAGAAAAGAACAGAAATGGTCAAATACGATCTACGTTGACTTTAGTGACCTAAATAAGGCTTCTCCCAAAGATGAGTTCCCTTTGCCTATACTCGAACTCATGGTCAACATAGCCTCCTCGCATGAGATCTTTTCATTTATAGATGGATCATATGGTTATAATCAAATTAAGATGTTCTTAAGATGAAAATCATAATGACATTCAAACTCAATAGGGATTTTCTATTACAGTCATGCCATTTGGTCTCAAAATGCTAGAGCTACTTATCAAAGAGCTATGACTAGAATATTCGATGACTTGATTCATAATTAAGTTGAATGTTATATCGATGATTTATTCATTAAAAACAAAATAAAATAAGATCATTTTTATGATTTATGGGTCATTTTTCAGTGATTGTGCCACTATAACTTAAAGATGAATCCTCTAAGTGTGCCGCCTTTGAGCACTCTTTAGGAAATTTTAGGTTCAGTGTGGCATCATGGGATAGAAATTGACCCATCAAGGATAAAAGCTATAATAGAAATTTTGCCACCTAGAAGTCTTACACAGTTGAGATCATTCTAAGGAAGGCTTGCATACCTAAGGAGATTTATATCAAATTTTTCTGGAAGGTGTCAATCCTTTGCAACATTACTGAAGAAAGATTCCAAATTTATTTGGGATGAAAATGCCAAGGTGTCTTTGAAAACCTAAAGCAATATATTAAATGAATCCTTCTATTTTGGCTTCCTGATTTCTGGAAAGCCATTAACTCTTTATACTCTATGGATGAATCTCGGGCTTTTATTAGCTCAAACAAATGAAGAAGGGAAGGAAAATGCCCTTTATTATCTAAGTCATTTATCCCAATGAAAAGAATTATCCTCCTATTAAGAAACATTTCTTAGCCTAGTTTTTTTGCTCAAAACTGGGCATTATATGCTTTCTCATAAGGTCAACTGATTTCAAGGGTGAATCCTTTGCAATATCTCATGACCCGTTCAACACTACCTGGGCATTTAGCATGATGGTCAATGATTTTATTACAATTTGAGATCACTTATATTCCTCTTCATTTTATAAAAGGATAAATAGTGGCAGATTTTATAGCAGCACACCCTATACTTAAAGGGTCTCCTTTAAATGATGATCTCCTGATGAACAATCATAGCATTAGAAGGTGAACCAAGTGCCACCGGGAATTATACTTTGATGGTGCTTCATCATCAAGAAGACATAAAGAATCAAACTTATATCCGGAAGGTGAATTGGGTTAATCTTTATAACCCCAAAAAAAGGAATGATGAGATATTCATATCATTTGGCTGAGCCTTGTACAAACAATGAAGCTGAATATGAAGCTCTTATTACTGGTTTAGAGTTTGCAATCCTTATGGAAATGAAAAATATAAAATTTTTTTGGGATTCCTAACTAGTTATCAAAATCTATAAGGTTTTGCATCCAAAGCTCCTCAATTATCATCAATATATAATGAAATTACTTGAAAATATTCCATATGTAATGTTGTGTAGAATATCTCACCAAGAGAATTCAATAGCAGATGCTTTGGTTAAATTAGCCAAAGAAATCATATGCCTAGAAAAAGAATCAATTTCTATAGAAGTTCAAAATCAATAAGTTTTATCTCTTATAGATTTAAACTACATTAATAGGCAAGAAGAAATACAAAGGATAGCCACTCTTACTAAAGGTCAAATAGAATGTGATTGGAGGCAATTGTTTATTGACTATTTAAGTAAGGGGAGGCTTCCTGAAAGTAAGTCATTAGAAAATAAAATAAAGAAAAATGCTTTATCTTATGCATTAATCAATAATGCTTTATATCATAGGTCATTCGATCAAATGTGGCTCCGTTATTTAGACAAACCAGAAGCCCATAAGGTTGAGATTGAGATACACTCTACATTGTATGGAGCACACCAATCTGGGCCCAAAATGAAATTAAAAATCAAGAGACTTGGGTATTATTGGTCATTGATACTAAATGACTGCATGGAGGTTGCATTATCATCAATGCCAAGTACATGGTGTGGTATTACATCAACCACCCAATGTATTACACCCTACGCTTGCCTCTTGGCCTTTTGAGAGTTGCACATCATAGGACCTATTGATCCTCCTTCATCAAAAGGACATCATTTTATTTTAGCTGCAATGAATTATTTTTCCAAATGGTACCACTAAAAATAAGTTAAAGCATATCATGTGTTGAAATTTTTTTGGAAAATATCAGATTTCAATTTGGCATTCCTCTGAATCATATCTAATAATGGTTCATCCTTTAGATCCATGAAAATAAATCACTTTGTAGCTAGGAATAAAATTGATTGGAGATACTCGACCATCTATTACCCTAGGGAGAATGGATTGGTTGAGGCATTTAATAAAACATTGGTAAGAATTTTGAAAAAGATGCTTGATGAAAATAAGCACCAATGGCATGAAAAGTTGGTTAAAGCCTTATGGACCTATAGACCACATAAAGGACACCAACTCAGTCTTCACCATATGCTTTAGTTTTTTGACTGAAGCGGTTCTTCCATTAGAAGTGCAACTTCCTTCATTAAGAATAGTTGTTAATAATAATGTTACGATAGATCAAAATCATAAGATTCGCTTGGAAGAACTAGGTAATCTTGAAGGAAAATGATTGAAAGCACAAAAAAACTTGAATTGTACCAATCACTATTGGTTCAGGCACATGATAGATTGGTTCATCCTAGAACTTTCCAAGTAGGAGACTTGGTCTTGGTTCTTAGACAACCAATCCTAGCTCATCGAAGAATCAACAAAAAATTTGAGCCAACATGGGAAGGACCATTTGTAGTGGAAAAAGCTTATGAAGGAGGTTCTTACCAACTTATTACCAGTGATGGTGAATGTCCAATACCAACTATCAATGGATGTTGCCTAAGGAAATATTATGTGTAACTTGTAACTTGTTGCCAAATAAAGATCAATAAGATAAAAGCTTATTTCTCTTTATTTCTTTTGCTTCAATATGTATCATTTATCTGGAATGTTGTAAACTCATTCAAATGTATTTGAAAATGAACTTTTTATCACCCTTCATGTTAGACTAATTAAGTAAGGATTAAGTTCATTAGACTCTTGCTTATTAGTCAAAACTTTTGAGGATTAGGAATTAAGCTATTTTAACTCCTTTTCCTCATCCAAATCACCTGTGAGATAGGATCAAGCCCTTTGTGGCACCTTTCCAAAGCATGACTTGAGATGAAAGTAAGCCCTCTATGACACCTTTCTCATACCCTTCAAGGTTTGGAGTAAGCCATCGTGCACCATTCCTATAAGTTTGGAGCAAGCCCTTCGTGGCACCATTCCTACTTTTGTGTACATGATTTGATCAAGCTATCAAGGGTCCTTTCATGTTACATAGGCGAGTTAGATTGGATCAAGTCTTTATGACCCCTTTCTAATAGCCAGAAAGATATAAGTCCCATGTCAGCATTCTTTCTAATCATCTAGGAGTAAGTCCGCAGTTGGCATCCTACTTTTTTGTACATAATTTGATCAAGCTATCAAGGGTCCTTTCATGTTACATAGGTGAGTTAGATTGGATCAAGTCTTTATGACCCCTTTCTAATTTCCAAAAAGATATAAGTCTTCAATCAGCATTCTTTCTAATCATCTAGGAGTAAGTCTCCAGTCGGCATCCTACTTTTGTGTACATGATTGGATCAAGTCATCAAGGCCCCTTTCATGTTACACAAGCAAGTTAGATTAGATCAAGTCTTTATGACCCCTTTCTAATAGCCAAAAAGATATTAGTCCCCAGTCGACATTTTTTCTAATCATCTTAGAGTAAGTCCCTAGTTGGCATCCTACCTTTGTGTACATGAGTGCATTATGCCATCAAGGCCCCTTTCATGTTACACAAGCAAGTTAGATTGGATCAAGTCTTTATGACCCCTTTCTAATAGCCACAAAGATATAAGTTCCCAGTCGGCATTCTTTCTAATCATCTAGGAGTAAGTCCCCAGTCAACATCCTACCTTTGTGTGCATAATTGGATTAAGCCATCAAGGCCCCTTTCATGTTATACAGGTGAGTTAGATTGGACCAAGTCTTTATGACCCATTTTTAATAGTCAGAAAGATATAAGTCCCCAGTTGACATTCTTTCTAATCATCTAGGAATAAGTCCCTCAGTCAGCATCCTACCCGAGTAAGTCCAGAGTTAGCTTCCTATCTAAATAATTAAGAAATGGAATCAAGCCATTGAAGGCCCCATTTCTTTAGACTATTTAAACAGGATTAAGTCCATGTGATGCCTATTTAGTAGTCAAAGTGTTACGGATTAGGATCAAGCATTTCAAGCCTCTTCTCCCCATCATAACTTTTGAGGATTGAACCATGTCTTTAAAGACCCCTCTCCTCTCTTCAGCTAACTAGGATGGATCATGCCCTTAACGGGCCCATCTTATCAGCTAAATACATGGATCACCATTATTCTCAAGAGTAAGTCCCCCAAGGCATCTTCCTTGAGCATAGTGATTACATTAGGTTAGAATAATCTTTAGGACTACTCCTAATAGCATTCCTCTTCATCCTAGAACTTAATGAAAGTTAAGTTTCTAAGAATGAATCACACTCCAAAGCAAAGATAAGTATACATGTACCTATCTTTCATAATCAAAATCAAAATAAAATTCTAAGTAAAAAAATTAAAATCATTAATTGGAACCCCGAGTTTATACTTGTATGTTGATCAATCAACATTAATATGTGTGTGTATTCGACTAATCCACTACACATATTGGGGTCCATTTATTGACCTCATTTTTTGAAGAGGTCATTTTAGCAATGAAATGATATCAAGTTCAAATAGGGATTTCTAATTCACTATTAAAGTCACTATGCTCAATGACTTAGGAAATGCATTTTGTGCTAAATCCATCTACTTGGTTTGATGTAAAATCAAGTCAAATATCCAACATAAATTAAATCAAGTTAATCAAATATAAATAAAATGAAAATTTAAAGTCAAATCTAAAGTCAACTCTAGTCAACCTAGACTTAGTGGGCCCACTTAGTCAAAAAAGTCAACCCAATAAAATTTGACTAAATTAAATCACCAAAAATATTTCAAATTATTAAATGAATATGTGTGATCATAATGAAAAAGAAATTTGAGTCCACAGAGGCCTAGATTAGGTAAATTAAATTTCTTAAATCAAAATAACCTAAAGAAGCCACATTGAACTCAAATCCAAGAAAAATCAAAATAAATCTAAATTTATTGTCTTAAATCGTATGGGGATGGTGATGGGACATAACCCAACTCCTTATTGGGTGTTGTTGGATCAAATGGGTCATTTTACCCATAAGAAATTATGTTTACTTCACTTAACTCAATTTGGGTTAAGTGAGTTAAGCAAGACAAAACAAATAAGGAAATGCCAAACCACTTCCAACCAAATCACATGGGATGGGGGTGACACTTCCTAAACCCTTGAATAAAGTTTTAAATCCCTAATTAAGCCATTTAAGTTTCTCTTACATTATTGAATAAAATCCAAATGAGGAAAACCAATGCAAGCAAGAATTGGAGAAGTCAAATTCCTTCTCCCTTCTTCCCACCCTTCACATAGACAACCTGGGATGGAAAAGGAGAGCACTAGCTAGCTTCCAAGGTCCTCCATCACCAAAACAACCAAGGAATAGCTAAGAAAAGCTTAAAGGCTCTCACCATATAAGAAAACAAGAGGAGAGACTTCCCAAGGAAAATTGAACACACACACACCTTCACACATCAAACCAACCTAAACAAAATTTCCCCTTCCCCCCAAGAGTCTTTAACCACTATAAACCATCAAAGCTAAAAAAAGAGCAATCAAGGGTTAGCTTAAGGAGCAATCTGTAAGGAATTAACCTAATTCCTTTGGCAAGCAAGTTTGGTTCAAGCATTCGAAGCTTTAGGATCAATTGCAAGGCCAATCATCCAATAAATCGAGGTATGCCATTATTGACCTCAAGCTTTTCCTTAGAGGATTTGATTATGGTAGGTTTAATAGGAAATGTAATATATAATAGGATCAAACCATATAAAAACCTAAGATATTCATCCACGATTGTGTAGCAATTAAAATCACTTGATTTCATGCTCTAGATCAATAACAATTAGCAAAATACTATCAGTGGTCCTCGGCTCCAGCAAGAATCGAAGGAGATGATCTCTCTGCCTTCTGATCCATGTATTTGGATTGGATGACCTGCCCAGGCGTATCGATTTTCATCCTTTAGGAACCACGGGATTGATCTGGACGCATAGGAGATCCCGCATTTTGAATTTCAGTAATGCGGCGCCACATGGATGACCAACCCGTAACGCCACATATGGACACGCATGCGACATCTCGAGGGACCGCCACTTAAAAGACCATTAAAATAAATAACAATTTTAATTAATTAAAAAAATGCAAAAAAACTTTAAAAATCATATAAAATCAAATATGAATAAAAACAATTACAAATAAAGCTCTATGGATTCATCTTTATGAGAAGAATCCATAGAAAATAAAATCCCAATTTTATTGTGTATTTTTCCTTAATTTAGGTTTAATTAAAAAATATTAAACCCTAATTACTCTCAAATTAATAATCCAATTAATTTGAAACTTTGGGTAAATGAAATTAAGCATAAAATACACCTTGGGTATATTTTTACGGATTTATTTCTTTGAATTCAAGGAAAATTGTAATTTCATATGCTTAACCTTTTAATTAATTAAATTAATTAACTGTTAATCAAATAATTAGAAAACTTTAATCAAACAACCTTAAATCATCATAATAAACATTAATGATCATCAAAATACTAATTAAACTTAATTAAACCTATCTAAACCTAATAATCCTAAATTGACTTAATTAGGTAATTAAATAAATTA
The DNA here is from genome assembly GCA_021442155.1 of Cymbidium sinense. Taxonomy (NCBI): domain Eukaryota; kingdom Viridiplantae; phylum Streptophyta; class Magnoliopsida; order Asparagales; family Orchidaceae; genus Cymbidium; species Cymbidium sinense. Next base: position 20,818,937 of record CM038222.1, read on the forward strand.
AATAATTCAATTAAAAACATAAATTTAATTAAATCATAGTAAGTCAACCGCTAGCCAAAAAATTATGAATAAACCCTCATTGGAAAGGTAATTCAATGAAGAATAAGCAAAAAAAATAAAACCCTTAACTGAATCTCAATAAATTATGCTTAATTTAAGTTTTAATGAAATAATTAAAACCTTACTTACACCCTAATTACATCTCTAATCAAGCTGAAACTTCAAAGATATAAAATCAGCATAAAACCCAATTTTCTAGAAATATTTCAGGTTCAATTGATCTCTGGATTAAGAGTTCTTAAATTTCTAAATCCTTAGGTCAATTTTAATCGAATTTTAGGTTTAGAGAATTAATTAATCCATTAAATAAAATGGTAATTCAAACCAATCACAATCAAACATTAGAAAACTATTTAGAAACTTATCTAAATATCTTAAGTCAATCAAAGTAAAAAAAATTCAATCTTAGGATAATGAAATAAAACCCTAGGTTAAAAAAACTATTAATTAACTTAAACATTAAACTTTGAATAAATAAAATTAATGAAAACCACTCGTCCATAATAAATTTAATGAATGAATCTAAAACATAGGTTAATTAAATGAGATCAAATAATTAACTCAAGTGCTTTAGACTAAGCATAATCCATGAACAAACCTAAAGTACTAATTTATTTAAACCTTAAGCCTACAAATCCATGATTTAATATTTAAGTTTAATTGAATGAATTCAAACTTTAATCTAAATTCAATAAATTAAATGAACCAATTCAAAACCAATCCAAAGGATTAATTAAGATACTTAAGGATCTTACTTAGACTTTTTGGAAACTTCATTAGGAATTAGGATGTTGAATGGAAAGAGCACCATATAAAAATAGAATCATTCCATTCTTCATTCTTGAAAACCTATACAACTTTAACCAAATAAAATGAACATAAAAATGGGAATTAAATCACTAAACCATTTGAACTGAAACCAACCAATGGTAAAAATTAAATAATTTCAAATTTCAAATTTAAACTTGAACTTAAAGGAGCTTATCAAAGCCTTACCACACAAACCCCTCTTTTACACACACTAGATCATTTTGGTCATGGACTCTAGATCTAGGTTAGATCATTCTGTTATTTTCTTTAATCTTCTATGTCGTGCTTCACATGTTTGTGTGGTGTATTACTTTAGAGAGGATTCCTAGGCTTGTTTGTTCGTTAGACATGAAGTTAGGGCATTCTTTTTAGAATTAAAACTAAAGGGATCATTGTAATAAATAAATAATAAAATTATTGTTTGCTTGAAAGTGCTAAAAATCCCTTAACATAGTCCATAGGACAGGTGGGCTTGGCAAGCAACTAATGCTAAGCTCGTATGTTTGTGAAATTTAAATTTCTTTGTGTTTTGTATGTATTTCCTAACATGTTTTTGTGGCTTAGCATTTTTTTTTTTTTTTTGAATTTTAAATGTAAATTTGAGCTTAAAATTAGGTTAGAATCTATGGGGTCTAGGATTAACAGGAGCTGACCCAACTAGAAGATGTTGCGGTGGTCCCCTATGGAGCCTGATGGATGTCCCTAAAGAAGAAGGCATTTCTATAATCTTATGCTGCTAGAATCTAAGTTCTTGATTTCTAAGAAAATGATAACTTGAAATCTAAAATTAAATCCCATATTTGAAGCCCAATCATAGGATAGTTGAAATGTTTAGGGTATCCCTACATCAATAGACATTTCTACTTTTTCCCATTTGATTCTTGAAAATAACTCTCTCCAATTTGGACCTCTCCCAATTGAATTTCAAAAGTCAATCCTTTGAAAGCTACCTTAATAGTCTTTAGGAATAACCACTTATTTCTTTACTCGAGAGTATTCTTAAGAAGAGACACTTCCTAATATTTCATTAACTATAGAGGCTTGCCTTTATAGGGAAACATGATCCCAAGATAAAATAAATCTTGCTCTACTTTTCCATGTAGTTCAGGGGAAAATACTCTGGTACATGAAAGAACCATTAGCCTTAGGAGTCTTTTATTAAAATGATCGAATCCATTATAGAAGAACATGTTTATCTTTCGAGATAATATGTTTATTCCTTAATGTCATATTTGGTCATCTAAATAAAATTTTCCTAAACTCTATGTGGTGTCATTTTTTTTCTCTTTTCCAGAGAAAACACCAATAACCCAAAGTGATCAATTTGACCTATTTGAGCCAAGTTCTAATCCTACCCAAATTGGATTGAACCAATCCCATCAGAACTTCCCATCATGATTGTTGATCACCCTAGGTTGATCAATTATCATGAATTAGGTCAAACCAAGTCAGCTTGGTCATTTGACTAAGTCAACCCCTTAACCCATATGAACTTAAACTAGCCAAATTACAACCTAAGCCAAATCCCTTGAAACCAATGATTCATACCAAATCAAAATCAATATTTGAATATGACTTGACCTTCAATCGAGTCGACCAAACCCAATTGGGCCTTCTTGACCCAAGTTGACCCAAATTGACCTAAAAGTTCAAATTTGGTAATCAAAATATTAACCAAATTGATTGCAACCAATGGCTCAAGTTCATTCCAAATTGATTGTTGAACTTGACCAAAGCCATGATTGACCAATTGAACCCAATTGACCTACAGCAAATTGACCTAAAGGTTCAAGTTGGCTCAAATCAAAACCAAATCAAATTTAATTGAAACCAAAGTCTACAATCATTATCAATTGGTCAACTAAACCCAAACCAACACCCAATCAAAGCTAATTTGGCCAATTTGGTCAAATTGGTCAACTTAACCCATTTGACCCAAATAAATTCAAATGAGCCAAAATAAACCAAACCAGTTGAACCGAAACATCCCAAATGATCATATGAACTTGACCCAACCTTGAGTTTGACCGAATTTGACCAATTGGTCAACATGACCAACCTAACCCAATTTGACCTAAATTAGTCAAATTGAGTCAAACCTAACCAAATCAACTACAATTGACTTGAAATTTGGGCTAACCCACTTTTGGCTCATTTCAAATCTACCTAAATCAAATTCAATGCCAAATGATCATTCTACCCTTGGTTAAAGGGAATCACATGAGATCAATCACCCATGTAAGTGGTCTTTTTCAATTTTTGGCCACTTAATACTCTCCCAATGGTCCACCTAAGCACTTAGAACACTACCCAACTTGACCCAATGGGTGGTTGGGTCATCCATGACCCATAAGAGGTGAAATTGCCTTACCCTCCCCATTGGAGCGTTTGAAACCCAAAGGACACCCATGATTCCTCCTTGGCAGCCACCTCCATACCTTTAACTAACCAAGCCTAGCTAACTCAGCTCCTACCTACCACCCATGATTCCCTGAGATAGTTGGACGACCACTACAAGCCAAACCCGATCCAACTGTCTGATCAAGATGAAGGGGGGTATACACCCCCTTGTTTCTACTCAAACACACAAAATCATTCCTCAGCCCTAGCTACTCAAGATGAGCCACTAAAGCCATTTCTAAGCTCCCAAGCTCATTCCTCGATCAAAAAATCCCATTCCGTCCATCCCAATAGGACACTCCCATTTCCGACCTAAATTCCTCATTTCTCTATCAAACTCAAATTAACTTTGAATGCACCTTCCCTAGGCCTCGTCGAGCAAGAACGAATCATACACTATGTTATGCCATCCAATATTATAATACACTATATCATGTTATATTATATTATATTGCATATCACATCACAAGGGATTGCTTAAGATAAAAAATCATAAATTAGTCTAAACAATAAAAATATATATTTTTAGTCTATCACTTACATATTTTAAATTGAAATAATATATTATGATGCCATGCTCTACTATTATGAATTTGGCCAAATTCCACCATTTTAAAGTCTAAATCAACATTTTTATAAATAATGCTAGTGTAAGCTTGACTGCATGATTGTAAAATACTAAAAGAATTTAAAATGTGCAAAATAATATATTATGATATATGATGCTATACAATGCTACAACATATAATATTTATTTTTAACATAAATTCTTACTTTTTAGACTACAAGTGGAGTAGCACACCTTTGGTACTATAACCTAATTCCCACTTCAAATTTAACAATTTTCATCATCTAATTTATTAAATCATAATTTCTATGAAGACTATAGGGCACAATACCATCATATACTAGGACATTTCAAAACATCTTATAACATCCAAAAACACATCACTACATGCTCAAATATATGATGCTACATTATACTATAATATATGGTATTATAATATGATTTAGGGTTAGGGTTTAGGGTATTCAAATCTCTAATAGTCAAGGGAAAGTCTCTTGAAGGCATTTTCTTTAGCTACCATAACTATGTTAGGATTAGGTCATTTTTTAGATCTACTTATATTGACATCTTTATTCAACGTTTAGGGCTTAGGGTTTAGGATTAGGGTTTAGGGTTAGTTTAGGGTTTAGGGTTAGTTTTGGGTTTAGGGTTAGTTTAAGGTTTAGGGTTTGGGGTTTGGGATTTGGGTTTTAGGGTTTAAGGTTGCAGGTTTTAGGGTTTAGGGTTATAGGGTTTTAGGGTTTAGGGTTTAATGCTTAAAGTTTAGGGTTTAATGTTTATGGTTTAGGGTTTAGGGTTTATGGATTAAGGTTTAGTGTTTTGGGTTTAAGGATTGCAGGGTTTAGAGTTTAGGATTTAGGGTTTAGGGTTTAAGGTTTAGGGTTTAGGGTTTAGGGTTTAGGGTTTAGGTTTTAAGTTTAGGGTTTAAGTTTTAATTTAGGGTTTAACATTTTTAACAAAGAACAATTCATTCAACATTCTTCTTTTGATTTCATCAACCAAGTAGACCCCATGTTTTCTAAGATAGTGATGAATAAATCAAAAATGAGCACCCATAGTAAAAAACCTTACATAAGTAGAACCATCTCTATTATAGAGATAATGTTTTATAAGTAGCAGATCAGATCAACCATTCTTTAGTTTATCCAGCTCCCATCAGAACCACCCCCACCTCTCGAGTAGCGGGATCTGCCATCATATCCCAGATCTCTCCTTCCGTCACCACCACAATTGTAACCTCCATTGCTCCTCCTTCCTTCATAACCACCACTGCTCTGACCACCACCTCCATATCCACTAGCACCTCAGATCCCCCCACCACGATAACTGCCACCTTCGCCTTTGCCTCCACGCTAGATCTAAACTGAGCCTAGTTGATGATGATGTTCTCCATGAAGGTTTTTCCCATTCTTAGTTTAGGGTTAGTTTAGGTTTATTTAGGGTCTGTGGTTTAGGGTTTGTTTAAAGTTTGGGTTGTAGTTTGTGGGGTTTAGGGTTTGGGGTTTAGGGTTTAGGTTTTGTGGGTTTAAGGTTTAGGGTTTAGGGTTTTGGGTTTAGGGTGGTTAAGGTTTATGGTTTAGGGTTTAGAGTTTAGGGTTTTAGGGTTTAGGGTTTATGGTTTAGGGTTGATAGGAGAGTTTATTTTGGGGTTTAGGGTTTTCTTAAGTTAAATAAAAGGTTTAGGTTTATTTAGTTTATTTTTATTTATTTGAGTTTATTTTTTATTTTTATTTAGGTTTATTTTATTTTTATTTAGTTTAGTTTATTTATTTTAGTTTAGGTTTATTAATTTATTTTTAGTGAGTCATTTTATTTTATTTTAGGTTTAAGTTTTATTTTTATTTTTAGGTTTAGGATAGGTTTTATTTTTATTTTAGGTTTAGGTTTTAGGCTTTTATTTTAGGTTTATTTTTTAGGTTTTTTAGTTTTTATCTTAGCTTCAGCTCTATTTTAGTTTATTTTTTAGGTTTAGCTTCAGTTTATTTTTATAGCCTAGTTTTATTTTATTATATTTTTAGGTTTAGTCTCATTTTATCTTTTAGTTTAGATTTACTCTTTATTTTAGTTATTTTGTGTTTTAGGCTTCCTTTAGGCCTTTATTTTAGGTATTCATTTTGGTTTTATTTTTATCTTGGTATTGGTTATTTTGCTCTATTTTCTTTTATTTCAGTATTTGAAGTTTTATTTTAGGTTTTAGTTTACTTTAGGTTTTTTATTTATTTATTTAGTTTAGTTTATTTTATTTTAGGTTATTTTAGTTTAGGTTTATGTTTATTTTATTTTTATTTTAGGTTTATGGTTTTTTTTTAGTTTATGGTTTAGGTTTTATTGATTATTTATTTTAAGTTTTATTTTTTTATTTAATTTTAGGTTTAGGTTTTGATTTAGTTTTTATTTTATTTTATTTTAGGTTTATTTTTTTCTTTTAGGTTTAGTATTTATTTTATTTAGGTTTTTTATTATTTAGTTTAGTTTAGGTTTTTATTTATTTTAATTTAGTCTAGTTTTTATTTTCTTTATTTTCTTTTTAAGTTCTAGTTTAGCTTTAGGTTTAGGTTTTAATTTAGTTTTTTATTTTATTTTATTTTTTATTTTACTTTGGTTTAGGTTTTTTATTTATTTTATTTTTAGGTTTTATTTAGTTTAGGTTTAGCTTTTAGCTTTTTAGGGTTTAGGGTTAGTGAGGTTTAGGGTTTAGGGTTTAGGGTTTGGGGTTTAGGGTTCAGAGTTTAGGGTTTAGGATTTTGGTTTAAGGTTTAGGGTTTAGGGTTTATGGTTTAAGGGTTTAGGATTTAAGGTTTAGGGTTTTGGGGTTTAGGGTTTTAGGGTTTAGGGTTTATGGTTGAGGTTTTAGGTTTTAGGTTTTTCAAGTTTTAGTTTAAGTTTTAGAGTTTTTGGTTTTTTTTAACAAATAAAAATTGAGATTCAACATTTCTTCTTTTCAATTTCATCAACCAAGTAACACACCAAGTTTTCTAAGACACAAGCAATGACATAGATAAAAAAATCAAAAGCCATAGATAACTAGAATTGTGCATCAGAAGACACAGCCCACAAGCAGATTGGATCGGCCATTATGCAATTTCTCCAGTTCTCATCAGAACCACCCCGGCATCTCGAGTAGTGGGATCTATCATCATATCTCTGATCTCTCCCTCCGCCACCACCACGACTGTAATCTCCATCGCTCCTCCCACCTCCATATCAACCAGGACCTCCAGATCCACCACACCACTATCATAAAACTGCCTTCAGCTTTTGCCACACCACCATATCTAGATGGAGCCTTGTTTGGTGATGTTCTTGTCATCAAGGTTTAGGGTTTAGGATTTAGGGTTTAGGATTTTAGGGTTAATGCTTTTAAGGTTTATGGTTAGGGTTAGGGTCTAGGTTTAGGGTTTAGGGTTGTAGGTTTAGGGTTTAGGTCTGGATTGTGTGTTTTATGATTTTTTTTTTAATTTAAATTAGTAGGTTTAGGTTTGTTTAGTTTATTTTTTATTTATTTTAGTTTTTTATTTAGGTTAATTTATTATTTTATTTAGTTTAGCTTATTTTTATTTTATTTTAGGTCTTTTAGAGTTTTTTTATTTATGTTTATTTTTAGTTTTATTTTATTTTATTTTTAGGTTTAGGTTTAGGTTTTAATTTTATTTTTTTAGGTTTAGGTTATTTTTAGGTTTATTTTAGGTTTTATTTTTAGTTTAGGTTTAGGTTTATTTTAGTTTATTTTATTTTGTTTAAGCATTTTACTTTCACGTTAGGATTTATTTTACTTTTTATTTATTTTTAGGTTTTATTTTAAGGTTTATTTTTATGTTTGGTTTTATTTAGTTTATATTTTATTTTATTTTAGGTTCATTTATTTTATTTTACGCTTTAGTTTTATTTTATTTAGTCTTTTTCTTAGGTTTAATTTATTTTTAGTTTAGTTTACATTTTTTTTATTTTTATTTTATTTTTAGGTTTAGGTTTAGGTTTAGTTTAGGTTTTATTTTAGTTTATTTTATTATTTTATTTAGGTTTATTTTTTATTTTATTTATTATATTTTTTAGTTATAGTTTAAGTTTTCTAGGTTTTTGGTTTAGGTTTAAGTTTTAGGGTTTAGGGTCAGTTTTGTGGCTCATGGTTTGTGGATCTCAGGTTCAGGATCTGGCCGCCTATATTTTAGGTTTTGTGCCAAAAGGCTTTAGGATTTAGGCTTTAGGTGGTGAGTTTAGGGGTTTGTGTTTAGGTTTAGGTTTAGGGTTTAGGTGTGCTATGTAGGGTACTGAGGTTTAGGTTTAGGGTTTTAGGTTTTAGGGTTTAGTTTAGGTTTAGGTTGCTTTTATTTTAGGGTTTGTGGTTTCTTTATTTTTTTATTATATGTATGTGTCCTGTGGGGGGGATCACCATGCATGCGAGGTGTATTACTTATGATCAGCACCATCAAGGAATAGTGCACCATCTCAAAAGATAGAAATCACTATCCACGAATGAACCTACTCACCTAATAAGTACTCTAAGGCATGAGTCTTGAATGCAAAAGATTTTTTCCTACTTTACGTTGATGAATAAATCACGATTTATTTAAATCGGGTTCTAAAGTTCTCCTGTGGGGCAAGACCCCCCATATTTAATTACATCCTAAGGAAGGGGAGTTCCTTAGGAATACTCTTGATTAAAGCATGCAATTATTGTCTTCAAAGATTTCAAAGATAGGACTATCAGTAAATTGGTTATATTTGGAAAATAAAGTGGGATAAATCAAAATCAAAGAGACTTATTATCTAAGCCAAAAGGAAATTCGGGATGCTCATGATAATTACGAGACCTAGATAGCATTCCAATTTATCCTATGGTTGGGCTTTATGTTTGAAATTTAAAATTATTAATTTGAGTTGAAATTTATTAGAAAGCTAGGACTTATAATCTCACAATACAAGATTATGGGAATGCCTAAGAGGTGAAGATTTATGCTTATAGCCCGAGGGAAAATAACAACCTCATATCCTAATTCTAGGGAGCTTTGGTGAGGGCCAAAGCACGTCTTAAATATATGGCCAAAAGTGGGTATATTGTTTACCTCCACAAGAGAGAGTAAACCACCTAACTACTAGACTTATAATCACTTGGAGTAGTAGCTAACTAACTCCTCCTATATTTTTAAACCATGTGGTCAAGTCATGTTTAGCAAGATTAGAGGTTATTATTTAGAAAGAAACTAAAGTCCTTAAACCAACTCCTTAAGAGACTAGAGTATGAGTGCTATGAATAATGACTTAGTTTAATGCAAATTTTATCATTTTTTTATTTGATTTTGGGCTCTTTATTTTAACACAGGCCATAAAATTTTATATGCTTAAATGTATGATGAAATAGGGTTATTGGCTAAATCAGAGAGAAAGAGGTGTTTTCCACCACAAAGGAGACCCTCAAAGGTCAAGTCTTCTCTTATCGTGCAAGAATGGAAACCCTCTCTAGCATAAATGAAATAAGATGATATCGATATTAAACATATAACATTCATGTGAGGTTGCTAAATCTTTTAATTATCTTGATTTAATACCTAGGCTTTAAAATGAGGTTATAAGTTATTTTAGAAAATTTAGTTGTGATTGAGGTAAAACGCTTATTTTTCCCTAAGATCCTAAGGATCCAAAGCCACACATTAAGCTATCATATATGAAGAAACATGAAAAATACATGCCATTTCTATTACAATTATAAAAAAGCATCAATCAATTTATAAATTCAATGTGAAAGAATAATAGCCATTATGGCCAGTACCGCATAACCTAAAAAAGAGAAATGGGTGAGCCTCTACCTTATGCATCCTAGTAATGTAAAAGAATAATTATAATTACAATGAATTGGTGTTGACCGAGATGATCAACAACATTCAAGGATAAACACTAATAGAAATGATCCACCCCTAAACCTGAGATGTAGAAGGAATCAAGATCTTAGTGCAATCTCAACTTATGCCAAGGGCATAATAGAAGAAGAAAGGATCCACTGAGGGATCAAGCATGTGAACCTTCCACTAAGGAGGTCTAAGTTATCCATAGAGGATAAGATTTTGAGTTTGATATGATTTGGGTAGAAAAGATATAAAAATTTATAACTCACTGTGGATGAGTGCATGAACCTTCCACTAGGAAGAAGGTTCAAATTATCCACTAGGATGGACTTGATTTGGCTTGATTTTATGAGGGTTCTACTAGAGATGGTATGATTTGTGCCTTGCGGAATTTGATTTGATTTAATTGGTGGGACATCCACTAGGGATGAAAATTTTATTTGATTTGTTAGCTTATGATTTCCACTGGGGAGAAGATATGGTATGGTTTTGGGCACATCCGCTTGAGATATGAGTTCAATCTAGGGATAAGATAGGCTAAGATATGGATTTCTTTAGTTTATTTGGGTGAAGTATTCTATTACATAAGAGTGGATGGATTTAATTTTGACTCCACCGGAGGGAGGATGATGGATTTATTAAAATGGACCCTCAGCGATATGGATCAACTAAGAACGGCTAAATTCCTATCTTAGATTTACAAATCCAAAGGGATAGTCTACCAGCCATGGGGTAGAGCTAACCAACCCAATGGGTTCCTTTCAATGCGCAATGGTCAAGTCAGTAAGAAATCTTGTAGACTTATAACTTCCTAAATAAGGAACCACAAGGGTGATCAGTTGATAGCACAACAAATTGAACCCTACCTTAAGGTGACTATTAAGAAAATGACATTGTGGACTCATATCGCCTCAAGAATAGTCAAGATCAGTTTCATTTTTTTTAGATAGACCCTATTAGTGTGTGGTGGATCTACTAATAAGGGGCTTAAATCATCCGTTATTTAAATTTACAAATCCAAAGGGATGGTCTGGTCTACCATTGAGTAAACCAACCTAAGGGGTGCCTTTCAATGTACGTCAAGTTGGGAAATCTTGTAGACTTACAACTACCTAAATAAGGAACCACTGGGGTGATCAATTGATACCACAATAAATTGAACTCGACCTAAGACGCCCATGTGCAACGAACATCGGCAGAATAGACTGCATATTTCAAAGCAAGGATGTTCTGAGACCTGGTGGAACAATAAGTCAAACCTGACCTAAAGGTGACTAATGAGAGAGTACCACATGGGGACTTATTTTAACTCAAAAGTAGTCAAACAATTCCTGTATGGAGTTTTGCTGACACTGCCTTAAAGATAGGATGTCTGCTTGGGAAAAGGTAACACTGAGGGTTTTGCTCCTAATCAACAAATGAAGATATACATATTTATTTTATTTATATATTTGCCTAGATCCTGTTGGTGTGAGAGGGACCACACTAAGAAGGGCCTTATATCAACCTAGTCCTATCTCGATGACTAGAATCTACATATCCTGCAAGATAAATTCTCCAACCGGGGCTACTAGAAAGGGGACTATCTAATCCAAGAGTAACCAGGGTATTGTCTAAATGGGGTCACTAAGGATGTGATCCAAATAGAGTGCTCATAAGGGAGGTGCAGCTAGGGGCTTTATCTAGGACCCTTTAAAATGAAAGCCTATAGGTATATGGTGGCCAACTCCGGGAGAATGTTGTAGACTTACATCTACCACGAGTAGTGTATACACCGTGTTTAGTATAGCAATAACCAACCTAAGGTGCCCGTTGGTTTGTGATGATCAATCTAAGAAAAGCTTGTAGACTTACATCTTCATAGATGGAAATGATCATTGGGATAGTTTGTCATTGGCGGGACAGATGCTTTCCGACCTACGGTGACTACCAAGTGGGGAGTCTCGTGTAAAGACTAGACCTAGGCTTGAAGTAGTCAGAAGGAAAGGAGCCACTAGGGAGTGCATGATAGCTAGTTCAAGAAGAAAGCATGTAGGCTTACATCCTCTTAAAAAAAGTCAACACGAGTTAGCTTACAAGTTGCACAGTAAGCCCTACTAAACTAACAAGGCACTCGTCGATTTACAATGGTCAAGTTAGGAAGAAAGCTTATAGACTTACATCTGCTAGATAAGTAATCACAGGGGTGACACACTAGTAAGGTAGCATGTCATCTCGACCTAGAGCAAATATTGAGTGAGTGCGGGCTTTATCCACATCAAAATAACGAGATAAAAAGATAGGCTAAATGTTTATTTTATGTGATTATGTGTAGTTTATGTTGGTGTTGTGTTGCCAAAGGATTGAACACCACTTAGGTTCCTTACACCTATGCTAAACACATCATGGTGGATTTGCAAGCAAAGATATTTCTAACCAATATGAAGAGATGGAATTTGAGATGAAAGAAATTTTATTGATAATTATTTTCAAACAAGATTTATGGATAGTATTTCTTTATGTAGAGCCCATTGATTGGAAGCATAGCTCTCCCTTACAATTTATAAGCTAATAAGATCCTTTTGTTCCTCTATAAAGGGCCTTCCCAAGTGGGTTCAAACTTGCCTCCCATCTTTCGAGGGCAACAATTGGTCTTCTTAGAACTAAAATAAACTCTCCTACTTGAAAAGCTGTAGGATGAACCAACTTGTTATGAGCTTGAATTATTTTGGCTTTATACAACTAGAGGTTCTAGCATGCCCGGAGGCATCTCTCCTCTAAACCTTTGAGCTCTTCTAATCGTAAATTGGCATTCAACTCCATTTTGATTTTAATACCCACAACTATCCTTAATGATGGGAGTTGGACTTCTAATAGTAGAACTTTCCAATCAGAGAATGGGGTAGATTGAGTTGGAGTCCCATATGTAGTGCAACCACAATGCTTCAACTAATTGCTCATCGCTCACCATTGAGTGTCTTCTTTAATATCTAGATGAGAGTTTTGTTGAAGGCTTATGCTAAGCCATTTGTCCTCAAGTAATAGATGGTAGAATATCTCCAATCTATGCTATGTATTTGAGCAAAGCTATTGATTTTAATGCTCTTGAATGTAGTACCATTATCAAATATAATTTGTTGAGTCACCTCAAACCTATATATGACATGGATCCTGAAAAATTGGAGCACATGCTGAGCTGTGATCTCTCCGAGTGGGATTGCCTCCACCCACTTGGAAAAGTAGTAGCTAGAATGAACCGATGACCCTTAGAAGAAGGAGGATAGATTGAACCCACTATGTTAGTACCCCAACACTCAAATGGCCAAGAGGCTAATGTAGGATGTAGAATGTTGGGTGGTTGGTGTAGGACCACACCGTGCACCTAACATTGGTGGCATCTCGTAGCTGCATCTATGCAGTTTGTGATCATCAAAGGTCTCTAGTATCCTAGTCTTTTGATCTTGTCTTTCATCTGGATGGATTGATGTGCTCTTCATAAACCCTTCACAATGTTATGGGCTTGGTTTGTCCAAACAACATAACCACATATGATTAAGTACAAAGTATATCATCCATGATAGTGTATGAGAGGGCTCTCTGGTTCACCTGATGGGTTAATGACTTCTCTTTAGGTAGTTTGCCTATATTTAGATAATCCATGAATGGTTTCCTCCAATCCAACTCCTAGCCCTTTTTGGCAATGATAACCTCCCCTTCAAGAGAGAGTCTCTCAATGAGTTCAACATCAACAAGGGATAAGACTTGTCTATTTTGGATCCATGAATGGTTGCCTCCAACTCCCCTTTTTGACAAACCTCCCTTCAAGAGAGTCTCAATGAGTTCAACAAGGGATAAGACTTGTCTTTGGACTCTATTGGTATGGAATCATCTTCCAACATGCCAACTCTTTGGCTAAAAAATACATATGCAATGTTGTTCTCTCCTTGAGGAATCTTGTAAATGGTAACCTATGGATTTGGGCCAAACTCCATGGTATACTTGTGGTAATGATGGAGCTTAGATTATGGACTTTAAGACCCACAACAATTTGGTTGATAACTAATTGAGAATCCCCAAAGATGTTGATACTCTAGATGCATAGTGTAATGGCTAACTCAGACCAAGAGCCTCATATTGTCATTGTTAGTGCATGATTGGACAAATGATATGAGAATCTCACATTGCGCCAAAGTTAGAAGAACTATTCCTACCCCTCTCCGGAAGAGTGGATTATGGTTCTTCTTCTTTTCGAAAGGAAGCCGCACCATCAAAATACATCTCTCAGTGGTAAATGTTAGTGTCCCCTAAGTTCATGATTTGTTCATCGGGGAGGTCATCACTAAGAAATATGCTACTGCTTATCCTTTCATCACATGGAGGGGTACAAAAGTGATGTCAAACTGTGACAAAATCATGGACCAATGCTAACTCGATAGCACCATGTCATGAGAGTGGATTGATCCTAGAGATCAGATTTACCTTATGAGAAAGCATATAATGTCATAGATTTTGGGATGCAAAGATTAAAGCTAGGTAGTGCTTTTCAATAAGTGGGTAGTTTGCATCAACAGGGATTAGATGACAATTGAGATAATAGAGTGCATTCTCTTTCCCTTCGTCATTGGTTTGGGCCAACAAAGCGCTAAGGGAGTCATCTAATACGACAGTATATAGTATGAGCGGCTTTCCTAGGATAGAGGCTGCTAGAATTGGCGGCATCATCAAGTAGGGCTTGATGTCTTTGAAAGCATGTTAGCACTTATCATCCCACTTGAACTTAGCATCCTTTTTGACAAGTGTTGAGAATTATTGGCATCTTCTTGATAGGATGGAAATGAAGTGTCTTAAATACGCCAACCACCCTTGGAATGATCTGAGTTGAGTTAGACTTTTAGGGGGTGGCATTTCTAATATTGTCTTAATCTCCTTCAAATTGATATTCCATAACAAACCCAAAGAATTTCTACCTCAATGCACACACGTGGATTCATTTTAAGGTTGGATTTCTCAAAAAAAAACTCTCAAGTCAAAGAGATGGTCTTCCTTTTTTTTTAATTTTGACTACAAGATCATCAACATATTCAACTTGATGATGAATAAGTTCATTGAAGATCCGAGTCATGGCGCTAGTAGTATGTAGCACCATATTTTAAGGTCAAGGGCATGACCTTATAGCAATAGATTCACGGGTTCAAAAAAAGTATTTTTCTGTCTTTGGGGCCATTTAATTTGGTTGGTGATGACCCATCCATGAAAGAGAATATTGCATGAGATGAGGCAATGTCCACCATCACTATAGTATTGGTAGTGGAAATTAATCTTTAGGACATGCCTTATTCATTCCTAAAATTGATGCATATGAATTTGGCCATTCTTTTCTTAACTAGAATGGCACTACAACTAGGATATTTCTCTTTCTTAATAAAACTAGCATCGATAAGTTTCTTAATATTAGAAATAACTTATTATTCAATGCCTAATCGCATGCATCTAGGAGCTTGCCTGATAGGGTTAGTATTAGGATCTATTGCTATTTATGGACTGCTATGTCAACAGATAAATTGGGCATTTATTCATAACTTTATACAAAGCAGTCCTTAAACTCAGTCAATATCTTAACTAAGTCATTAGTTTCTTCTTCATTCAATAGGGAACTAATGTGTGGATCTTCTTTTGTTCTTAAGTTGATTTCTTTGAGTTCATTGATTGATCTCATTTCTTCTTCAAATTCTAGCAGTGCATATTTGACTTCAAACTCATTTGGATCATCTAAAGTTTTTAAACACACCTCCTTATATGAGTTAGCATGATTTGAAAAGAAACTATTTGACTCTAAATGATTGGTGATGACTAGGTAATGGTTGTCATCATCACCGTATCAATCAAATCTTGGTCTTGATTGTGGATGTCTATTTTGGTTGTCCCATAACCTTTCAAAGTAATCCAACCTATGTTTAGACCAAGTATGTGGGATTAAACCCTTCTTTGCCAAATTAAGAACACAAGGTGAATATTAATCAAAAGGAAATTGTATTAAATCTTTATATAAATTATCCTCAAATTCTACATCAGCTTCCTGACTTGAAGATGTTGCTCCAAATAAAAACCTCTTTGGCTTGACATTTGTGGATGACTTGGGGGCCTCCTTAACTACCAAACCCTCAACTTTCTCAGAGGAAAGTGGGGTTAAATTTCTCAACCGCCTCACTATCTACCTAATCCAATTAATACATTCATGCTTTGCTTAGAGGCCGTCCTCATCAGCTCTGCTCGAGTGTCACCTCCAATGGGACCCATTGAGAGGGTTGATTGGCAAGCTAACCACATAAGACTCATCATCTAAACTAGATTTTAAGTCTATGTGGATAGCGGGGGTACTCTTATGAGCTGGAACATAACTCCTACTCGCTAGCAATAAGCAAGGAGGTCTTCCGCCTTTAGAACTGCCTCTGGATCTGCCTCTTCCTCTACCTAAACCCAAAACCTACAACCCTAAACCCTAAACCTTAAACCCTAAACTAACCCTAATCCCTAAACTAACCCTAAACTAACCCTAAACCCTAACCATAAACCCAAAACCCTAAACCTTGAATAAAGATTTCATTAGGAGTGGATCTAAAGAATGACCTAATCCTAACATAGTTATGGTAGCTAAAGAAAATGTCTTCAAGAGACTTTCCCTTGACTATTAGAGATTTGAATACCCTAAACCCTAACACTAAATCATATTATAATACCATATATTATAGTATAATGTATAATATATTTGAGCATGTAGTGATGTGTTTTGGATGTTATAAGATGTTCAAATGTTTTAGTTTATTATGGTATTATGTCTCTAATATAATATAAGTCATAAAAATATTGATTTAATAAATTAGATGATGAAATTTGTTAAATTTGAAGTGGGAATTAGGTTGCAAAGGTGTGCTACACCAATTGTAGTCTAAAAAAGTAAGATTTTATGTTCAAAATAAATATTATATGTTGTAGCATAGTATATCATCATATCATATATCATAATATATTGTTCATTTTTTAAATTATTTTAGTATTTTACAATCATCAAGCCTACACTAGCATTGTTTATAAAAATGTGTATTTAGACTTTAAAATGGTGGAATTTTGCCAAATTCATAATAGAGCATGGCATCATAATATACTATATTTCAATTTAAAATATGTAAGTGATATGACTAAAATATATAGTTTTTATTGTTTAGAATAATTTTATGATTTTTATCTTAAGCAATCCCTTGTGATGTGATATGCAATATAATATAATGTAATATGTTATAGTGTATTATAATATATGATGTCATAACATAGTGTAGTATCATGCATTATAGCATACTATTGTGTATTACTACTTGTTGTTTAGCATATTTTAGTTTGTTATAGTATGATGTAGTAGAGTTTGTAGTATAATTCATAAAAATACTAATTTATAGGTTGAGATGATGGGATTTGGCCAAATTTAAGGTAAGCATTAGGGAACATCATTGGGGTGTGCTATGGTGTGTCATTTAATCAAAAGAATGGAATTTTGCATCCAAAATAAATGTTCATTTTTCAACCAAACTTTATAAATTTTTTCTTAAAGTGATTCATTTTAAGGTGTAATGTAAGATAATAAATTATATGAAAGCATATTAAAATATGATGTACATAACAATATAACTTCACATATATATGAATATAGTGGTGTGTTACTAATTGTTATTATACATTTTAGTATGTTTTACTTTGTTATAACACATTGGGTCAAAACTCATGAAAATGTTAATTTGAAGGTTGAGGAAGAATTTGGCCAAATTCATGGCACACACCAAGAAGTAACACCAAAATTATGCTATTTTATACCATTTCTAATAGAAAAATATCAATTTTACATCCAAAATGAACATTATTCATATTTTGAGAAAATTTTGTTATTTGTTCTTTTTAAGTGATTCTAATGAGGTGTAATGTTAGACAATATATTATATTATAGCAAATTATAATATAACTTCATATATTATAATATAATATAAAGTGTTAATTCACACTATAATATGTTTAGCATGATATTGTATAGTTAGTTTGAGCTTACACTATCACAAATCATAAAATGTTTATTACAATGTTAAGATGATGTAATTTGGAAGAATACATTGTTAGGCTTTTGGTTGAAGTATTAAAGGTGTGCATAAGAGAAGAAATATAATTTGATGGGAATTCCATGTCAAGGACATGGAGGGAGATCCGCTAGGGGATCACACATGCATTGGACATGACATGTGAGGGGTCTATGTTAAGGGCATAGAAGAAGAAAATCTGCTGGGGATAAGGTTTGAATTTGATTTGATTATATGACTTGTAGAAAGAAGATCCATTGGGGATAAGAATCTATAATCCACTAGGGATAAGAATCTATAATCCACCATGGATTAAGATCGAATTAACTTTAATTTATTTTGTTTTAATTGATGTGGAGGCATATCTAGATATATAATCCGCTGGGATCGGTATATGAACCTTCCACTAGGGAAGGTTTGGGCAACCACTAGAAGATTTGAGTTTGATTTCATAGATTTATTGGGGATGTATCCATTGGGAATAAGAGTTTGGTTGGATTTCTTTGATTTTGATTGGCTCCACTCAGTGGTTGGTTTTGAAATTTCAGTTTATATATGATTTGGGCTCCATTGGGGAGAAGGTTGTGATTTAACTCCACCGGGAAAATCATATGGGTTTAGTTTAATCTAAGTTAATGTATGGACTGGTGGTGCAATAGATTACCAAGAAGGGGCCTTGACCTACCTCGTTTAAAATCTAAAGGGATAGTCTACATCTATGGTAGAGCTAGCCAACCATGGGGTTGCCTTTGCAATTGGCTATGCTAAGAAGAAGGCAGCAGACTTACATCTTCCAAAGTAAGGAACAATCTGGGGGTATTGGATGCACAATAAATCAACGACCTAGGGTGACTATTAAGTGAATGCCATTATGGATATCAACTCAAAAGTATTCAAGATTAATTTTATCTTAATTTCATGTAATTTGAAATGGTTTGTTTGGTTTAGTTTTATTTTGAATTGAGGGCATATCTTCTGGGGATGTGAGCTTGATTAAATTTCATAGATTTAATTTATGGACCATGTCGCGATGGACCCATTAAGAAGGGGCTATATCGACTTGAGATATGTGATTGTTTATATGTTTATGCATAGTTTGTGTTTATGTTGATGAAGGATAGATGCCACTCGAAGTTCCTTACACCTACCATAAAACACATCATGATTCACAAATAAGAATACTTTCAACATGGAAGAGACTAAATTCGAAATGGAATTTTCATTGATGATAATTATTTTCAAACATGATTTATAATATTTCTTTAAGTGATGCCCATTGATTGGAAGCATTGGGCTCTCTCTCGTATGATTAATAAGCTAATAAGATTTTTTTGGTAGGCCTTATCTATGGAAAAAGAGCCTTTCCAAGTGGGTTCAAACTTGCCTCCCATCTTACGACGGGCAACAATTTGTGTCCTTAAAACTAAAATAAACTCTCCTACATAAAAATATATAGGACAGACCAACTTATTATGAGTCTAAATAATTTTAGCTTTGTATAACTCGAGGTTTTAGCATGTCCGTAGGTGTCTCTCCTCCAAACCTTTGAGCTCTTCTAACTACAACTTGGCATTCTCCTTTATTGTGATCTTGCTACTTACAGCTATCTTTAGGGAGTTGGACTTTTAGTAGTAGAATGACTTCAGACCCATACGCTAAGAAGAAAGGAGTAGACTAAGTTGGAGTTCTATATGTGGTGCAGTAGGCCCACAAGGCTTCAACTAACTGGTCATGCCACTATGGATTATTATTGTCAAGTATCTTCTTTAGTATTTGGATGAGAATTTTATTGAAGGCTTTAGCTAAGCCATTTTTCCCTCGGGTAGTTGCTGATAGAATATCTCCAATCTATGTTATGTCTCCAAGAAAAGTTGTTTATCTCGATGCTCTTGAATGCAATACCATTATCAGATATAATTCATCGAGGCACTCCGAACCTATATATAATATGCTTCCTAAAAAATTTGAGCACATGCTGAGCTCTAACCTCTCTAAATGGAATCGCCTTTACCCATTTGGAATAGTAGTCAGTAGTAGCTAAGATGAATCGATGACCCTTGGAAGAAGGAAGATCAATCAGACCCACTATGTCAGTACCCCAACACTCGAATGGCCATGAGGCCAATATTGGATGCAAAATGTTTGGTGGATGGTGTAGGTCCACACCGTGTATTTGACATTGGTGGCATCACATAGCTGTATCCATGCAACCTTTGATCATTGACGCCTAGTAGTATCATAATCTCTTGATCTTGGCTTTCATCTTCGGACCAGATTGGTTGGCTTCACATAATCTTGAGTGTACCTTGATCATGATCTTATGGGCTTCATGCTTGTAAACAACATAACCACATATGATCGAAAAGACTATCGAAGACACCATCCAAAAGAGAGTGGTGCTCTCTACTTCTTCTGATGAGCTTGAGACTTCTCTTGGGTTGTTTAATCAATGAATGAATGCCTCCAATCTAACTCCTCATCCTTCTTGGCAATGGCAACCTCCCCTTCAAGAGAGTACTTTTTGATGAGTTCAATATTAATAAAGGATAAGACTAGTCTACTTTGGACCTTTACTGATATGGACTCATCCTCCGCACATGCTAACTCCTTGATAAGCTTGGCTAAAGCATATGTTACAGCATTCTCTCCTCATGGAATATGGTAACCTCTGGGATTTGGGCCAACAACTCCATGGTGTACTTGTGGTAGTGATGGAGCTTGGAATTTATAACTTTATAGGACCTAGTGATTTGGTTGATAACTAGTTAAGAATCCCTAAAGATGTTGATGTTATGGATGATTTGAGTAATGGCTAACTCTGCAATCGAGCCTCATATTCATTATTGGTGCAAGGATTGGAGATGATGATATGAGAATCTCATCACATCACGCCCGCATGAGATCTATTCCTACCCCTCTAGAATAGTTTATGTGGTTCTTCTCCTCTTTGAGAGGAAGCGCACCAAAGTACATCTCCTGGGTGAATGCTAACATCCCCTAAGTTCATGATTTGTTCATCATGAAGATCATCACTTGGAGAGTTAGCAAGAAGTGGGTATGTTGTTATGAAATCTGCTAGCGCTAGTGCTTTCACCGTACAGATGGGTACAAAGGTAATGTCAAACTATGAGAGGGTCATGGACCATCATACCAACCATCTAGATAGCATCGGTCATATCATGAGATAATGGATTGATCCTAGAGATTAAGTTCACCTATAGTGTTAGCTTTTGGGATGCAAAGATTAAAGCTAGGCAATTCTTCTCAATGGGGGGATAATTAGCCTCAGCAGGGATTAGATGACGGCTGAGGTAGTATAGTGCATTTTCCTTCCATTTTTCATTGGTTTGGGACAACAAAGCACCATCTAAGTTGCCTAACGCAGTAGTGTAAAGTATGAGTAGTAAGATAGGTTTTAGATGTCATCAAGTATTGCTTAATCTGAAGGCATGTCACTTGTCATCCCACTTAATGGCATCTTGACAAGTCATGACATCTTCTCAATAAGTTTTTTTAAAACCCATATAAATTTTATTGCCGAAGGTTACAGGTCCTTGGGGATAAACTTTTGAAAGAGTCTAGACATCTAATTACATCCTAAGGAACATTGAGATAGCAATGAAAGATCTTAGATGATCTTAGACCGCCACCCTTGAACGATCTGAGTTGAGTTAAACTTTTAGGGGGCAGCATTTCTAATATCACCTTGATCTTCTTCAGATTGATTTTGATTCCCTAGTGTTAGACAATAAACCAAAGGGATTTTCATGAAGCTTTTCCGAATGGATACTTTAGGGGGTTCATTTTGAGGTTAAATTATTTTAACTGTTCAAAAATAATTATTAAGTCAAAGAGATGGTCTTCCTTTTCTTTACATTTGACCATGAGATCATCGACATAGCACTCGACTTGATGATGAATGAGTTCAACAAGATTCAAGTCATAGCCCGCTGGTATGTAGCACCGACATTTTTATGGCTGAAAGCATGACCTTATAGCAATAGATTCTGATTCTAAAAGTAGTGTTTCTTTCTTCTTCAAAGGCCATCTTTATTTGGTTATATCCAAATGAGCCATCCATGAAAGAGAAGGAAGGCTATGAGATGAGGCAATGTCCACCATCAGGATTGGGAGTGAAAATTCATCTTTTGGACATGCCTTATTTAAGTCCATAAAATTGATACATATGTGAATTTGGCCATTCTTTTCTTAATTGGGACAACAAGCTAACCAAGTAGGGTATTTTTTTTTTCGATAATGACGCCTTCTTGACTTCATAAATGACCTATTATTTTATGTCTAATCCAATGCATCTAGGAGCTTAATTGATAAGTTTAGCTAGTTTTATGGACTACTACATTAGAGCCAATAAAACATCTCTTCATATATCTCCAAAATAGTCCTTAAACTCAATCAGCCAAACTATGTCATTTCAATTTCATTCAACAAAGAACTGATGTCATGGATCTTCTTTAGTTCCTAAGTTGATTTCCTATAGCTCATTGACTTGATCCCTTCTTTGAAGTCTGGCAGTGCATCTTTGACTTTAAATTCATCTGGATAATCTGAAGTTTCTAGGCATAGCTCCTCATATGAGTTAATGTGATTTGAAAAGAACCTATCAGATTCCAAATACCATGACTAATAATCATCATTATTGACTCGACCCACCAATAATCCGATCTTGATTGAGAGCTTTTGCATTTATTATTTTATATTCTTATGAAGTCTGACCTTTACTATGACCAAGTATGTGGGATTAACCCTTTCTTTGCTAAATTATGAACACAAGGCAAGTACCAACTAAAAGGTAATTCTATTAAATCTTTATATGAATCATCCTCAAGTTCTACATCAAATTCTTGACTTAAGGATGATGCTCCCAGAAAGAACCTCTGAGTCTTCACACCTGTGGATGACTTAGGGTCTTCCTTAATTACAAAACCCTCAGCTTTTTGAGAGGAAAATGGGGTTAGAGCTAAGGTTCCCAACTGATGGCTAACTGTTTCACATATAGACTTGGATACACTTACACTTTGCTTTAGAGCTCGATCTCCATCGCTATCTGGCTCAAGTGTCACCTCCAAGGGAATTTACTACTGAGAAGAGCTGGATAGTGTGTTAAACATATAAGACTCATCCTAAGAACTATATTTTAAGTCTATATGGATAGTGTTCTAGTAGTTTGGACATATTTTCTATGGCCAATAAAAGGTTTTCCACCCTTGGGACCTCTAAACTTCCTCTTCCTCTCGGTGGAGGTCTCATCCTTCCCATATGTTTGAATGGAACAAATTGTGGGTTAAATCTAATGTCAGCCACCACTTCCTCCTCCAAGTCTTTTTTCGCACCCTTTTATTTTCTTTTTTATTTTCTCTTTTCTTTCCTTTTTCATTTTATCTTTCTTTTTCTTTTTCTTTTTCTTTTATTTTTAACCTTTGGCCAAGTTCATGATAATAGACTTGTTGATTTTGAGGGAGGTAGTAACCCTCATCCTCATATATGCTGACCTTGTGAACTGTAAATGGCTTGAAATCACCTTTGACACAGTAGTCGATCCCACCTCTCACAAACTTCATACATTGATGTAGAGAGGATGGAACTATGTTGTTCTCATGTATCCATAGTCTCCCAAGCAAAGTGTTGAAAGATGTATCCCAGTCTATAATGTGAAACTTGGCTTGGGTCATCCAATCATCTATCTCCATGGGCAACACTATGGAGCCTAAGGCTTGTTGATCTCACTTTTGGTGTGCAGATTCAATCTTCCCATCTTAGACTTAAGAGTCTTCTAGACACTAAGACTTCTCTAGTAATAAGGCACTTCTAATAATTAGGTAAACACTTAACCTAAGCCTAAAGACTTAGAAGGGTTAACCATATGGTTATCTTGGATTAAGATAATCAACCTACACAACCCAAATCCAATCCATGTTCACCTTCTCAAACCAAACCTCAAGATCAATTCAAACATAAAATTCAAATTCAAATCCCAACCCAAATTCTAAAACCAAATGATTCAAGCCCATGATCAAATCCAAACTTGAAACCCTTCCTAAGCCATATTACCTATCCCATGGACTTAGCCAAATCTTAATCCAAAATCAATTGATTTTCTCATAATCAATTTATATCTTCAATCATCTTCCTAAATAGAAATCAGATCTACATTGAAATGATCTAAACTAAATCAAACTAAATCCAATTAAATAAAACTCTTCTCTATATGATATGTCCCATGGACTTAGCTAAAGCTTAATCCAAATCAAGTCAAACTCAATGATTTTTCTCAAATAAATCATTTTCAATCATCTTCACAAATTTAAATAAAATATACATTTAAATCATCAAAACTAAATCAAACCAAATCAAAATCCAAACCTAAGCCATGTGACCTAAATCCATGGAATTAGCCAAATTCCTTCATTCCAAAACCCAAATTCAATTAATTTTTTCATGAATCAATCATACCTTCAATCATATTCACAAATATAAATAAAATCTACAATCATCAAGCCAAACCAAAATCAACCCAAGTAAAACCTAACTTAACCCTTTTGACTTGAAATTTTCAAATGAACCAAAACCCATTTGAACCTAGAAATTGTAAATTGAAATTATATATCAATCCCAAATCCATATATAAACTCAACTAAATCAAACTCAATCAAAATCAACTGTCTAATTTTAAAGTGGCCATTTGACCTATTTGAGCTTTCTAATCTAAACCAAAATTGCCCATCAAAACCTCCCATCATTGTTGATCACCCTAACTTGATAAACTATCATCATCAAACCAAGTCAACATTTGACCCAACCCCTTAACCCATATGAACCCAAACCTAAGCCAAATCCCTTAAAACTAATGATTCATACCAAATCAAAATTAATATTTGAATATGACATGACCTTCAATTGAGTCAAACCAAACCTAATTGGCCTTCTTGACCCAGGTTGACCCAAATTGACTTAAATGACCAAATTGGGTCAAATCAAAATATAAACCAAATTGATTTCAACCAATGGCTCAAGTTCATTCTAAATTGATTATTGAACGACAGCCATGACCCAATTGAACCCAATTGACCC
Source organism: Cymbidium sinense (assembly GCA_021442155.1). Classification (NCBI taxonomy): domain Eukaryota; kingdom Viridiplantae; phylum Streptophyta; class Magnoliopsida; order Asparagales; family Orchidaceae; genus Cymbidium; species Cymbidium sinense. The sequence continues at coordinate 20,843,800 of CM038222.1, forward strand.
ACTTAGCCCAAATTGACCTAAAGGTTCAAGTCAACAAATCAAATCTAAATTAATTGAAACCAAAGCCTACAATCACTTTCAATTGGTCAACTAAACCCAAACCAAACAAAGCCAATTTGGCCAATTGGTCAAATTCAATTAACAACTTAACCCATTTGACTAAAATGAATTCAAATGAGCCAAAATCAAATCTAAGCCAAACTAAACCAAACTAATTGAACCAAAACATCATAAATTATCATATGAACTTGAACCAACCCTTGGTTTGACCCAATTTGACCCAACCTAACACATTTTTATCTAAATGAGTCAAATTGAGCCAAACCTAACCAAATCGACTCCAATTAACTTAAAATTAGGGCTAACCCACTTTTTTCTCATTTCAAATTTGCTCAAATCAAATCCAATGCCAAATGATCATTCTAAGAGTCAAAGGCATCACATGAGACAAATCACCCATGTAAGTTTCATTCCTTCACTTGGTACTTCCCAATGGACCACCTAGGCCTAGGACAGCCAGCCTAACCCAATGGGTCGTTGGGTTGGCCATGACCCATGGGAGGTAAAATCACATCACCCTTCCCATTAGAGCATTTGAAACCCATAGGACACCCATGATTCTTCCTTGGCAGCCACCTCCACACCTTCAACCAACCAAGCCGAGCCAACTCACCTCCTCCCAACCACCCACAACTCCCGAGATGGGATGGCCAAGAAGCCATATAGCCCATTCATCCATCAAGATGAAGAAGGGCATACACCACCTCGTTCACTCAAATACACACAAAATTCATTCCTTGAGCCCCTAGCTATCCAAGTCAGCTACTAGAGCCATTCCTAAGCTCCCAAGCTCATTCCTCGATTGAAAAAATGCCATTCTATCATCCAAAAAATAGGACACTCCCATTTTTGACTTTCACTCCATCAAACTCAAATTAACTTTACACGCACCTTCCTTAGGCCTCCGAGCAAGAATGAATCATCTCCCAAGCTTCCTGAGCACCGAAGGTGGGACTTCGATCAAAGCTGAGCTCCAAATCATCAATTCATGGCCTTCCAAGTGAACATCAAGGAATTGATCCAATTTTTACTCAACAAGATTTTATCTCCACTAGATGAGGCTTCCTCAATCATTCGAGCCACCAATCTTGAGCTACAACGGGGCATGCTTCCAAAATCGATCCTTATGCAAAAATGGGTTGGAGCTTTTTGAAGAAAACTTGCATCTCGTGTGATCTTGACTGTTAGATCCCCTCTGATGGATGTCGTGAAGGTGTGGGGTCCTTTCAGAGTTGATTCGAGCTCAGGTAAGCTCATATCAAGTGAGCAACAGTGGACGGACTCCATTCTCCCTCACTCGCATGACGTTAGATCAAGCACGGGTGTGATCAAAATAGATGGTCTGATTAGATCCGCTAGATTGATCTTATTTAACTATTATGTGGAATTAATCGTATCCAATCTTAGATAGACAAGAAAGTGCATCCACCGCCAAGGCTCTAAGTTAGATAAGTTTTTAGCTAAGTGGAAACCGTGTGAGGCCAATAGGATTAGGCTTTAATTAGGCTTAATTAATTATTTTAAAACATCTAAAAATCATAAATAATCATAAAGAAATAAAAAATGCAAATAAATACTCATTTTAAAGGTCTTTAGGTTAATTAAATTAATAATACCTAATTTTAATATAATTTTAAGGTTTAATTATAAAATTAATTAATCTTTTAATTACTTGAATTAATCCCAAATTTGTTAATTTAATTTACATGGTTTTCTTGAGATTTATTGAAATTAGGAAAATTGACTAATAAATCTTGACTACTCTTTTAAGTTGATTAATTAATTATGAATAATAAATTGGTTAATTTTTATTAATCATTATTCAATAGTAGGTGAACTATGGAATAGGGTTGGGACCCCTTTCCCAAGTTCATTTCACCCTTTTTAAAATGAAATTAATTAAAATTTAACTAATTAATTAAATCACTTAATCAAAAAATCATAATCACATAGAACCTTAATTAATTAAATCATGTTGATCTTTAGGTGTTTAATAACCTAAAGGAGTTTAATGAATTTATGGTTAGTCCACATGTGTGGAAAACCATAAGAGTAATTAATTAAGTCCCTAATCTAATTAATTATTAATCATGAGCCAATTGCATTAGGCCCCTTTTATTTTCTAGGATCATTGCAAGTTTATTTCCATGCATATCATGTTGGCTCATATTATTTAATTAATTACTTTAAGGTGACATAGGTAAGGGTAATTAATTCATCTAATTAAGGGTTCAACTTAATTAACCCATAAAATCAACTTAATTGCATTTCCTTAAATTAAATCAAACCACTAATGTGGAATGGGTTTAAAACAACAAGTGATGATTTCTCTTCTCTTTAAATCAAATCAAATCCAAAACTTAATTAATAAAGAAGCTTTGGTTTGCTTTAAATAATCTTGTTTGATTTGATTGCTCTTAAGAACTAGTTTGGTTGAATGAATCACATGCTTATATTTGATTACCCTGTTTCCAAACATGTTAATCTTGGTATATCATTTGAATTCATAAATCCATCTTTTCAAAATCAAGTCAAATAAAATGGATTTCCTTTATGTAAGCTTGCATGTGTTGATTTAATTTAATATATGCATGGCTATTATCACTATTAAATCCAAATGTACTTTTCAAAAGCTTATAAATCAATAACAATATGTGTTATGATGCTAGTTATAAATATATAAGAAATGCATATAGCTTAAGTGTATGAATGTTGAGTTCTTTTCCTCTATTCATGTTGATTTATATAAGATTGAATGGTAATATATATTCTGGACATCCCAGGAACATGAGGCTTTAGCTAGCCTGAAGGAGGTCATTTGAATACCTTTAACAATTGCCCATTTGATTTCATCTGTATTCATTTGATTTCATTCATATATATATTATATATTATATATATATATATATATATATTATATATATATATATAAATGATTCAATTAAAAAAATAGAATCTTTGCATGGTTTTGTTTCCCTCATTTATGTATACATCCATGTGTGTCCAAGAAAAGCAAGTATATAGTCTAAACATCCGGGAATACTAGGCTTTAGTTAACCCCAAGGAGGTCATTTGATTACCTCACTTCCTTGGTTTAATAATGATATGTACTTGCCAATATTTTTGTACTTGTATATGTATATGTGATTAGTGAATGAAAATCCCAATTTGCATTAAAATTGCATGCATTCATAATTGAATAAGTGGTTGAATTAATTAATATGATTTGGAGCTTACTTCTATGTTCATGTATACAAATTTACATATGTTTGAATGCAAATGGGTATATAGTCCGGGCATCCAAAGAATATGAGATTTTAGCTAGCTCCAAGGAGGTCTCATTTGATTACCTCACTTCCCTTTAACAACGGCACATGCCTATATAATTTCATTCTTATGTCCTTTTTGTATAAGAATTTGGATAAAGTTTTAAATTAATATGTTTAAATAATTCAATCAAATAAAAGATAAATTCTAAACATACACATACATTCAACCTTTAAATGTGCTAAAATATGTTGCATGTAGAGATACACTTAGGATTAAATCTTATGCATGTTACATGTGATGGAAAGGAATGATTTAATATATGTCATGTGGTAGTAATTCAATTAAAATTATCTTAAGATGCCTTTTATTTTGAATAGGATTATTTAAAGTGAACCTAAACTTAGGATTAATTAAATCATTTAATAAGCCATTCACTAAAGAGAACTAAATCAAATTAATATACTTTAGAAAGTGACTTAAGGTAGGGATGAAAGAGGGCAATCCTCTTTTCCTCTCTATATTACACTTGCTAAGTGTAATCAAATGAAACAAAAGAAAACACAAATTAAAATTCTCAAACCAATTAAACTACTTCAAGTGAAATCAACCTTTCATGTTAAATTGAATCCTTCTACACTTAGAAAATACAACACTAATGCCTAACAAGACTTACCACACAATCCTTAATACAAACATTAGAATTAATTCACCACTTTTAGCTCTAAGTTAGGATGGTGTATGATGTGATGTATGTTTTATTTTATGATTTATTATTTTAGATTGGATGTTAAAGTGTATGCTTCAGACTGATAGGCCAATATTAAATCATGTTTTCGCAAAGGATTATGCTTAAGGGATGCTTAAAAATAAATGTGAATTTTTTTGCGGCTTAAATCCTTAAGCATAATCCAAGTTAGACAAGTGGGCAAGTTACCCATGTGGGGTGCTAAGTCCAAATTATAAATACAACTGCTCGAGATTATATGTATATTTAGTTAACCTCTACTTTGTAGGTGTAGTTAGATTTACTTTTCCCACATAAATGTAATTTTTGCAATAGGAATTAAGATTAATGCTATGGGGGATTAGGATGAGCAATGGCTGGAAGGCTTTGTCCTAGGGTGCCCTATGATGCCTTTGAAGCAAGCACCATCCAAATCAAAGAAGGAACCAAATAAGAAATGGAGATATGAAGAAAGAAGACCTCCATAGCATTTAATACAATTATAATTATTCTTTCATATTTTAGGTTGTATAAGGGTAAAAATAAACTAACTAATCACTCATAACTAGATTTTAAACAACTCATAACCTCATCATAAAGCCTAAGACATAAATAAGATAATTAAAATATTTATCAACCCCTTACTTGTATGGTTGTATGTTTCACATCATGCATGCATATTCTTTCTCTCTTGAACATGAAGAATCTCCATCCTTGCATGATAAAGGAATGCTTGGGCATCCCTTGTGGTGGAGAACACCTTCTTCTAGCTGATTTGACCGTAACTAATTTCATCATCATGCATTTAGGCATAAGAAATTCTAAAGCCTCTATCAAAATGATGTGTCTAAAATGAACTAAAATTTAAAAAGATTTTTCATCTATAGATTAAGTCATATGCTCATACCACTCATGCTCTAGTCTCTTAGGGAGTGTGTTTAGGAATTTAGCCTCTTTCTAATTAAATAACTACCCTAACTATCTTATAATTTATAAGACCAAACTATGTGGTTTTAAAATCATAGGAGGAGTTAGCTGGCGGCCACTCCAAGTGGTTATAAGTCCAGAAGTCGGACAATTTATTCTTTCTTGTGGAGGTAAACCCTTATGTCCACATGTTTCTTAAATTTAGGTTGTGCTTTAGATCATACTAAAGCTTGCTAGATTTAAGATCTAAGGTAGCTATTTTCTTTAGGCTATGAGCATAAATCCTCACCTCTTAGGCATTCCCACAACCTTGTGTTTGTAGATTATAAGCCCTAGTAATCTAATTAAATTTGAACTCAAAACATATAAATCTTCTTAACTTCAAAATTATAAAGCCCAACCATAACATGGATTGGAATGATCATTATGCCTCCTAGTATCATGAGCATTTCCTATTTATTTCATTTGGATTCTAAAAATAACTCTTCTCCTTGAACTTTCCCTATTGATTTTTCAAATACAACCAATAATTTAATAGTCTAACCTTGAAATCTTTGGAGATGATAATTATCTACTTTAATTAAGAGTATTCTTAAGAAATTTCATTTCATAAGATGTAATTAACTATGGAGGCTTGCCTCCATAGGGACCATAAGAACTTGGTTTAATATAAACCCTACTTATTCATGCATGTAAAAGGGGAAAATCTGGTACATTCAAGACCCATCATGCCTTTGAAGTCCTTATTACATGATTAGGTCCATTGTAGGTGATGCCTCTATCTTTGGAGATAGTACATCATACCTCAATGTTGTACCCATCATCTCAAAAAGTATCCCCTATCTACGTGGTGTACCCCCCCAATACACCCAAAAATAAACACCACAAGGCCCTCTCTCCTTGTTCATTGAATCCTCTCAACATCATCCTTTTTTTTGGAGTTTGGAGATGTTAATCCTCAAGTAGGCAAGGTTCTTAGACTCATAATGTTGACTAATACACTGGGTCAACTAACTCTAGATAGCTCAGATCGCCAACATCCACTATAATGTAAAGAGGTGTTGTGCCTACCCCTGGAGTAAGTCTTCATGGTCAAATGTAACTCCTAAGTTGTCCTTTGAGTGGCATGCCTCCTCTTAGTAATGGCCGCTAAGCATATCTCTAGATCAAGTAAGGCCTTGATTAGAGATTCCTCATCACTTTGAATAAGACAAGGGCTGATATGCTTAACTTAGGAAACTTTCTAAGGTGAGCTAGGATAATGTAATCAACTCTAGCTTCGTCCTCTACTAGCATATCCATGGGTGGAGCATCCTATGGAGGGGCTATCTATTCACTAGAACCAATGACTTGCTTACCCTTATCCTAAGGTGCTACCCTAGGAGGTAGAACTTGATACCAATTGATTGACTGACTTGGAATGATGAGCTTATGGAAAGTTCTACCTTCTCATCGCATACCTATAACTTCTCTTATGGGATCCTTAGTTAGACTCCAAGTCAATCTCAAGAGGTGAACCTAATTTATTTAGAGAAGGATAGTCTAATTAATTAGAGAGATAGGATCTACTAGCTATATATTTTTTAGACTCGAGAGCTTTCAATAGAATAAAATCAAGAGCATTAAGTAGACAATATATAAGTGGAATCGCCTTTCTTCATTAATTTCTTTTGGGTTGAGGTACATAGAAATCAAGTAAAGTAGAGTAAGGGGATTTAGTGCCCTTATTCACAGATAACACCTTGCCGAGAAGAGGAGCTAGAAGAAGTGGTATAATGGTGGAGGGAGTGACTCGACGGCATGACCGACTATCCTTAGCAAGTATGGTGAGCTGCTGCTATTGTTGGGTTGTCACCCTCTCCTAGTTGTCCTTTACAATAAGCAAACTTTCCTTGGTGTTAGAGGTTTGACCTATTTCATGCACTTGCAAGGAAAGCTTCTTGATCTTAGAAATGATCTTCTTAGAGGTTCGTGATAAATAGATATCCTAACCTTCTTTGGTCTTAGAGGAATCCTGGCATCCCCAAGGATTACTCTAACTCAACCTGGATGGTTGCTCTAATAAGTATTCCTGGGGATAACTATGGCTCCCAACTTGTAGTTGCGCTCAAGCTAATATTTAAAAGTGATACAATCCTCTAAGATATGGCCTAACATGTGGTGATAGGGATAATAGCTAGGATCATCGCTCTTACCCACTTCCTCTAGCCTTTTAGGCTATTGTAACTGAAAGTCAGGTGTTTTAAGAGATTCTTAAAGATTTTCCTAACTACCTCCTCTTGAATGAATATGGCTTATTTAATCTATTGGAAAGAGTAGGAAAGTAGTCGCTCATGATGGATATGAATACTACTGCTGGGTAGGCTATTATGGCAATGGAAATGGTCGTTGTGGCAGCTGCGGTGGATGGTATGATGGCCAAGGTGGTGGAAGAGGAGGTGGCAAAGGAGGCTACTGAGGTCATAGTCTCTCATACTAGACTCTGGCTGGTAGCTTCCCACTGTCCACTGACACAACTACCCCTAGCTTCTTCTCAAAGACCTTCTGCAGCTTGGGCCTAGATGACTGGTCGGGAAAGGGCAATTGTTTGGCTTCCTCTTGTAGGCTAGTCGCTTTGTTGATTAATTTCTCAAATTTTTGATGTTAAAGCCCTTAAGCATGAAAATGACTGGATCATGGATATTCTTGAGAAGAATCTCAATGGCAAGTTGTCTATACTGGGTTCAGATTTCATGCTCAAGCACCGAGAATGTAATCAACAAGTGACTCAGTTTCTGCTTTCTCTACAATGAGGTCGCATACCCTCATCGAGCTCCAAGAAAACCTCTTGATGAAGAGGTGCTCCAACTCAAGAAAAGTCTTCACCAACCATTGGGCGCTCAAAGATACCAATCAAATGCAACACCGACATCAATAAAAGGTGGAAGAGGAGTGGTTGTCCACCTGTTGCAAACTCTAAAGTGTGTAATGTTATCGTGCTCACACCGCCATCAAAGATCTTGAAGGATGTAAAACCCTAAATAAAATAAAACTAAATAAAAACCTAAACCTAAAAAATAATCCTAAAAATAAATAAAAAATAAAACCTAAACCCTAAAAAAAAAACCTAAACCTAAAATAAAATAAACATAAGCCTAAATGAAAATAAACTAAACTAAAATGAATAAAACCTAAACCTAAACCCTAAAAAAAATAAATAAATAAACAAAAAAAAACATAAACCTAAATTAAAAAAAACTTGAAAATAATCCTAAACTAAAAACCTAAAACCTAAACCTAAAAAAATAAAATAAAAACCTAAATCTAAACCTAAAATTAAAAAATAAAACCTAAGCCTAAAAAATAAAATAAAAATAAACTAAACTAAAAAATAAACATAAACCTAAACCTAAACCAAAAAAATAAACTAAAATAAAAAGCCTAAACTATAATAAATAAAAATAAAAAATAAACCTAAATAAAAATAAAAAATAAAATAAACTAAAATAAATAAAAATAAAAAATAAACTAAAAAACTAAACCTACCAGTTTACTTAATTTTTAAAAAAAAATAAACCCTAAACCCTAAATCCTAAACCGTAAACCCTAAACTAAACTATAAACTAACCCTAAACTAAAACTTAAACCTTAAACCCTAAACCCTAATCCCTAAACCCTAAATGTTAAACCCTAAACTAACCTAAACTTTAAACCTTAAACCCTAAACCTAAACACTAACCTTAAACCCTAAACTTAAACCTTAAACCCTAAAACCTAAATAAAACTCTAAACTAAACCCTAAACCTAAAACCTAAACTCTAAACCCTAAACCCTAAATCCCTAAACCCTAATCCTTAAACATAAAACCCTAAACTAAAACCTATAACCCTAAACCCTAAACCCTCAACCTTAAACCCTAAACCCTAAACCCTAAATTTTAAACACTAAAAACATAAAAAAAAAATAAAAAAAAAACCTAAACCTAAATAAAATAAAATAAAAACCTAAACTAAAACCTAAACCTAAACCTAAAAATAAAATAAAAAATAAAAACCAAACTAAAATAAAATAAGTTAAAACTTAAACTAAACTAAAAAAATAAAATAAATCTAAAAATAATAAACCAAAATAAAATTAAAACTAAACTTAAAATAAAAATAAAATAAACCTAAATAAAATAAAAACTAAATAAAAACCTAAATCTAAAAAATAAACTTAAAAATAAAACCAAAAAATAAATAAATAATAAAACCTAAACCTTCAACTAAAAAAAAACATGAACCTAAAATAAACAAAATAAAATAAACCAAAACCTAAACTAAAATAAACTAAACTAAAATAAATAAAAGCTAAACCTAAACCTAAAATAAAGTAAAACTAAACTATAAACTAAATAAAAGAAATTAAACTAAAATAAATCTAAACCTAAACTAAAAAATAATACCAAAAAATAAACCTAAAATAAAACCTAAAACCTAAGCATAAAAAAATAAAATAAAACCTAAACCTAAACCTAAAAATAGAAAATAAAACCTAATCCTAAAAAATAAAATAAAATAAAACTAAACTAAAAGACTTAAACCTAAACCTAAACCTAAAAAATAAACTAAAATTAATAAACCTAAAATAAATCAACTAAACTAAATAAAAATAAAATAAACCTAAATATAAATAAAAATAAAATAAACTAAAATAAATAAAAAATAAACTAAATAAACCTAAACCTACTAGTTTACTTAATTTAAGAAAATAATAATAAAATAAAACAATAAAAGTAAATAAAAAACCTTAAACCCTAAACTCTAAATGCTAAACCCCAAAAACCCCAAACCCTAAACCCTAATCCATAAAACTGTAAACCCTAAACCCTAAACCCTAAAATCTACAACCCTAAATCCTAAACCTTAAACCCTAAGCCCAAAATCCAAAACCTAAAACCTTAAACTCTAAAAACATAAACCTAAACTAAATAAAACCTAAAAACAAAATAAATTAAAAAACCCAGACCAAAATAAAAAAATAAAATAAAATCATAAATTAAAACCTAAACCTAAACCTAAAAAGTAAATAAAATAAAAATAAAAACTAAACTAAAATAAAATAAATAAAAACCTAAACTAAACTAAAAAAATAAAAAATTGAAATAAAATAAAAACTAAATCTAAAATAAAATTAAAATAAGGTTAAAATAAAATAAAATAAAACTAAATAAAATCCTAAACCTAAATAATAAACCTAAAAAATAAATAGAAAATAAAGCCTAAAACTAAACCTAAACCTAAAAAATAAACTAAAATAAAAAACCTAGACTAAAATAAATAAACCAAAAAATTAAACTAAAGTAAATAAAAATAAAAATAAACCTAAATAAAAATAAAAATAGAATAAACTAATAAACTAAACCTATCAATTTACTTAATTTAAAAATTTTAAAAATTTAAAAAATTATACTAAAAAAAATTCTAACCTAAGACTAACCCTAAACCCTTACAACCCTAAACCCTAAACTCTAAACCCTAAACCCTAAAATCCTAAGCCCCTAAACCCTAAACCACAAAACCCTAAACCTTAAACCCTAAACCCTAAACCCTAAACCTTTAAACCTACAACACTAAACTCTAAACCCTAAACCCCAAACCCTCAACCCTAAACCCTAAACTCTAAACACTAACCCCAAACCCTAAACCCTAAACACTAAAAACCTAAAACCTAAACCTAAACCTAAACTAAATAATACCTAAAAATAAAATAAAAAAATAAACTTGAACCTAAATAAAAATAAAAATAAACTTAAATCATTATAAATAATAAACAAACTATAAAAAATAAACTAAATAAAGAAAAAAAAAGAAATAAAAAATTAAAAAAATAATAAAAATTAAAAAACTCTAACCCTAAACCTAAAACTCTAAATCAGAACCTACAACCCTAAAGCGTTAAACCTTAAACCCTAAAATCAAAACCCTAAACCCTAAACCCTAAACCCTAAACCCTAAACCCTAAAACCTAAATCCCAAACCCCAAACCCTAAACCCTAAAACCCTAAACCCAATCCCAAAACCCTAAACCTTAAAACCTAAAACCTAAAACCTAAACCTAAATAAACCTAAAAATAAAATAAATAAATAAACCTAAACCTAAATAAAATAGAATAAAATAAAAACCTAAACTAAAACCTAAACTTCAACATAAACATAAAACTAAAATATAAAAATAAAAAATAAACTAAAATAAAAAAAATAAAAACCTAAATTAAACTAAAAAATAAAATAAACCTAAAAATAAAAAAACATAAATAAAATATAAACTAAATGTAAAATAATAAAAATAAACCAAAATAAAAACCTAAACCTAAAAGAAAAAATAAAACCTAAACCCTTAAAAAAAAAAAACCTAAACCCTAAACTAAAACTAAGCGTGAAACCCTAAACTAAAAAATAAACCTAAAAATAAAACCCTAAACTAAAAATAAAATAAACCTAAACCTAAACAAAAATAAATAAAACCTAAACCTAAACATAAACCTAAACCCTAAATAAAATAAAATAAACTAAAATAAACCAAACTTAAATAAAATAAACCTAAAATAAAACCTAAAACCTAAAATAAAATAAAATAAAACCTAAACCTAAACCTAAAATAAAAAAAAATAAAATTAAAATTAAAATAAAACTAAACCTGCCGATTTACTTAATTTAAAAAAATATAAAAATAAAAACCCTAACCCTAAACCCTAAACCCTAAACCCTAAAATCCTAAACTGAACCCTAAACCCTAAAACCCTAAACCATATCCCTAAGCCCTAAACCCTAAACTAACCTAAACCCTAAACTATAAACATAAACCCTAAACCCTAAACTAAAACCCTAAACCTAAACCCTAAACTAAACCCTAAACCTAAACACTAAAACCTAAAACCTAAACCTAAACTAAATAAAACCTAAACATAAAATATATAAATAAACCTAAACCTAAATAAAAATAGAAATAAATCTAAATCAAAAATAAATAATAAAATAAATTATGAAAAATAAAAAATAGACTAAATAAACCTAAACCTACCAGTTACTTAATTCAAAATAAAATAATAATAATAAATTCCTAACCCTAAACCCAAAACCTACAACTCTAAACCCTAAAACCCTAAACCTTAAACCCTAAACCCTAAACCTTAAACCCTAAACTCTAAACCCTAAACCCTAAAACATACAACCCTAAACCCTCAACCCTAAACCCTAAACGCTAAACCCCAAACCCAAAACCCTAAACATTAAAAACCTAAACCTATACTAAATAAAACCTAAAAATAAAAAAAAATAAACCTAAACCTAAATAAATAAAATAAAATAAAACCTAAACTAAACCTAAACCTAAGTAGAAAAATAAAATAAAATAAAAATAAAAATAAACTAAAATAAAATAAATAAAAACCTAAACTAAACTAAAAAAATAAAATAAACCTAAAAATAAAAAACCTAAATAAAATAAAAACTAAATGTAACATAAAAATAATATAATATAAAAACTAAATAAATACCTAAACCTAAAAAATAAACCTAAAAACAAAAATAAAAAATAAAACCTAAACCCTAAACTTTAAAAAAAACCTAAACCTAAAACCCAAAACTAAAAAATAAACTGAAAAATAAAACCCTAAACTAAAAATAAAATAAACCTAAACCTAAACTAAAATAAATAAAATCTAAACCTAAACCTAAAATAAACTAAATCTAAACCTAAACCTAAACCTAAACCCTAAATAAAATAAAATAAACTAAAAATAAACCTAAACCTAAACTAAAAATAAACCTAAAAGTAAACCTAAAATAAAGACCTAAAACCTAAATCTAAAAAAATAAAATAAAAACCTAAATCGAGACCTAAAAAAAAAAACCTAAACCTTAAAATTAAAATAAAAATAAAACTAAACTAAAAAAAATTAAACCTAAACCTAAACTGAAAAAATAAACTTAAATAAAAAACATAAACTAAAATAAATAAACTAAACTAAATAAAAATAAAAAAATCAAAATAAAAATATAAAATAAAGTAAACTAAATAAATAAAAAATAAACTAAATAAACCAAAACCTATGAGTTTACTTAATTTAAAAAATAAAAAATAAAATAAAAAAAACCCTAAACCTGAACCCTGAACCGTAAACCTACAACCCTAAACCCAAAACACGAAACCTTAAAACCCTAAACCCTAAACCCAAAACCCAAAACCCTAAACCCTAAACCCTAAAACCCTATATCCTAAACCCTAAACTAGAAAACCCTAAACCCTAAAAACATAAAAACCTAAACCTAAACTAAATAGAACCTAAAAATAACATAAATTGAAAAAACCTAAACTGAAATAAAATAAAAAAAGTAAAATAAAATAAAAACTTATACTAAACCTAAATGTAAATGTAAAAATAAAATAAAATAAAAAATAAAAACTAAACTAAAATTAAATAAATAAAAACCTAAACTGAACTAAAGAATAAAATAAACCTAAAAATAAAAAACTTAAATAAAATAAAAACTAAATGTAAAATAAAAATAAAATAAACCTAAAATAAAAACTAAATAAGAACCTAAACCTAAAAATAAAACCTAAAACTAAATAAAAAATAAAACATAAACCCTAAACTAAAAAAAACTTAAACCTAAAATAAAAAAATTAAAATAAACCTAAACTTAAACTAAAATAAACTAAACTAAAATAAATAAAACCTAAACATAAACCTAAAATAAACTAAACCTAAACCCTAAACTAAATAAAATAAAATAAACTAAAATAAACTAAACTTAAATTAAAATTTAAAACCTAAAAATAAACCTAAAATAAAAACCTAAAACCTAAAAGTGAAAAATTAAAATATAAACCTAAACCTAAACCTAAAAATAAAAAATAAAACCTAAAAATAAAAAATAAAACCTAACCTTAAAAAATAAAATTGAAATAAAACTAAACTAATAAATAAGCATAAACCTAAACCTAAACCTAAACCTAAACCTAAAATAAATTAACAAAATTAAATAATAATAATAAATAAATAATAAAATAAACTAAAATAAATAAAAAATAAACCAAATAAACCTAAACCTGCCGGTTTACTTAAATTTTTTTTTTTAAAGAAAAACCCTATACCCTATACCCTAAAACCTAAATTCTAAACCTTAAACCCTAAAACCTAAAACTAACCCTAAACCCTAAACCATAAACTAACCTTAAACCATAAACTCTAAACCCTAAACCCTAACGCTATCTCTAAGCCCTAAACCCAAATGCTAACCTTAAACCCTAAACCCTAAACCCTAAAACTTAAAAACCCTAATCCATAAAGCCTAAACTAAACTAACCCTAAACCCTAAGCTAACCCTAAACCCTAAACCTTAAGCCCTAAACCCTAAACCCTAAAACCTAAAAGCCCTAAACCCTAAACCCTACACTCTTAAGCCTAAACACTAAACCCTAAACCCTAAATCTAAACTCTAAAGCCTAAACACTAAACTCTAAACCCTAAACCCTAAACCCTAACCTTAAACTAAATCCTAAAACCCTAAACCCTAAAACCCTAAAAACTAAACCCTAAACCCTAAACACTAAATTCTTAAACCCTAAAAATCTAATCCTAAACTAAATAAAACCTATTAATAAAATAAATAAATAAACCTAAACCTAAATGAAATAAAAAAATAAAATAAAATAAAAACCAAAACTAAAACCTTAACCTAAACCCTAAATCCTGAACTAATAGTAAACTATAAACCCTAAACCCCTAAACCCTAAATCCTAAACTAATCGTAAACCATAAACCCTAAACTAACCCTAAACCCTAAGAATGTGCGTAACCTGACAACAGAACATCATAGTTAACTAGGCTAGTCTAGATCCGGTGAGGAGAAGGCTGAGGCATTATATGGTGGTGGGGTATTTGGTGTGGGTGGATATGGAGGTGGTGGTCAAGGTGGTTATGGAGGTGGAGGAGCGACGAGGTTATAACCATGGTGGTGGCGGAGGGACAGATCAGGGATATGATGGTGGATCATGCTAATCAATAGGCAAGGGTGGTTCCGATGGGAACTAGAGAACCTAAAGAATGGTTGATCTAATCTGCTGCTTATGGAACTATGTCTTTATGGTAGACATGATTCTACTTATCTATGATTTTTAATTTGCTCTTTGGGTGCTCATTTTTTATCTATGTCATCGCTTGTGTCTTAAAGAACTTGGGGTGCTACTTGGTTGATGAAATCAAAAAGAAGAAATGATGAATCTGAATTTGTTCTATGTTAAGGAAAAAAAACCTTAAACCCTAAATCCTAAACTAAAACTTAAACCCTAGAACTAAAACCTAAACTCTAAACCTTAAACCCTAAACCCCAAAACCCAAAACCCTAAACTCTAAACTTGTCCTAAACCATAAACCCTAAACTAACCCTAAACCCTAAGAATGGGAAGAACCTTGATGGCATGAACATCACCATCAACTAGGAACTGTCTAGATATGGCAATGGAGGCGAAGGAGGATGTGGCGGTTATCGTAGTGGTGGTGGGGGATCTAGAAATGTTAATGGATATGGAGGTGGTGGTCAGAGTAATGGTGGTTATAGAGGCAGGAGGAGCGATGGAGGTTTCAGCCGTGGTGGTGGTGGAGGGAGAGATCGAGAATATGATGGCGGATCCCGCTACTCGAGAGGCGGGGGTGGTTCTGATGGGAACAGGAGAAACTGAAGAACAGTCGATCCGATCTGGTGATTATGGAACTATCTTTACAGTAGACAAAGTTCTACTTATCTACAATTTTTGATTTGCTTTATGGGTGCTCATTTTTTATCAATGTTGTCGCTTATGTCTTAGAAAACTTGTACTTGGTGATGAAATCAAAAGAAGAAATGTTAAATCTTTTCTATTAAAAAACCTTAATCCCTAAACCCTAAACTAAAACTTAAATCCTAAACCTAAAACCTAAACCAAAAACCTTAAACCCTAAACCCTAAACCCTAAACTAACCCTAAACCCTAAACCCTAAACCCTAAAAAAGCTAAACCTAAACCTAAATAAATAAACCTAAACCAAAATGAAAAAAGTAAAATAAAATAAAAACATAAACTAAAACCTAAACCTAAACCTAAACCTAAACCTAAAAAGAAAAAAATAAAAAATAAAAATAAACTAAAATAAAATAAATGTTGATTTTAAATTATTTTAGTATTTTGCAATCATGCAGTCGAACCTACACTAGCATTATTTGTAAAAATGTTGATTTAGACTTTAAAATCGTGGAATTTTGCCAAATTCATAATAGGTAGAGCATGGCATCATAATATATTATTTCAATTTAAAATATGTAAGTGATACTAAAAAATATATAATTTTTTATTATTTAGACTAATTTTATGATTTTATCTTAAGCAATCCTTGTGATGTGATATGCAATATAGTATAATATAATATGTTGTAGTGTATTATAATATAGGATGCCATAACATAGTGTAGCATCATGCAGTATAGCATACTATTGTGTATTACTACTATTGTTTAGCATATTTTAGTTTATTATAGTATGATGTAGAGTTTGTATTAGTATAATTCATAAAAATATTGATTTATAGTGAGATGGGATTTGTCCAAATTTATGGTGTTTAGGGAACATCATTATGTGTGTCATTTAATCAAAAGAATGGAATTTTGCATCCAAAATAAATGTTCAATTTTCAACCAAATTTTATAAATTTTTTGCTTAAAGTGATTCATTTTAAGGTGTAATGTAAGATAATATATTATATGAAAGCATATTAAAAATATAATGTACATAACAATATAACTTCACATATATGAATGTGGTGGTGTGTTACTAAATGTTATTGTACATTTTAGTATGTTTTACTTTTGTTATAATACATTGGGTCAAAACTCACAAAATGTTAATTTGAAGGTTGAGATGGTAGAATTTGGCCAAATTCACAAAGACACACCTAGAAGCAACACCAAAATTATGCTATTTTGTACCATTTCTAATAGAAAAATAACAATTTTACATCCAAAATGAACATTATTCATAATTTGAGAAAATTTTGTTATTATTTATTCCTTTAAGTGATTCTAATGAGGTGTAATGTTAGACAATATATTATATTATAGAAATTATAACATAACATCATATATTATAATATAATATAGTGTGTTAATTCACACTATAATATGTTTAGCATGATATTATATAGTTAGTTTGAGCTTGCACCATCAAAAATCATAAAATGTTGATTACAATACTATGATGATGTAATTTGAACGAATACATTGTTAGGCTTTTGGTTAAAGTATTAATGGTTTGCATAAGAGAAGAAATAAGATTTGATGAGAATTCCATGTCAAGGACATGGAGGGAGATCCACTAGGGGATCACACATGCATTGGACATGACATGTGAGGGGTCTATGTCGAGGGCATAGAAGAGGAAAATATGCTAGGGATAAGGTTTGAATTTGATTTCATTATATGATTTGTGGAAAGAAGATCCGCCGGGGATAAGAATCTATAATCCACCGGGAATTAAGATCAAATTGACTTTAATTTATTTTGTTTTAATTGATGTTGAGGCACATCTGCTAGAGATATGGGCTTGATTTCATAGGAATCGGGTATATGAACCTTCCACTAGGAAGTAGTGTGGGATGTATCCAGCTAGAATAAGAGTTTGATTGGATTTCTTTGATTTAGACTCTACTAGAGGGGTTTAATTTGGCTCCACTTAGAGGTTGGTTTTGAATTTGATTTATTTTTGACTTATTTATATATGATTTGGGGCTCCACTGGGAGAAGGGTGTGTGATTTGACCCACCAAGGAAAATCATATTAAGTTTAATTTAGTTTGAGTTAATGTATGGACCCTATTAGTGCATGGACCCAGAGAAGGGGCTATATCGCCTTGACCTACCTCAGTTTACAAATCCAAAGGGATAGTCTATCTGTGGTAGAGCTAGCCAACCTAAGGGGTTGCCTTTCAGCAGCAATGTTATGTGGGAAGAAGGCATAGACCTACATCTTCTGTGAGGAACAACGGGTGACCTGGATGCACAACAAATCAATATGACCTAGAACCATCAATGAATGTCACTGGGACTTATGTCAACTTAAAAGTAGTCGATTAATTTTATCTTAATTTCATGTGATTTGATATGGTTTGTTTGGTTTAATTTAATTTTGAATTGAGGGCATATTCAGGGATGTGAGCTCACCAAATTTGATAGATTTAATTTATATATGTTGTGATACCCAAGAAGGGCTATATGACTTGTCCTATGTCGACAAATCCAAAGGGTTAGTCTACTTCATGGGAGCTAGCCAACCTAAGGGGTTTCCTCGTGCAATGGCTATGCTAGAAGAAGGAGTGGACTTACATCTTCTAAAGTATGGAACAATGCCGTGACCTATGGCAGACAACAAAAATAGAACCCAACTTAGCCCACGAGTGAATGTTGTTGGGGACTTATATCAACTCAAGAGTAGTTAGGAGATTCCTATTGGGAACTTTGTTGACACTACCCTAAAGATAGGATGCATGCTTGGGAAAATGTACCACTAGGGGTGTCCTCCTAATCCACAAGTGAATATATATTTTGTTTATATGTTTGTGTGGACCCTATTGGTGTGCAAGGGACCACACTGAGAAGGGGTTATGTCAGCCTTGGCCTATCTCAGATTTACTATAGCAATGAAGAATCTGCACATCCACAAGATGGATTCTCCAACCACCGGGTGGTTACTAGGAAAGGGGAACTGTATAAATGTGTTTACAAAGCACGTGATCCAAATATAGTGCCCATAGGGGAGGTGCTACTAGGGATGTTATCCCAGCTCGGAAAATAAAGCCTATAGGTGTACGGTGGCCAACTCAAAAAGAAAGCATAGCTTACATCCGCATGAGTGGTATCCTAAGGTGCAGAACCAACAAACCTAAGGTGTATGTATCAGCATAAGTGGTGTATCCATTACAAAGAACCAACCAACCTAAGGGGCCCGTCAGTGTGCAATGATCAATCTGGAAAGAAAGTGTGTAGGCTTACAACTTTCCAAGCGAAACTAATCATCAGGAAAGTCTATTGTTGGTAGGCCATATGCTATCTGACCTAGAGTGACTGCTAAGTTGGGAGCCTGAGGAAGGACTAGACCTAGACTTGAAGCAGTCAAGAGGGAAGGAGCCACTAGGGGACTTATCCTAAACCTCAAATATACTCGACCCAGTTAATGCACAAAGACTAATACAAGATGAAAGCATAGCAGACTCACATCCTCTTATTCATAACTAACATGAGATAGCTTACCGGCAACGCAGTAAGGCCTACCAAACTAACAAGGCACTTGTCAATGTGTAGTTTCCAAGTAAGCAAGGAAAGCATAGAAAACTTACATCCTCCAAAGCAAGAATACCATTGGGTGACACACTAACAAGTTGCTACCCACCCCAAAGTAAAATACAGGTGAGTGTGTTATCTCTACCGTGAGTAGCGAGATGAAAGATATGTGTTTGTTTTATATGTTTGTGTGTAGTATTTATGTGTCGATGAAGGATAGGATGTCATGTTCCTTACACCTACCCGAAACACATCATGGCAGATTCACAAACAAGAATACTTTTAACATGAAAGAGATTGATTTTGAAATAGAATTTTTATTGATGATAATTATTTTCAAACATGATTTATAATATTTCTTTAAGTAGATCATGTTGATTTGACGGATTGGGTGCTCTCCCTTATGATTAATAAGTTGATAAGATCCTCCTTGGTAGGCATTCTCTATGGCAAAAGGACCTTCCCAAGTGGGTTCAAACTTGCCTCCCATCTTTGGGGCAACAATCTTAGAGAACTAAAATAAGTTCTCCTACTTGAAAAGCTCTAGTATCGACCAACTTATTGTGAGCTTGAATGATTTTAGCTTTGTACAACTTGAGGTTTTGGCATGCAGCTGCCTCTCTCCAAACCTTCGAGCTCTTCTAACCATAACTTGGCATTCTACTTTGTTGATTTTAGCTATCCTTAGTGATGGGAGTTAGACTTCTAATGGTAGAATAGCTTCAGCCAATACACTAAGGAGAAAGGAGTAGACTGAGTTGGAGTTCTATATGTGATGTAGTAGGCCCACAAGGCTTAAACTAACTACACATGCCACTATCGCCATTGTCAAGTGTTTAGTATTTTGGAGAGATCTTTATTGAAGGCTTCTGCCGCTTGAACTAGGTAGTTGATGGTAGAATATCTAATCTCTAATCTATATTGTGTCTCCAAGAAAAGTTGTTGATCTCGGTGCTCCTGAATATGGTACTATTATCAGATATAATTCTTCGAGGCACTTTGAATCGATATATGATATGGTTCCTAAAAAATTGGAACACATGTTAAGGTGTGGCCTCTCTAAGCAGAATCACCTTCGCCCATTTGGAAAAGTATTTAGTAATAACTAGGTGAACCGATGACCCTTGGAAGAAGGAGGATCAATCAAACCCACAGCATTCCCCAACACCGAATGTCCATGAAGCCAATGCATGAGGTAGAATTTTTGGGGGTTGGTGTAGGATCACACCGTGTATTTGACATTGGTGGCATCACCTAGTCGTATTCATGCAATCTTTAATCATCGATGTCCAGTAGTATCCTAGTCTCCAGATCTTGGCTTTCATCTTCGGAATGGATTGGTTGGCTCCACATAATCCTTAGTGTACCTCGGTCATGATCTTATGAGCTTCGCGATCAAAATTGGTACAAGACACCATCCACAACAAGTGTAGGAAAGTGCACTCGCCCATCCATCTGGTAGTTCTTTATTTAGGTAATCCATGAATGGCTCCCTCCAATCTAACTCATCATCCTTCTTGGTAATGGCAACCTCCCCTTCAAGAGAGTACTTTTTGATGAGTTCAATATCAATAAGGGATAAGACTTGTCTATTTTAGACTTTTATTGATATGGACTCATCCTCCGGACATGTCAACTCATCATCATGCTTGGCTAAAGCATATTCTAAGGCATTCTCTCTTAGAGGAATCTTATAAATGCTAACCTTTGAGATTTGGGCCAACAACTCCATTGTGTACTTGTGGTATTGATGGAGCTTGGGCTTTATAACCTTATAGGACCCAACGATTTGGTTGATAGCTAGCCGAGAATCTCCAAAGATGTTGATGTTCTAGATGCTTAAAGTAATGACTAACTCAAGATCGGCAATTAGAGACTCATATTCAACTTCACTATTGGTGCAAGGATTGGATGATGATATGAGAATCTCATCACATCACGGTCTAGAGTTAAGAGAACTATTCCTACCCCTACCTTTCCTAAAATAGTAGATTATGGTTCTTCTCCTCTTTGAGAGGAAGCCACACCATCAAAGTACATCTCCCAATGGTGAATGCTAGTATCCCCTTAGTTCATAATTTATTCATCGAGTAGAACATCATTAAGCAAAGAGTCAGCAGGAAGTGGGTGTGCTGCTAAGAAATCCGCTAGTGCTTATCCTTTCATCGTACAAAGGAGTACAAAGGTAAAATTGTGAGAGAATCATGGACCATCGTGCCAACTTTCCAGATAGCATCGACTGTGTCATGAGATACTATAGTGGATTAATCCTAGAGATTAATTTCACCTTATGAGGAAGCATGTAGTGTTGTAGCTTTTGGGATGTAAAGATTAAAGCTAGGAAATGCTTCTTAAATGGGTGGATACTTGACCTCAAGAAGGATTAGATAACGATTGAGATAGTAGAGTATGTTTTCCTTTCCTTCATCATTGACTTGGGCCAACAAAGCACCAAGAGAGTTGTCTAATGCAACAATTTAAAGTATGAGCTTGCCTAGGATAGGGCCTGCTAGAACTAGCGACATCATCAGGTAATGCTAGATGTCTTCGAAGGCATGCTTACACTTATCATCCCACTTGAACTTGCCATCCTATTTGATAAGTGCTGAGAATGGCTGACATCTTCCCAATAGGTTGGATATAAAGCATCCTAGAAACTCCAACCGCCCTTGAAATGATCTGAGTTGAGTTAAACTTTTAGAGGGTGGCATTTCTAATATCACGTTGATCTTCTCTAGATCAATTTCAATTGGACAACAAACCTGGAATTTCTGCTACTCAATGCACACTTCGTGGGGTTCATTTTGAGGATAAATTGTCTTAACTCAAAACTACTCAAGTCAAAGAGTATTCTTTCTCTACTTCTAACCAAAGATCATCAACATCACACTCAACTTGATGATGAATGAGTTCATTGAATATTTGAGTCATAGCCACCGGTATGTAGCACCAAAGATTTTAAGTGCAATATAGCAATAGATTCCATGGGGTTCTAAAAGGTGTTTCTTTCATCTTCATACATCTTTATTTGGTTATATCCAAATGAGCCATCCATGAAAGGGAAGACTATATGAGGTGAAGTAATGTCCACCATCAGCTTCGAGAATAGTAGTGGAAATTCATCTTTTGGACATGCCTTATTTAAATCCCTAAAATTATTGTATATGTAAATTTGGCCATTCTATTTCTTAATGGGATGTCACTAGCTAACCAGGTAGGGTATTTTTCTTCTCGGATGAAGCCAACATTGATCAATTTCTTGACTTCATAAATGATTTATTATTTTATGTCTAATTATATGCATCTAGGAGCTTGCTTGATAGGTTTGTAGTAGGTCCTATTGCTAGTTCATGGACCACTGTGTCAAGAGCCAATCTTGCTATCTATTCATAACTCCATGCAAAGTAGTTCTTAAACTCAATTAATAACATAACTAAGTCATTGGTTTCAATTTCATTCAACAAAGAACTGATGTATGTCAGGGGTGGATCTTCTTTAGTTCCTAAGTTGATTTCTTTGAGCTCATCGATGGTTGAGTTGATCTCTTCTTTGAACTCTGGCGATGCATCTTTAACTTCAAAATTATCTAAATCATCGAAGTTTTCACCTCCTTAATTGAGTTAATGTGATTTGAAAAGAACTATCAAATTCCAAATGATTGATGATGACTAGCGATGTCGTCATCATTGGACCTAATATCTTGAATCCTAGTCCGATCTTGATTGAGAACTTTTGCATTTGTTCTTCCATATTCTTTGAAGTAGTAACCTATGCTTTGACCAGGTATATGGGATTAACCCTTTCTTTGCTAAATTATGAACACAAGGGAAGTACCAATCAAAAGGTAATTATATTAAATCTTTATATGAATCATCCTCAAGTTCTACATCAACTTCTTGACTAGAGGATGATGCTCTAGATAGAACCTCTGAGTCTTCACCCCTTTGGATGACTTAGGGCTTCCTTAACTACCAAACTCACTTTTGAGAGGAAAGTGGGTTTAGAGCTAAGTTTCCAAACTGATGCCTAACTATTTCACATATAAACTTGGATACACTTATGCTTTGCTTTGGTGCCCGGTCTTCATCGCTGTTTTGCTCAAGTGTCACCTCCAAGGGAATCTACTACTGAGAAGAGATGGATGGTGTGCTAACCATATAAGATTCATTCTATGAACTAGATTGTAAGTCTATATGGATAGCAGGTGTACTCCTTATAGCTCAGACATATCTTTTATTTGGTGGCCAATAAGGAGGTTTTCCACCCCTAGGACTGCCTCTGAATTGACCTCTTCCTCTACATGGTGGAGGTTAGATCATCCTACCCATATATTCGAATGGAATAATGAATTGTGGGTGGAATCTAATGTCAGGCTCCACTTCCTCATCCAAGTCTATTTCTGTTCCCTTTCATTTTTTTTTCTCATTTTCTCTTTTCATTTCTTTTTATTTTTTTCTTTCCTTCTCTTTTTATTTTTCTTTTTCTTTTATTTTTAAACTTTGGCCAAGTTCATCAGAATATACTTGTTAATTTTTTGGGAAGTAGTAAGCATCATCCTATATGCGACCTCATGAATTATAAATGGCTTGAGATCTCCTTTGGATGATCCCACCTCTCACGAACTTCATACACGATGTAGAGAAGATGGAACAATGTTGTTCTCATGTATCCATGGTCTCCCAAGCAAGCGTTGAAAGATGTATTGAGTCTATAATATGAAACTTGGGTCTTCAAATCATCGATCTCAGGGCAACACTATGGAGCCTAAGGCACATGACCTCACTTTTGGTGTAGATTCAATCTTCCCATCTTAGAATTAGGAGTCTTCTAGACCTAGACTTCAGTAATAAGACACTTCTAACAATTAGGTAAACACTTAACCTAAGCCAAAAGACTTAGAAGGGTTAACCATAGGATTAGGTTATGCCTTAGGGATTAGGATACTCCACCTAAAATATAACCCAAATCCAATCCATGTTCACTTTCTCAAACCAAACCTCAAGTTCAATTCAAACATCAAATTAAAATCCAAATCTTAACCCAAATTTTAAAACCAAATGATTGAAGCCCATGATCAAATCCAAACTTGAAACCCTTCCTAAGCCATATAACCTATCCATGGACTTAGCCAAATATTAATCTAAATCATTCCAAGATCAATTGATTTTCTCATAATCAATTTATATCTTCAATCATCCTCTAAATATAAATCAAATCTACATTCAAATGATCAAAACTAAATCACACTAAATCAACTTAAATCAAAACCCTTCCAAAGTGACCTATCCATGGACTTAGCCAAATCTAAATCCAAATCAAGTCAAACTCAATTGATTTTCTCACAAATCAATCATATTTTCAATCATCTTCATAAATTTAAATGAAATATACATTTAAACCATCAAAACTAAATCAAACCAAATCAAAATACAAATTTAAGCCGCATGTCCCAACTCCATGGACTTAGCCAGATTCCTTCATTCCAAAACCCAAATTCAATTGATATTCTTGTGAATCAATCATACCTTCAATCATATTCAGAAATATAAATGAAATCTACAATCATAAAGCCAAACCAAAATCAACCCAAGTCAAACCCAACTTAACCCTTTTGACTTGAAATATTCAAATGAACCAAAACTCATTTGAACCCAAGCCAATTGTAATTGAATTTATATAACAATCCCAAATCTATATATAAACTCAACTAAATCAAACTCAAAATCAAGCCAACTAAACCCAATTGGTCCACTTGACCCAAAGTGGCTAATTTGACCTATTTGAGCCAAGTTTTAATCCTACCCAAATTGGATTGAGCCAAGCCCATCAAAACCTCCCATCATGATTGTTGATCACCCTAGGTTGATCAATTATCACAAATTGGGTCAAACCAAGTCAACTTGGTCATTTGACCAAGTCAACCCCTTAACCCATATGAACCCAAACTAAACAAACTACAACCTAAGCCAAATCCCTATAAACCAATGATTCATAGCAAACCAATGGGCCCTCTTGAATCAAGTTGACCCAAATTGACCTAAAAAACCAAATTCAGTCAAATCAAAATATAAACCAAATTGATTGCAACCAATGGCTCAATTTCATTCCAAATTGATTGTTGAACTTAACCAAAGCCATGATTGGACCTAATTGAACCCAATTGACCTACTTAGCCCAAATTGACCTAAAGGTTCAAGTTGGCCTAAATTAGAACCAAATCCAATTTAATTACCAAAGCCTACAATCATCTTCAATTGGTCAACTAAACTAAACAACACCCAACCCAAGCCAATTTGGTCAAATTAGCCAACTTAATGCATTTGACCCAAATGAATTCAAATGTGCCAACATCAAATCTACACCAAACTAAACCAAACCAATTGAACCAAAACATCCCAAATGATCATATGAACTTGACCCAACCCTTGGTTTGACCCAATTTGACCAATTGGTCAACTTGACCCAACCTAACCCAATTTGACCTAAATGAGTCAAATTAAGCCAAACCTAACTAAATCAACTCCAATTGACTTGAAATTTGGGCTAACCCACTTTTGGCCCATTTCAAATCTACCTAAATCAAATCCAATGCCAAATGATCAAGGTCGAGGGCATCACATGAGACAAATCACCCATGTTAATGGTCATTTCAAATCCTTGGCCTCTTGTTACTCTCCTAATGGTCCACCTAGGCACTTAGGACACTATCCAACCTGACCCAAGGGGTGGTTGGTCATGACCCATGGGAGGTCAAATCACCTCACCCTCTCCATTAGAGCATTTGAAACCCATAGGACACCAATGATTCCTCCTTGCCAGCCACCTCCATAACTTTAACCAACCAACCTCCTCCCTGCCACCCATGACTCACTAAGATGGTCAGGTGGCCTAGAGGCCAAACACGATCCTACCATCCAATCAAAATAAAGGGGATAC
This sequence comes from Cymbidium sinense, assembly GCA_021442155.1. Classification (NCBI taxonomy): domain Eukaryota; kingdom Viridiplantae; phylum Streptophyta; class Magnoliopsida; order Asparagales; family Orchidaceae; genus Cymbidium; species Cymbidium sinense. The sequence continues at coordinate 20,870,047 of CM038222.1, forward strand.
ACTCTAACACATCCCCTAGCAAGATGAGTCACTAGAGCCATTCCTAAGCTCCCAAGCTCATTCCTCGATCAAAAAATTCCCTTCCCATCCCTCACGAAATAAGACACTCGATTTTGACCAAACTTCCCATTTCTCCATCAAACTCAAATTAACACCTTCCCTAGGCCCTCAGCAATAATGAATCATCTTGCAAGCTTCACAAGGTGGGACTTCGATCAAAGTCAGGCTCCAAATCATTAGTTCATGGCCTTCTGAGTGAATGTCAAGGAATTGATCCAATTGCTACTCAACAAGGCTTTATCTCCACTAGATGAAGCTTCCTCAATCATTTGAGTCACCGATCTTGAGCTCTCATGAGGTATGTTTCCAAAATTGATCCTTAGGCAAAAATGGGTTGGAGCTTTTTGAAGAAAACTTGCATCTCGTGTGATCTTGATTGTTGAATCCCCTCCTATCGATGTCATGAAGGTGTGGAATCCTTTTGGAGTTAATCAAGCTCGGGCAAGCTCAAATCAAGTGAACAATGGCAGATGAACTCCATTCTCCCTCACTCATGTGACGTTAGATCACGCACCATCCATTTCGTGTGATCAGAATGGATGATCGTGATTTGATCCTCTAGATCGATCTAATTTAATCCTATTTAGTTGTGGGATTAATCATAGTCATCCAATCTTAGATCGGATGGTGGATGAGAAAGCACATCTACCACCACATAGGCATTGTCATAAGTTTTAAGTAACCAATCTCGCAGCACCACATGGGAAGCATGTATTAGCTACATATAGATTTAATAAGGCTTAATTAATCATTTTTAATGGCTAAAAATTTTAAAAATCATAAAAAATCATAGAAAAATAAAAAAATGCAAATAAATACTCATTTTAAAGGTGTGTGATCTATCTCCTCCCAAGCAGTGAGAGATGGATGTCATCGGTCGATCCTCGCTAGATCCAAGCTCACTCGAGCTTGGATGGAGTTGAAACTCACCCCACACCCTCGGAGGAGCATAATCAAGGTATCCAACAATCAAGATTTAATGGGATTATAATTCCATTCACAAGGGACCAAGCAATTTTTATCTTAGGATCAGTTTTGAGCAATACCTCATTGGAGGCTATCACGGGCACTTCCAATAGGGGAGGTAGCTTTGTCTAGTAGAGATGAAGCCCTGTTGAAGGTATCAAGCTTTTATTTGAAGTGGATGGCTTAGTTGATCAAGCTCTCCTTCAATGGAAATCAGCTTTGATCAAAGTTCTCCTTCTGACAGCTTCATTGCTTGGGAAATAACTTGATTGAGCTTGAAGAGGTCCCATGATGGTGCTTGCAAGATTAATTTTGGTTCGGTGGAGAATTGGATGAGTTCGATCTTCACTTCACCTCCCATATTTTGGCTTTAAGCAAAATTGAGAAGGAGAAATTAAGGTAGCTTGGAAATGGCTTTGGGAAGCTTAGGAATGCTTGGTTTTGATTCCTAGAGCTTAGTCGAATTCAGTACTTATGGTTTGAGTGGGAATGAGGGGGAGTATATCTCCCCCTCCTTGGATCAGACAGTGAAGACTAGAAATGCCATTTTAGCTCAATTGTTGAGATTGATTGATCTATTTTGGCTGTAGACACTCCCATGTGATTCATTTTAGGTAGTGAAGTGAAGGAGAATGAGTGCCCATGTGCTAGGTGAGTGCATTAGTGATTCCAAGGGCTCAATTCCCATTGGAGGGGTCAGTTTGGCCTTGGGTTGGGTCATGGCCGACCCAAGGTGATTGGGTCATGTTCACCACCCTCATTAGTGTGACCACAGGAGGAGGATCTTAAGTCATCAGAAAGAATATGACCAAATTCTAAGCTAATTTAGTCATAGGATATCATTTGACCTAAGGGTAAAGTGGTCATTTGGCCTTCATTTTGATTTGGGTAGATTTGAGATGATTCAAAAATGGGTTGGACCAAATTTCAAGTGATTTGGAGTTCATTTGGTTTGAATTGGTTCAATTTGACCAATTTATGTCAAGTTAGGTCAATTTGTGTTAGGTTGACCAATTGGTCAAAATGGGTCAAACCATGGGTTATGTCAAGTTCAAATGATCATTTGGAGCCTATGGGTATCATTGGTTTGGTTCAATTTGGTTTATATTTCATTTTGGTTCATTTAGGTTCATTTAGGTCAAATGGGTCAAGTTGACCAACTTAACCAATTTGACCCAATTAGGTTAAGTCATGGGTTAGTTTAGGCTTAGCTAATCATTTGAAATGTATTGCAAGCTTTGGTTTTAATCAATTTTGGTTTGGTTTGATTTTAAGTTGATTTGACTTTTTAGGTCAAGTTGGGTTCATAGTCAATTGGGCTAGGTTGGGTTTAGTTGGCCAATTGAAGCTTTGGTTAAGTTCAATAATCAATTCAAAATGAATTTGACCCTTTGGTTGCAATAAATTTAGTTTAGATCCATATTTGACCCATTTTTACTTTTTAGGTCAACTTGGGTCAACTTAGTCAAGTATTAATTGATTTGGCCAAATTGATGGCTTGGTCAAGTTTAATCATTGATTATGAACTAGTTTAGATCAATGGTTTCAATCAATTTGGCATATGGTGGATTTTGGCTAGTTTAGGTTTCATTTGGGCTAAGTTTTAACTTGGTCAAAGGCTAGGTTTGACTTGGTTTGACCCAATTTGAGTGATTAATCATCCTAGGATGATTGCTGCTGACTTAGATGGCTTAGTTCAATCCAATTTGGGTTGATTAGAATTTGGCTCAAAAAGGTCCTTTAGGTCACTTTGGGTCAAGTGAGTCTAAGTGGGTCAATTGGCTTGATCAAGGCTTGATTCAAGTTTGGTTGAGCTCACATATGGACTTATGATTGAAATTTAAATCCAATTGCAAGTGATTTGGAGTCAAATGGGTTTTGATTCATTTCACAATTCAAGTTCAAAGGATGAACATGGGTTTGATTTGGGTTAGTTTGATTTTGGTTTGATGATTGTAGTTTATGTTTATGTTTGGGCATGTGATTGAAGGAATGATGGTTTTAAGAGAAAATACAAAGGTTTGGATTGATTTGAGAATGATTTGGTTAAGTTCAAGAATTTGACTTGAAAAGGGTATAGATTTTGGTTAGATTTGGAATTTGAACTTAATTTTGAATTTAGTTTTATTTATATTTCATTTATATTTGTGAATATAAATGAGAATTTAAATGGTTATGAGAAAATATTTTTAGTTTGGAGTGATTTGGATTTGATTTGATAAGTCCATAAGATGAGATCAAAAGGGCTTAGGAAAGATTTTGGAATTGGAATTGATAATGAGTTTCAATTATTTGGAATTGATTCATGATTTGAGTTTTGGAATTGATTTATGATTTGAGAGAATTAATTGAGTTAAAATTGATTTAAGATTTGACTTTGAAGTTGATTCATGATTTGAGAAAATCAATTGAGTTGGAATTTATTTAAGATTTGATTTGGAATTGATTCATGATTTGAGAAAATCAATTTGGAATTGATTTAAGATTTGATTTGGAATTAATTCATGATTTGAGAAAATCAATTGAGTTGAAATTGATTTAAGATTTGATTTGGAATTAATTCATAATTTGAGAAAATTAATTGAGTTGGAATTGATTTGAGATTTGAATTTGAAGTTTGGTTTGAAAGAAGGAAGCAAGGATTGGGTTTAAGCTATAGGGTAGGCAAATCTTCCTAATACTCCTAAGGCATAACCTATTCCTATGGCTAACTCTTCTAAGTCTCTAAGGTTAGGTTAAGTGTTCACCTAATCACTAGAAGTGTCTTAAGACTAAGAAACTCTTAATGTTTAGAGGAGTCCTTATGTCAATGGAGAAGGAAATAGGTGTCTTTGTGGCCGACAAGGTACATGGTGAGACCATCAACAATGTTGAACGATCACAAGTACTAATAGAAATGATCTACTCCTAAACTCAAGGTGCAGAAGGAATCAAGATCTTAGTGCAATGTGACTCCACTCATGTCAAAAACATAAGAGAGCGAAGGGGGGAATCCACTAGGGATAGTGTATGTGAACCTTCCACTAGGGAAGCAGGTTCAAGTCATCCACTAGTGGATGAGAGGTTGTGAAATCCACTGGGAGATTATAATTTGGAATCCACCATGGATAAAAGATGTGAACCTTCCACTAAGGAAGGTTGGATTGGAATTGACTCCACTAGGAGATTGGAATTGCATCTCAGGGAGATGATAGATTTGATTTGATTTGACTCCACTAGGGGAGGTTGGTTGATTTTGCATCACTAAGGAGAATTGATTTGATTTTTTAATTTGACTCCAGGGGAGGTTTGATTGATTTTGTTTGATTTTAAATTTTGGATTTTGAGATGGACCATGTCGGTTTTGCGATGGACCACGCAGTAGGATATGTTGGCCTTGGCCCAGATTTACCAATCAAAGGGGTAGTCTATCCACCATAGGATTAGACACATTAAAGTAGACCACAGCAAGGAGGGGTGGTTGAAGGCTTAATTCAACCTTTTGTTTATGGGCTGTTGGTTTTAGGGATCATCTAAGAAAGGTCAAAATTCATTAATTCTTAAATTTTGATGGATCCCATGAGGGATGATCATTGAACTAATTCTCAACCGAGTTTCGAAAGGGGATTATTAAATCAAAGAAAAGTAACTTGGGTAATTCAGATGGGGGCAAATTTAATATTCATTAAAGACATAGGTTTGCAAATAAAGATAATATCTATATTTAGTGGCCAACTAAAGAAACATTAAAAAAGAAAAAAAGGGGGACTATCTGCTAGAGTGGTTACTATGGGTGAGTCATTGTCGGCTAGTGAACATCAAGTGTAATTGCGCAGTTTGTGACAATCAATCTAGGAAGAAGCATGATGTTCTAATGAGGCTTGATCACACAATTCTATGTTGATAGATAGATGTTACTAGACTGGTATTCTTGGGTGATCAGGGGACTATCCTAAAGCCTCAAATATACTATGGTAATTAGATGGCTATAGAAAGCATGTGGGTTCTTCTTATAAAGTAACATGGGGTAGCAATAAAATGCCGATGTCTAATGGTGTAGGTCATAATCCAAGTGCCTAGGAAGAAAGCACATAATCACATCCTGATAAATAATTCTGGGGTGACACTAAATAGGTGCATGAGGACCAGGGTGATTTAGGTGGCAAATAAGACTACATCAAAATAGCGACAAAAGATATATTTTTGTGTTTGTTGTGTTTGAGAACAGATGCACTGGGTTCTACACCTATCCTAAAAACATGCTTAAGTAGATTGAAATGGTTCCTGAATGGAAGTTGTATCCCTAAGAAGGATCTTGCTTAGGATATCACCAACTTAGTCATGCTAGTCAAAATAGGACATCTTGGGTACTCTCACCTATCAATAGCGGGGAATATGTTTTTTAATTTGTGTTTGTTGTTTGAAGAGGGATGATGCTCTGGGTTCTTTACACCTATCTAAAACATGGAAAAAACAAAGAAACAATGCTTGTTGAAATATTTTGATGAATTGGAAAAGAATTTTTTAGTAATTATAAACATTATTTTATGGATGTATTTCTCATAAACCATTAATAGGAAGAATTGGTGTTCCCCTTTATAATCAATAAGTTGGTAAGATCCTCTTTGGTGTTTCTATGATAAAAGGGCCTTCTCAAGTGGTTTCAAACTTACCTCCCATTTTTGATGGGCAACAATTGGTCTCCTTAGAATTAAAATAAGCTCTTACTTAAAAGCTCCAGGTAGACCAGTTTATTGTGAGCTTGAATCATCTTGGCTTTATGATAAAGGTTTGGCACCCCATTTGTTCTCTTAAACCTTTAAGCTAACCACACTTGGCATTCTATTACGTAGGTTTTACTACCCATTACTATCCTCTTGATGGGATTTGAACTTTAAGGGAATGGCTTTAAATTATACTTTAAGAATGGGGTAGATTGAGTTGGAGTTTATGTGTGCGGTATGCCGCTTCAACTAGGCTCTTCACTTATCACTTGTTTATCGTCAGTGTCTTCTTTAGTATCTAGATGAGAGTTTTATTGAATGCTTATAGGCCATTTTCCTAGGATAGTATATGGTGGAGTATCTCTCTATATTATGTCTCTGGTGAAGCTTTTGATCTTTGCTCTTGAATGCGGTACCATTATGGATATAATTCATCGAGGCACCCCAGACGATATGGTTCTTAGTGACACATGAGTTGTGACCTCTCAGTGGGATTGTGCCCCGGGAAAAGTAGTTAGTGGCGGTTAAGATGAAGATGACCCTTGGAAGAAGGAGGATAGATAGGACCCACTATATCGGTACCCCAACACTCAAATGGCCATGAGGTCAATGTAGGATGTAGAATGTTGGGTGGTTGATGTAGGACCACACAATGTACCTGACATTGGTGGCATCTCCTACGTCCATGTATGTGATCATCGAAATAATAGTATCTAGTATCTTGATCTTTTTCTTTCATCTTGAGGATTGATGCTCCACATAGACTTGAATGTACCTCGATCATGATCTTAAAGTTACACATAACACATTTGATCAAAAGATCGTACAAGGTGTCATCCAGAGCATGAGAGAGCTCTACTTCATCGATGGCTTGTGATTTCTCTTGAGGTAGTTTGTCGTGTTCAAGTAATCTATGAATGGTTGCCTCAATCCTCTGCTTCTCTTTATTGGTAAATGGAAAACTCCCTTCAATAGAAAGTCTCTCCTAAGTTTAGCATCAATAAGGGATAGGACTTGTCTATTTTGGACCCTTATTGGAATGGACTCATCTTAGGACATGCCAATTCCTTGGCGTTTGGCCAAAGCATCACTCTTGCATTCTCTCCTCGAGGAACCTTGTAGATGGTGACCTCAGGATTTGGGCCATCTTCATGGTGTACTCATGGTAGTGAAAGCTTAGGCTTTAGAACTTTATAGGACAATGCGGTTGATGAGTAGAGAATCCCCATAGATGTTGATGCTTTTGACACACCTTGTAATAGCTAACTCTACGATCAAAGCATCATACTCTACTTCATTATTGGTGCATGGATTGGATAGAAAATATGAGAATCTCATCACATCATGGTTATTTTATTTTTGAAAGGAAGTCGTGCCTTCAAAATACATATCCCAATGGTGATTGTCAACCTCCCCTAAGTTCTTGATTTGTTTTATCGGGAGATCATCACTAAGCGGAGAATCAACATGAAGTGGGTGTGTCTTGGAAATCTAGTGTATGTCCTTTCACCACATAAGGGGTATGAATATAATATCAAATTATGAGAGAATCATGGACCAAACCATCTAGATAACATCGCATGTCATGAGATACATAGTGGATTGATTCTTGAAATCAAATTCACCTTATGAGAATGCATATAATGTCATAGATTTTGGGATGCAAAGATTATAGCTAGGCAATGTTTCTCAATAGGTGGGTAGTTCTTGAGGATCGATGATGGGTTAGTAGAGAGCATTCTCCTTCCCTCATCATTGGTTTGGGCCAAATGTTCCAAGGAGTCATCAATGCGGTGTAGAGGATAAGTGGCTTGGGATAGGCTACTAGAAGGCTTCACCAAATCTTGATGTCTTCAAAAGCATGCTAGCACTCATCCCAAACTTGGCATCCTTTTTTGACAAGTGCTAAAATTTCATTTCCTGATAGGTTGGAGATAAAGCACCTTAGAAATGCCAACCACCCTTGGAACGATGTTGAGTTAAACTTTTAGGGGTGGCATTTCTAAGATAGTTTTGATCTTTTTGGGTCTATCGCTATTCCCAGGTGGACAACAAACCCAAGAAACTTCCAGCAACTTCAAATGCACACTTTGGGGTTCATTTTGAGGTTAAATTATCATAATAGTTCAAAACTACTCTCAAGTCAGAGATGATCTTCCTTTTCTTTGCTTTTGACTACTAGATCATCAATATAGCATTCAACTTGATGATGAATGAGTTCATTGAAGATGTCATGGACTTGGTATGTAGCACTACATTTTAAGGATGAAAGGCATGACCTTATAAACAATAGATTTGATTGGGGTTCAAAAGTAGTGTTTCTTTCATTTTTCATTCGAGGTCCATCCATGAAGAAGAATACTACATGAGATGAGGCGATATCCACCATTAATTTTGGTATAGGAAGTGAAATTCATCCTTAGGACATGCCTTATTTAAGTCCAAATCTATGCGATTTGGCCATTCTTTTCTTAACTTCATGACGTTAACTAGGATATTTTCTTCCCATGAAACCGGCGATCAATTTCTTGACTTAAATGATTGTTGATTTCTAATCACAATTCTAAGCTTGCTTGATAGGGTTAGCGTTAGGGTCTATTGTTAGTTTGTGGACTACTACATTAGGAGATAATTCGGGCATCTCTTCATAGCTCCATGCAAAGTAATCCTTAAACTCAGTCAATAGCCTAACTAAGTCATTGGTTTCTTCTTCATTCAATCGATGTATGTGTATGGATCTTCTTACATCGAGGTTGATTTCTTTGAGCTTGTCGATAGTTGAATGGATTTCCTCTTCAAATTTTGGAGGTGCATCTTTGATTTGAAGATCATCGCATCATCTAAAGTTTCTAAACACACATCCTCATAAGAGTTATTGTGGTTTGAGTAGAACCTATCGACTCGATGATTGGTGACAAGCGTAACCATCATCGTCGACTCCCTCTACCAATCCTAGTCCTAGTCTTGATTGTGCATCCCTTCCTTTGTTGTTCGTCTACTTCTCGAAATACTCTAACTTATGCTTGGACCATGTATAAGGAATCAAACCTTTCTTTGCAAGATTATGAACACAAGGTGAGTACCAATCAAAAGGTAATTCCATTAAATCTTTATATGAATTATTCTCAAGTTCTACATCAGCTTCTGGACTTGAGGATGATGATCCCAATAGGAATCTCTTTGGCTTAACATTCATGGAAGAGGGCTTCCTTACTAAACCTTCAACTTTTGAGAAAGTGAGGTTAGAGCTAAAGTTCCCAACTCTTGCCTAATAGTTTTACATACATTGAATACATTCATGTTTTCCTTGGAGGCTGGTCTTCATCCTTTGTTTGGCTCAGTGTCACCTCCAATGAAACCTTGTTGAGAGTTGGTTGGTGTGCTAATCATATGAGACACATCCTCTGGATTTCAAGTCTTTGTGAATAGTTATAGTACTCACGAACTAGAACATGACCCTGTTGCGCCAGAGTGTTCCACCTCTAGAACTACTCTGTCTCTGCCTCTACCTCACGGTGGAGGTCAGTCATCTACCCATATGTCCATATGGTGGAATGAACTGGGTGGAATGTAACATGCTCTACTTCTTCTTTGGTGTCCCATTCTCTCATTTGTACTTTCCTTCTTCTTTTCTTTTTCTTTTTATTTTTCTATTTCTTTTTTTTTTCTCTTTTGTATTTGAATTTTGGCCAAATTCACAAGAAAGGGTCTTTTGATTTTGAGGAAGATAGTAGGTCGCATCCTCATATATCTCGACCTCTCTAACTAAAAATTATTTTTCATCTCCTTTGACACAGTATTTGATTCTATCTCTTCGAAACTTGATGCACTGATGGAGGAAGGATGGAATCATCTTATTCTAGTGTATCCAAGGCTTCGAGCAAAGCAGAATGATGTATTTGAATCAATTACATAGAACTTGGTCTTTCACCTATTTCCAAAGGTAACACTATGGAACCTAAAGCCCTCTTGCCTTCATTGAATCCTTTCAACATCATCATCTCCTCGGAGCTTATAGATGTCAATCCTCAAATAGATAGAGTTTTTTTAGGCTCATAATGTTCACTTATGCACGGATCAACTAAAACACTAGAAAGAATCAGATACTATCCACTATAATAGAGGGGCGGTTGTGCTCCATGTCCCTAGAAGAAGATCTTCATTGGTGAATGTGACTCCCTTGGCTTCTCTTGAATAATATGTCATCTCCAATAGTGATCGTGAGCTAAGCATATCTACGGATCAAGAAGAGCCTTGATTAATGATTCCCTTATCTCTTTGGATAAGACAAAGGCATCATATATGCTTAGTTTAGCTAGAAACTTTCTTAGGTGAGCAAGGACATTTTAGTCAACTTTGGGCTGATCCTCCATGAGCATATCCATAGGTGGTGCATCCTGTGGAGGAGTTTTTTGCTCATTGGTACCAATGACTTATTTTCCCTTATCTTGAGGTGCTGCCCTAGGAGGTAGAACCTTACCACTTCGGAGGTTAACTTTGGTGATCTCCTATAGTGGGTTAGTGGAAGATTCTTCCTGCTCATCAAGCATACCTATAGCTTCTCCTATAGGACCCTCAGAATCAGATGAGTCCAAGTCTATCGCAAAAGGTGAACCCGTATTCAAAAGGAAAGTACATCTGAATAAAGAGGATGATCGAGTTGTTATAATTATTAAGACTTGAAGAGTTTTCTAAAAAAGTAGAATAGATAACCCATAAGTAGCACAGATGTAATTTAAACTATCTTTATTCCTCAATTTCTTAGATTTAGAAGGAGGTACATAGTAAATCTAGTAAAGTAAGTGGGGTGAGGGATTTGATGCCCTCATCCACCAAGTTGACTACTAGAAGAAGAGAGGCTGAAGTAGAAGTCGATTGAAGTAGTAGAATGGTGGAATGGAGGCTGGCTCGATTGGTTGCTACTTGGCTATCCTAGGTTAGTATGGGCTGCTGAGCTCCCACTTTCCCTAAGTTGTCTTTGGCAACTTAAGAAACTTCCTTGATGTTGGAGGTTGAGCCTGCACTTGCAAGAAAAGTTTCTTGATTTTGAAACAATCTTTTAGAGGTTGGATAAAGAGATATCCCAACCTTCTTTTATTTTAAAAGGATCACATGTATCCCCAAGGATTACCCTAGTATAACTGGATGGTTGTTCCACTAGATATTCCTTAGGGATAACTATAGTGCTTGACTTGTAGCTATGGTCAAGCCAGTCCTTAAATCTAAAATAATCCTCCAAAACATGGCCTAGCATGTGGTGGTAGGGGTAAAAGTTAAGATCATTGCTCTTGCCCACTTCCTCTGACTTCCTAGGCTTGGGTAGTTGAAAATCAGGTTTCTTAAGAGGTTCTTATAGATTTTCCTAACTACCTCCCTCTTAAATAAGTAAGGTTCTTTTAGTTCATCCAAAAGAGTAGGTGGATGATAAGCTACCTAGGCGGGTATGTGTATTGCTGGTGTGAATATGGCTGGGGAGGAGGTGGCAAAGGCCATGGAGGCTACTGCAATGGCCAATATGGCTAAGTGTGGTGGTAAGGAGGTGGAAGTGATGGTGGGCGAGGTCTCTCATGTTGATCCCAGTTGGTTGCTTCCCTTGTCCAATCGCTACGCCCGGCTTCTTTTCATAGACCTTCTACACTTTGGCTTTGATGGATCTTGAAAAAGGCAACTGTTTGGCCTTTCCTTGTAGACTAGTCACCTTGTTAATTAGCTTCTCAAATGCCTTGATGGTGAAACCTTTAAGCATGAAGGTGTCTGGGCCATGAATATTCTTTAGTAGAACTTCAGTAATGTCCTGTTCAAACAGTTGCGGTTTGCATTTCATGCTTAAATTGTGTCATCTGAGAATATAGTCAATGAGAGACTCACTATGGTGTCATGTGCTACAATGAGATTGCTCATAATTACCCTTTGCTGAGCTCCAGCAAACCTCTTAACAAAGAGTTGCTCCAACTCAGCAAAAGTCTTCACTAAATCATTGGGGAGTTTAGCGTACCAATCAAAAGCTATACCCACTAGGTTGTGATGGAATAATAGTGCATTGCTGCCACCAGCATTGCAACAGCTGGCCCTGAAGTGCGTTATATGCAGGCGTGGGTTCCCACTGCTAGTAAAACTTATGAAAGAAGGAGGCACAAAACCCTTAGGATATTGGATAGCATTGAATTCCTCTAGGTAGGGTCTACCCTTTGGAATTGATGAACCACCTCGAGCTTACTCCAATTCTTCTCTCACTTGTTGTTCAACCATGAGCTTGATATCTTTTTCTTGTATGGAGGAATGCTCCACTACTTTCCTATACAAGCTATGTTGCCCCTCTTTGGTGAACTCTTGGGTTGATCCAAGACATGCAGTAACTCGTGGCGGTCTCCAATGGTAGGATGTGCTTTGGGGCTTGATTCTAAAGTGTTAGAACTATCCCTAGCAAATCTTCAAGCCTCTTTCCCATCTTGTCAATTTGTGCATCCTTCTATTTGAGTTATTGAAAGAGGTGTTGGGTTGAATAGGTTGTGTCATCCCAGTTGGCCACCTTCCAAACCATCATCCGAATGAGGGAATCTCTGATATCAACCATATGCAATTTTGCTGAGTCTTCCAATAAATCATCTTCATTGGGATCAAAGCTAACCTTCTCTTCCTCTATGTTAGACTAGTCATACCCTAGGATTTCCTTCTTCTCAATGAGATACTATGCTACGATATCATCTAAGGAGCAGTCAAACTGTGTAGGCACAAATGCTCATGGCTGAGATGTGGTGGGATCATGCTCATGAACATAGATACATCGACCTCCACTCTGGAGAGCTAACCTTGGAGCTCACTAGAAAAATGTGCTCATGGTATTGCTCTAGGTGGAGTACTTTCCCAGGTGAGATCTATCATATAAGACAACAAAATTGTCTCCTTCTCCCTCTCTGCACTTCTGATCTGATCGAGGTGGTGGTGGTGATGGCATGACAATGCAGGTCCACTCCCTTCACCCTCAGTAGGAGGTCGGCAGAGCTCACCTCGCCTTAGTCGGTGGTGTAGATGAAATGGGATCTCTTGGCCATAGCTGGATCACCAGTGGGGCTTTCTTTCCCCCTGATGCTTCCTTCATAGATTTAGATGGAACTGTGGAAGATGGGGCCTGCACTGGTGATGGAAGACATGGAGTGGAGTGGTGTGATAGAGACAACATGGACTCCCTCTGTGCGGGGGCTCTCCTCCCATGGTGGGTAGTACCAATCAATAGAATGATATCAGTGTGCTTAGCACAGGTAGCGCATCATGGAAATCTATGAGGGTAGAGGTTGTTAACTACCTAGACGTACCTTCACCTTTCTCTACTAGTAACATGCATTGATAAATGGGCCTCATGGGCCTTCTCCTGATGGATATGCTCACCCGAGGAATAGCGATCATAAATCAAATTGAACCGTATGTAAGCCACCAACTTGGCAAATGGTCATGAGGCGGCATATGACCTCCTCTATCTCTAGGTGCCTCATGAGCAGGTGGAGGTGATGACAGCAATCTTCCTAATATCTTTCCTCCATCAGATCTAGAAAAAGGATGGAACTTGTTCTATGTGTCAGGAGAAACTACCAGGTGACTCCTCTACTGAAATATGAGAGACCACCTCCATCTCCTTGGCTATGCGCACATGATACAGCTTGATCTTGTGGCTCTTATTGTGCGAGCTTTGGGTGGAGTAGTCACGGGGAACTAGACCCTATCTTAAAGGTAGGAGAGACTATCCCTGAAGCCAGAGTAGCCTTGCCCTAAGAGGAAGCAAGTGAGTGGGTACTAGCCTGTACTCATACTAGCACTAGAGCTATGGTTGTAGTGGGAACCTCCACTATCTTCCTATTCAGTGAGGGAAATTCAAAATCTAAAGGCATCTCAACATCGATGACTAGCTTCTACCTACTCAGCACATTCCTACTGACGGTGGTGAGGGTTGGCCCCTCACAAGTGATCCTCAGATCCTTGGCCAATGTGTAGATGAGAAAATCATCGTGGGAGGCTGGCGATCAAGGCCAAATCCATTCAAAGGGAAAGTGAACACATACTTACGAGCATCCATTTACCTTTGTACTAAACTTGAGAAAAGGACTAAGGGAATTTGGAACTCTAATTGTTGGAAACAAACTCAAATCGATTTTCTATTTTTGATATTTTATTGATTGATTTTTTGAATTTGATTTTGAATTTGAACCCACACTCAACAATTTGAATATGTTAAGTGGGGCTCTTTGAATTTAGGAGAGCAATTTTGAATGAATTGAGAAGAGATTTTAAGTTTTAGAATCCACTTTAACAAATTTATGTATGTTGAAAATGGGTTTAAATATCTTGAAGAGATTCTTGATGCTTCCATTGGTTCATATTTGAATTTTATTTTTATGTTTGGAGGGTGATTTAGTTTAATTTTAGAAGCATTAAGTTGATTTTATGTTTTGTTTAGGTTAAGGTGTAAGTTAAGTCCATTAATTACCCATTACCTACACCACTTTAACATAATTAACCTAACAATTATGAGCCAACATATGATATGCAACCACATGGAATTTAAATCAACAATGCACCTAGGAAAGAAAGGGGCCTAATGCAATTGGCTCACAATTATTGATTAATTAAGCTAAAGGGTTTAATTAAGTACTTTCATAGCCTTCCACACATGTGAGTTGGAAATGGTTTCCTTAAGTTTACCTTAGGTTGTTGAACACCTAAGGATCTACCAATAAAGAGATTGACTAAGTTCAGATTGGTTTTAAAAGTTTGATTAAGCTAATTAAATAGATCATTAGTGAATTAATCCTTAATTAGATTTAGATTAAGGAAGGAAGGGGGTTAGGGAATAACTTAGGAAAAATACCCCAAACCCATTCCATAAACCTCCTCTTCACTTAAATAATAATTATCTTAATTAGTGATTAAACCACTATTCACATATTACTCTTAATTACATTAAGAGGGTGATTAGGATTTATTATTAATTGATTTCCTAATTAACTCATTAATAAATTCCTAGAAAATTAGGGGAGTCATGTCATCCCACTAAACATACTAAGAAGTTTAATTAATTAATGAAATGATTAGGGAGTAATTAGGGTTATTAAGTTTTCAATTAAACTCAAATTAAGGAAAATTCTGTTTAAAATCAATTAGAAATAATTTTATATTATTTCTCACTAAATTATCTTTAAAATGAGCCTCATTTATATTTTTTGATTTTTCTACATTTAATTTTGAATTTAGGAAGTTTCAGTGATTAAGGGATAATTAAATAGCCCTAATTAATTAACTAATCTCATCGGCGCCACATGGACCACTGATGTGGCGCGCTTTCCACATGGCATGATGGAATTCATTATTTAAGTTGTCAAATCATATGCTGCGTCAATCAGCGGTGCTATGTGCTTTCTCCTTGGTCATCCGATCAAGAATCAGACGGTCAGGATAAAACCAATGGCTCTAAAATAAATAATCAATAGATCTAGCGCATTTAATCAGGACCATCCATCGAAAACATACATGATGAATGGACCATGATTCATCCACCCTTTACATGGGAAAGAAGATGATCCATCATCCATGATCCAGCTCACTTGAGCTCGGATAAGGCTAGGATTCAACCTACACCATCTAGGAGCATAGAGACAAAGATTTAACAGTGGAAATTCAATGGGATTAAAAATCCCTTCACAAAGGACCAAAGAATTTTCAACCTAAGCTCTCTTTTGATTCATACCTCACCGGAGGTTATCACCAGCACGTCCAACCATTGAGGTAGCTTTGTCTAGTGGAGACAAAGCCATGTTAAAGGTTCGAAGGTTCAATTTATAGTGGATCTTCCAATTTACCAAAGCTTGCTTCACGGCTTGTGGCTTTGGTTTAGGTGAGGCTAACCATGGCTTAGAGACTTGGGAGAAGCTTTGGATGAGCTCGACTTGCCTCCCTGATGGTGCTTACAAGAGAAATTAGATTTTGGTGGATTGATTAGTGAGTTGGAAATTTCTCCTACCTCCCCTATTTTCGGCTTAAGAAAAACTGAGAAGAGAGAAATGGAATGAGCTCTAGAAACCTTAGGTAAGCTTGTGGATGCTTTCCTTCATCCTCTGAGCTCAATCGAATGTAAGAGTCATCAACTGAATTGGAATAAGGGGGAGTATATCTCCCCCTACTTGAATTGGATGGTTAATAGACTTCTTGCCATTTTGATCAAATTGATCAGATTGAATTGGTTGTTTAGGTTATTAAGGATCCCATATGGTTTGATTTTGGCAAAAGGGTGGAAGTGTGGAGGTACACATGGGTTAAAATGAATGTGGGAGGCGATCCATGTGGAGAAATTTGTGTGGGATGGTCAGTTTTGGCTTTGGGTTGGGTTTGGCTGACCCAAACCCATTGGGTCATGTGCACCACCTCCCTTGGTGTCCAAATGGTCCACTAGGATGATGCCAAGTGGCCATGAAAAAGGAATTGACAAAATTCCAAGTGGATTTGGCCATAGATTACCCTTTGACCTAGGGGTAAAATGGTCATTTGGCTTTGATTTTGATTTGGCCAAATTTGGTATGATTGAAAGATGGTTTGTGCCAATTTTTAATGAATTTGAAGTTTATTTGATATGATTTGGCGCAAGTTGACCAATTGGTCAAATTGGGTCAAGTTGACCAATTGGTCAAATTAGGTCAAACCATGGTTTAAGTCAAGTTCATATGACCATTTGAAGTGTTTTGGTATCTTTGATTAGGTTCAATTTGGTTTAGATTTGGTTTTGGTTCATTTGAATTCATTTAGGTCAAATGAGTCTGACAATTTGACCAATTTGATTATTTGATCATGGGTTGGTTTTAGGCTTGGTTAATCATTTGAAATAATTTGCAAGCTTTAGTTTCAATCAATTTTGGTTTGGTTTGATTTCAAGTTGATTTGACCATTTAGGTCAAGTTGGGTTCATGGTCAATTGGGCTAGGTTGGGTGGAGCTGGCTAAAGGCTTTGGTCAAGTTCACCAAGTGATTAGGAATGAATTTGAATTGGTTAATCAATTTGGCTTAGATCAAGTTTTAACACATTTTGACTTTTAGGTCAACTTGGGTCAAGTCAATTGGGGCTAGGTTTGGCTCAAATGATGAAAGTCAATCATTGATCATGAATTGGTTTAGATCAATGGTTTCACTCAAATTGGCCTATGGTGGATGTTGCTAGTTTAAGTTTCCTTTAGACTAAGTGTTGACTTGGCCAAGGTTAGGTTTGACTTGGTTTTGACCCAATTTGAGTGATTGATCATCCTATGATGATTGTTGCTCACAATGTGAGCTTAGTTGGGCTTAGTTCAATCTAATTTGGGTAGGATTAGAATTTGGCTCAAGAAGGTACTTTAGGTCACTTTGGGTCAAGTGAGCCTAAATGGGTCAATTTACTTGATCAAGGCTTGATTAAAGTTTGGTTGAACTCACATATGGACTTATGATTGAAATATAAACCCAATTGTAAGTGATTTAGAGTCAAATGGGTTTTGATTCATTTGATAATTTCAAGTTCAAAGGATGAACATGGGTTTGATTTAGGTTTGACTTTGAATTTATTTTTGGTTTGATGATTTAAGTTTATGATTGAATTTGGTTTGTGATTGAATGATTGATTGTTTGAAGAGAAAATCCAAAGGTTTGGATTGATTTGAGTTGGATTTGGCTAAGTCTAAGAATTTGACTTGAAAGAGTTTAGGTTCAACTATGGATAGATTTGGGCTTGAGTTTTGAATTTGGTTTTGGTCATTTGAATTTATATTTCATTTATATTTGTGATTATAAATGAGAATATAAATAGGTTATGAGAAAATCTTTTGAATTTGAAGTGATTTGGATTTGATTTAGGCTAAGTCCATAAGATGAAATCAAAATGGCTTAGGAAAGATTTTGGATTTAGAATTGATTATGGATTTCAATCATTTTAATTGATTCATGATTTGAGTTTTGGAATTGATTTGGATTTGAAAATCAATTAGGTTGGAATTGATTTTGATTTGAATTTTTTAAGTTTATTTTAATTTGAAATGATTTGAATTTGAAGTTGGTTTGGATTTGAAGTTGATTTGAATTTGAAGTTGGTTTGAATTTGAGGCTTGACTTGAAGAAGGAAGGATTTGGTTCAAGCTATAAGGTAGGAAAATTTTCTTAATACCCAGGCATAACCTATTCCTATGGCTAACTCTTCTAAGTCTCTAGGGTTAGGTTAAGTATTCACTAATCACTAGAAGTTCCTTAAGACTAAGGAACTCTTAATGTCTAGAGGAGTCCTATGTCTAAGATGAAGAAGTTGAGCTCACTCCAAAAAAATGAGGTCAACAAAGGGCAATAGGTGTAGTGTGACTAACAAGGTACACCACACATTGGTGTTGAGAATCAACAAGCAAACTATCACAAGCACTAATAGAAATGATCTACTCCCAACCCAAAGTGTAAAGGAATCAAGAGCTTAGTGTAATGTGACTCTACTTATGCCAACAACATAAGAGAGTGAAGGAGGAATCCACTAGGGTATGAACCTTCCACTAGGGAAAAGGTTCAAGTCATCCACTAGGGAATGAAAGTTTTGATTTGATTTGTGCCTCGTTGGGGAGAAATTTGATTTGATTTGTTGATTTGTGATTTGTTTTTCCACTGGGGATGAAAATGTGATGTCTCCACTAGTGGAGCAAGTTCAAGTCATCCACTAGGGAGAAAAGATTGTGAAATCTACTAAGGGATTATAATTTGAGATCCATTGGGGATGAAAATGTGGACTCTCCACTAGGGGAGCAAGTTCAAGTTGGATTGAATTGGTTCCACTAGGGGAACTGGAAGGATTTCATCTCGAGGGAAGAATTGATTTGATTGATTTGATTATTTTGATTAGACTCCACTAGGGAGGTTGGTTAGATTTGCTTTGTTTGTTTAGTTTGACTACACTGAGGGAGCAGGGTTGAATTTCTTTCAGATTTTAAATTTTTTTGATTTTGAGATGGGACATATTGGTTTGCGATGGATCACACTAAGTAGGGGCCATGTTGGCCTTATTTTAGCTCAGATTTAGCAATCCAATGGGGTAATCTACCAACCACATCGTAAGACTAACCAATCAAAGGGTTTGCCTTTCGTTATGTAGCAGCTGCTCTTGTAAGAAAGCGTAGTAGACTTACATCCTCCAAAGTAGAGATCGATTCTTTGGGTTGATCCATTGGTGAGGAAAGCATTGAACAACACCCAACTATTGAGTTCAAGTTCAAGTTCATGTTATTGAATTGGTTCATTGGAGCGAAGGATTTGCATCTCACTGAGGGGAAGTGAATTTATTTGATTGCTTTAATTATTTTTATTGGACTCCACATGGGAGGTTGATTGGATTTTCTTTGTTTGTTTAGTTTGACTACACTGAGGGAGGAGGGTTGAATTTGTTTGATTTTAAATTTTTGATTTTGAGATGGGACATATTAGTTTGCGATGGATCGCACTGAGTAGGGGCCATGTTGGCCTTGTTTAGCAGATTTAGCAATCCAAAGGGTAGTCTACCAACCACATGGTAGGACTAACCAAAGGGTTTTCCCTTGGTCTTGGTACTCTTGGAAGAAAGCGTAGTAGACTTACATCCTCCAAAGTAGAGATCAGTTGTTGGGTTGATCCATTGGTGAGGAAATGGATTAAACCCAACCTTAGGATGACAATTGAGTGAATGCCATTGGGGGACTTAAATCAGCTCAAAGATAGTCAAGATTAATTTCATTTTTAGTTATTTTTGATGGATCCCATCAGTTTGCGATGGGGCTGCCTTGATTTTCTTGATTTACCAATCAAAGGGGTAGTCTACCAACCACATAGGACTATCAATCAAAGGGGTTGCCTTTGGTGTAGCATCTTGGGAAGAAAGCGTGGTAGGCTCCCTCAAAGTAGAGATCAATTGATGGGGTGATCCATTGGGGGAAGCAGTGCAACCTAACTATTGAGTGAATGCCATTGGGAGACTTAAAACTCAAAGATAGTCAAGATTAATTTTATTTTTAGTTATTTTGATGGATCCTATCGTTTGCGATGGATTACACTAGTAGGGGCCATATGTTGGTGGTCTACTTCAATTTATAATCCGGAGATATAAGATCAACTCCAAAGGGGTGCCTTATTGGAGAACAAAATAATATCTTTTAAAAGATGTTTTGATGAAGAATAATTTTTTTTGTTCTTTGATGACAATTTTTCAAACATCATTATATGAGTAATATTTCTTCAAATATAGCCCATTAATTAGAAAAGAGTGTTCTCTACATCAATAAATGATAAGATCATCCTTGGTACCTTTTGTGATAAACCTTTTGTGGTAAACTTTTACATCTTTGAAAAATGGTCTCCTTAGAACGAATGCTCTCTACTTAAAGTTTTATGGACTACTTATTGTGAGGAATTTGTATAAGGGGTTCACGGCCTTGATCTCCTAAAGAGCTCTTCCAACCACAACTTTGCATTCTACTAAGTGAATCTTTTTTCATTTATTCTTGATGGAGTTGACTCTAAGGTAGACTTTAGACCCATACACTAAGAGAGGGTAGATTGAGTTGGTGTTCAGGTGGTGAGGAGCCCACAAGGCTTACATGCCAATAACTTGTCATCAAGTGTTTGGTATCTAGATGTGAGTTTTATTGAATCTTCTCAGGCCATTTACCCTGGGATAGTAGATGGTGGAATATCTCAATAAAAACGGTGAAATATTGAATTGGTGGAATTCATTATCATTATCGATATAAAGAGGCACTCACACTCATATGGTTCCAAAAGCATCTTGGGTGTGACCTCACAGTGGGATTGCCTTTGACCTAGAAAGTAATTGGTGATAGATGAATCATGACCCTTGGAAGGAGGATTGATTGGGTGTATACTCCCACACTCACACAAATGGCCTAATGTAGGATGTAGAATGTTGGGTGGTTGATTTAGGACCACCGTGCAGACATTGATGGTATCTCCTTCTACATCCATGTATAATCATTGAGTAGTATCCTAGTCTCTTGATCTTTGCTTTCATCTTACGATTGATACTCTATATAGACTGAATGTACCTCACAATCCATGAGCTTCATGTTTGTCAACAGTAACCACATTTGATCAAGATGTCCAAGGTGCCATAGAGCATAAGAGAGCTCTCTACATCATCGATGGCTTGTGATTTCTCTTGAGGTAGTTTCATGTTCAAGTAATCTATGAAAGGTTTTAATCAAGTAACACGCTGGGGATGGTTCCTCTCTCCATCTTTGGTAAATGATTATTGTCTTCAAGTATTGATATTGGATTTGTACTTTGTATGAGTCTGAGACTATCCTTCTTTTGTTAGTTTATTTCATTCTTAAGCTAAGCAGCCAACATCCTTTAGGTTTAAACTCACTCCATGTAGGTCTTAAAATCCTATTGGTTTCCATAGAAAATAATTTAATAAAAGAAATAACTAAAGACTTCCTCTTTACCATTTCTATGGTAAGGAAAGGTTCATTCAAAAATAAAGAAAAATAAATCCTTTATAAAAAAAACAACAATTTTCCAAAATCACTTTTCCAAAATGCACATAATAAAATATTCCAACCTCATCTAACAATCTTCAAGATTGCTACATGTAGGATCATTTTCAAAAAATAAAATCCAAAATCATATTTTCCAAAAAAACAAAAGAACATTCGTTCAATTTATTGATGAAGATTTCATTTTCAAATAAAATCAACAATCATTTTCAAAAAAGCTCTGAACATCCATTCAATTATGAAGATTTCATTTTAAAATAAAAATCAACAATCATCTTTTCAAAATAAAATCAATAATCACCTTTTCAAAAAAAGCATAAATGAACATCCTCATTCAATTTATTGAATGATTTAATTCTAAGAAAATCAAAAAATCATCCCAAAATCACAAATGAACATCTTCATTTTAATATAATATTTATTGAATGATTTCATTTCAAATAAAATCAAAATCACAAAAGCACAAATGAACATCCTCTTTCATATACCAAATTTATTAAGATTCTTTCATTCTAAATATATCATAACATGAATTGTTTCAATCTACATATATTTAGAATTTTCATATATATTGCTATATTATTCATGTATATGTCTCTCTATAAATTACACTTTTGGTTGAATTTAATTCATCTTCAAATGATCATGGATACACCACTCTGGATATGTGAGTTGCTTTCTTTATTGAATAGAATGATGAAAACTTTCTTCTCAGGGTTTCTTCAGATGATCTCCTTGTGAGCACTTTCTGGATCATCCTTTGCACCATTTAGACACTAGGTTACTCTTGGATTGGGCTCCCCTTTCTTAGTAGCCAGGGTTGGCAATTTGTTCGGATGGATTCTCCTTAGTTTTAGTAAATGCAGATAGTTCTAATATAAGCTCCTTCTGTATGATCCCTTTCAAACCATGAGGTCCATGACAAACAAATAAAATAAACAAACAAATTTCTTTGCTTATGGATTAGAATTTAAGCCCCAAGTATCCCAAGCATCTATCTTTTCTGTATGAACTCCCCTAGAATTGTAATGCTTGAGTTGAGATAAGTCGTTGACACTTTCTCTCAGTCACCTTAGGTAGTTTTCCAAGTAACAGTGTCTATAAAGGATGTGATCCAAGTAGAGTGCAGAGGGATTAAGGGCTTTATCCAAAATGGAAGAAAGTTTGCATAGGTATTTGGCCAACTCAAGAGAAAGTGACTCACATTTTAATAGTGGTGTATCCTTTGGGTGAGTCATCAATATAACATCAACAAGGTGCCCCATCAATCAACTAAGAAAAGTATGGGGACTCATCCTCCATAATTGATTATAGATGTCTCTTTGGCTCACAAGTGCTATCCGACTAGAATATTTGAATTCCATTGGGACTTAAATCAACTCAGTGGTTAAGAGGAAAGAAGCCTCAGAACTTATCATAAATCTCAAATATACTTGACCTAGTCTGATGGTTAGTTCAAGAAGAAATAACTCACATCTTCTTAAACAAAATCAATAAGAGGTAACTTCTTTTGAAGCTACAAAATTAAAGGCTCATTGGTTTTAATGATCAAGTAAAAAGCTGAGGACTCACATCTCTAAATAAGTGACCCAAAGGTGACATACTAGCAAGGTAGCATCAATAAAATAATGAGTGATGCCACTTGCTCACATCAAAATAGCTTAAGATAAAAGATTTGTGTTTATCTTTGTTTGTGTTTATGTTAGAAGGAAAAGGATGCCTCTCTATTATTTTCATCAATTCTCTAGTGAAGCCGCCAGAAAAATTTGTGGTGAATTTTTATCTTCATCTAAATGAATTAGAATAAAACAAAAATTAACTCTTTGTTGAACACCATGCAGATCCGTAGATGTTCTTATTTGGGTGATCGGGTATGACATTGAGGAATGGTGTACTATCTCGAGAGATAGAAGTCACCATTCTATAATGGACCTAATCACCTAATAAGACTAAGATGATGGGTCTTGGATGTACCAGATTCTTCCCTTTACATAGAAAAGTAAAGTAGATTTATTTTAAACGAGTTCATTAAGTTCCCTATGGGCAAGCCCCAGTTTTATATATAAAGGAATGAGATTCTTTAAGAATACTCTCGATTAAGGTAAATGATCATTGTCTCCAAAGATTTCAAAGATAGGACTATCAATCAATTGGTTATTTTTGGAAGATCAAATGGAATTTATCAAAAAGGAGTTATTATTATCAAAGAAGATAAGTAGGGATGCTTGATACTAGGAAGCTAGTAAGCATCCCAAACTATTATCATTGGGCTTTATATTTTTGAAATTTGAAGAGAGTTAATTATTTGAGTTGAATTTTTTATTAGAAATCTAGGGCTTACATTTCCACAGATCATAAAATGCCTAAGAGGTGAGATTTATGATTATATCCACAAAGGAAGTAGCAACCTCAGAACCTAAATCTAGGGAGCTTTGGTGAGCCAAGGCATGACCTAAATCTAAAAAAAATTGGTATATGGTTTTCTATAAGAGAAGATAAACCACCTATTGGACTTACAACCGCTTGGGGTGGCCACCAACTAACTCCTTCTACAATTTTAAATACATGTAGGCAAGTCATATGCTTTTGCAAGATAGCTAGTTGTTATTTTTTTAGAAAGTGACTTAAGTCCTTAAACACACTCCCTAAGATACTCGATCATGTAGAGCATGATTAATGACTAAAATTTAATGCAAATTTTATTTATATTTTTTTAATTTTTGGACAATTCATTTGACATAGGCTATGGGATTCATATACCTAATGCATGAGAAATTTGTTATGGGCCGAAATAAGTAAGAAAAAGGTGTGCTTCCACCATGGCTCTCAAAGGTCAAGCAAAATTCTCTAGCAAAGGTGGAAGCCCTCCATAAGCAAGAGTGAAGTAAGATGCTTTTTATGCATGATGTGAGACATACAACATCCCTAAGGGTTGCAAAATCTTTTATCTTGATTTATAACCTAGGCTTTAGGTGAGATTATGAGTTGTTAATTTTTTATTTTGAATTGATTAATTAGATAGAAAATTTATTTTCTAAGAGCCTAAATCATCATCCATTCATCAATCAATGAAGATACTAGGAAAATATGCCATCTTAATGCACAAGCTAAATAAACATCAAACAATTTTATAAAGCTAGTGGAAGAAGAGGCCTTTGTGGTTGGGCTCCAGCACAAACTAAAAGAAATGGGTAGCTAATCTCTACCCTTTTACAACCCAGATTACAAATGAATTAATTACAATAAAAAAGGAATTCATGTTATGGGGGTCTTCATTCTTCATTTCTTCATTCTTCATTTCTCTCTTTCTTTCTTTCCTTCTTTTTTCTTTCTTTCTTTCTTTCTTTTGGTTGGTTGGGATGTAGTTGCTCCAAGGCTTTATATGGTGCATAAGACATAGTCTTATGACCAATGTTCATTGAATCCCCATAACATTCATTTTAATTGCAAAATTACATGAAAATGGGAAAGTAAATCTAACTAAACCTACAAAACAAAGATTAGCTAAACATACCACACAATCTAAGCTTATAGAAATAAATTGGACTTTGCACCCACATGGGTAGAAGTCCACTGTCTAATTTGGATTATGCTTATGGGTATAAGCAACTTGAATAGTAAAAGCATTTATTACTTTTATTATAGCGCCCCTTAAGCATAATCCCCTACAGAAGATAATGATTAGACTAAGATCATCCTATCATCCAGTCTATGCACATACACCCTAACATCTAGACTAAAACATTACATCACAAAACAAAATCAGGCATCAAACCATGCATAACATAGAGCTATAAATGGTGACTTAGTAATGTATGTGCCATTTAAGGCTTGTGGCATGTCTTAGCTAGGCTTTAAAGTTAAAATTTTCTATGTGAAGGATTCAATTTAAAAGGTGGTTTCATTTAAGTGATTTAGTTAATTTGTTAATTTTATTTGATGATTTGATCTAGTTTGAATAAACCAATTATTACTAAGTGTTGTAGAGGAAAAGAGAGAGAACTTCTCTTTCCTCCCTTAAGTAACTTCTAAGGTAGATTCATTAGTGATTTTTCTTTAGCGAATGTTTTATTATGTGTTTTAATTATTCCTAAGTTTATATTTTCTCTAAATAAGCGTATTCAAAAGGGAAGGCATTTTAGGATTAATTAAAGTGATTTACTATCACAAACACACAACCCTTATTTCTTTCCAACACATGTATCATGCATATGAATAAATCTTAAGCATATTTATACATTCAAATGAAAACTTTAGCACACCTTAATGATGAATGCAAAAAGATGTTGTTTAGGAAAATTTTTGATATTTCATGATGCATGATTTTGTTAAGTAGATAAGAGGGATTCTTTTATCCATTAATCAAATGCACATTTACATGTATGAAAGACATAAGTGAGTGCAACCATTATTTTCTACACCAAGGGTATAAGGTACAAGACCATCTTAGGGCTACTTAAAACCTCATAACCGGGATGTCGAATAATATACCACTTTTCTTAAATGCATGTGTATAAAAGAAAATAAATGGATGAAGAACCATGTAAAAGATTTTTTTTATTTATTTGATTTTGGTTGTTTAATTTATGTGTGTAATGTGGGGATCCTTCTTAAGTCATAACATAGGAGTGCATAGGAATAAATTTAAGCAAGTGTTATGTTCTTTTCAAATGAACTATACACTTTATAAATCTATAAACCCATGTTAAGAAAAGAGAAAATAACATAACACATTTTAAACTATAACCACATGCAAGCTTATAAGTATTTATAAGTAGCATACCTTCATTTATGATCTTTGATTTATATTTTGAAAATAATTTTTGATTTTGTAGTGATAATAGCCATTCATATTCTTACTTTAACCAAAACATGCAATTTGACATAAAGGAAACATTTCATTTATTTTTTGTTTTTTAAAGATATGAATGCATGATTTTCATATGGCACAACATTTAGCATGCTTGGAAAGAAATCAAGTGATGTAAGCATGTAACTTCATTCACCTAAGTAATTCTACAACAATCTTATGAAATAAGATCATTTAAAGAGAATCATCATTTCTTAAAGAGATTGTTTTATTTTGTTTTGAATTTGATTTAGGAAATGTAAAGAGTTTGTTCTAATTTCCCCATATGTGAATTGATTTAGTTTAATTATAGAACCATTTGTTGACCTCATTTTTGGATGAGGTTATTTTAGCAATTAGGAGATCCTAATCTCAAATATAATTTTCTTAATTCAATACTTAGGCACTATGCTTAGTGACCTAGGAATTCACCTTGGTTGGATCTAACATATTTGGCTTAGGTAAGATCAACTCAAGCATCAATATGAATCAATTCAAACAAATGAATCAATTGATCATCAATCCAAGATGATTAAAATTCAAATTACATTTAATTTCAAAATACCCTTGAATTGATTTTGAATTGGATCAAGCTTGAATCAATGCACTTGATTTGGACTCGAACTCAACCCAAATTAAATGTATTCCAACATAAACTCAAAATGGGTAGCACATTAGTCTAGGGCTACATGGTGATGCCATAATCATAAAAATAAAATAAAAAAGAGAAAATGGGAAGAAGAAAATGCAAACTCTTCTTCCCACCTCATCCGACAACACCTCTTCTTGATATCAAGCCAAATTCCACCTCTTAAAAAAGGTGGTTGCCTTCAAGTGAAGGCAGGCAATTAGCAATCAAGAGGAAACTTCCAAGGGTTGGCCATGACTCTAGCCAACCAAGGGAAGAAGAAGAAGACAAGAAGAAGAAGAGAAGGTGGGGATCAGAGTGGAAACCAAGCAAAGGATGTTCAACTCTTTTCCCAATTGATCCCAAAACTCTCCTGATGAATTGACCACCAAAGGGTGGTGAATAGTGCAAAATCGAGCTCCTCTAATGGTGAAATCCAAGGAGGATTTCATCCCAAATTGAAGGCACATAAGTTCTAGGGCTCATCCAAATTGAGCCCTTACTCAAATCATTTGGCAAAGCCCAAGAACCATCAAGGCATGGTAGGCTTAGGTCAAGGGGCAAACCACATGAAACAAGCCAAACTCCAACGAGCTCGTTGCATTGATAAAGCTAATGGAATCGACCTGCCAGAGATCACCGAATCCGGGTTCTCCATTTCCTTCATTTTCTCTATGCTTTTGATTTTGGAGCTTTTGAAGGAAGTTGGATCTCCAAGTTGATCCAACCATATAGAATCATAGGATTTTGTTCAACGATCATGTAGCAATTGAAATTGTGTGATTTCCATGCCTAGATCAAAAGATATTAGCAAAATAAGATGGCGATTCTTAAAAAAATGAAGGAGAAACTCTCACATCGATGTATTTGGATTAAGTCCATATCTAGGTAGGCGGATGATTTTTTTTCCATTTAGGAACTTTGGATCGTCGGACCATCGATCTTGACGGTCAGATCATCTCATATTCGGTACGTGGTGCCACACGATGTACATGAGGCGTGACATGCGGCCCACATTTTTGCATGGACCCCACGACACTTAAAATTGTTAATAATGGTTTAAAATAATTAAAAAATTATAGAAACTTCTAAAAATTATAGAAAAATAAATACAAATCAGAAAAATACAAATGTGGGCTTTATGGATTCACCTTGATGAGAGGAATCCATGAAAATTAAAATCCCTAATTGTTATTGGGTATTTTAGCCTTAAGTTGAGTTTATATAAAAAACATTAAACCCTAATTACTCTCAAATTAATAATATAATTAATTTGAAACTTTGGGGAAATGAAATTAAGCATGAAACACACACTAGGTGAATTTTTCATGATTTAATTCACTAGTTTAATGGAAATTACAATTTCACATGCTTAATTAATACATTAATTAAATTAATTAATCTTTAATGAAATAATTAGAATTATAATCAACAACCTTAAATCACACTAATGAACTTGTGAACATTAAAACATCACTTAAACTCAATTAAACCTAATAATCCTTAAATTGACCTAATTAGGCAAGTAAATGAATTAAATAATTCAATTAAATAACTCTAAACTTAATTAAATCATAATAAATCAACGAGTTAGCCAAAAATTATGAATAAATTCTCATTGGAAAGGTATTTCAGTGAGGAATTTATGAAAAATAAAACCCTTAATTGAATCTCATTGAATGAGGCCAAATTTAAGTTTTAATAAAATAATTAAAATCTTAATTACTCCCTAATTACAAATATAATCAACATAAAACTTTAGAAACATAAAATTAGCATGTAACTTGATAATTATCTCAAACCCAATTGATCAATAGATTTGGAATTCTTGATTTTCCAAATTTTCTGTCCATGTAAATTAAATAATAATTAAGAAGAATCACTAATCCATTGAATCATCAAATAAATTGAACTAATCTGAAATAAACATGAAATACTTGGGTAATTCATCAAAACTTCCTAAGTCAAAGAATTTAATCAAACTTAAAGATTAGTGAAATTAAAACTTTAAGTTAATTAAATATCAAATTTTAAGAAAATCAATACTTAATGAAATTCAAACATAATTAAACAACTTAAGCTAAATTGAATGAAATCAAACTTTAATCTAAACTCTTTAAATTAATGTGAACCAAATCAAATAAAACCACATAGCTTAATTCCAAATGAAACAAATCAAATAAATTAAATCAAACAAATGAAATAACTCAAATCAAATCTAAAATTCAAAGGAAAAGAATAAAAAACAATCCAAAGATTAATTAAGATACTTAAGGATCTTAGTTAGACTTTTTTGGAAACTTCATTAGAATTAGGATGTTGAATGGAAAGAGCTCCATCCAAAAATGGAATCATTCCATTCTTCATTTTTGAAAACCTAAACAACTTTAACAAAATAAAATGGAATAAAAATGAAATTAAATCATTTAGTCATTTGAATTGAAACCACCCAAAGGTAAAAAATTAAACAAAATCAAATGTTGAATTAAAACTTGAACTAAAATGTCCTTGCAAAGACTTACCATAAGCCCAACTTCTACACACACTAGATTTTAGATTAGGTTGATCTAGATCTAGGTTAGATCATTATGTGATTTTTTTTTTAATCTCTATGATATGTTGTGCTGTGCTTCACGTGTTTGTGTGGTGTATTACTTTAGATTGGATTCTTAGGCATTTTTATTCATTAGATTGGATGTTAGGGTGTTCTTTCTAGATTTAACACTATTTTCTATAGGGGACTCTTTTAAAGGGATCACTGTAATAAATAAATCATAAAATTATTGTTTACTTGCAAATGTTGAAAATCACTTAACATAGTCCATAGGATAAGTGGGGGTAAGCAACTAATGCTAAGCCCATATGTTTGAGAAATATAAACTTGTGTGTGTGTATTTCCATCTATTTTTGCGGCTTAAGATTTCTTTTTGACTTTTAAAATGTAAATTTGAGCTTAGAATTAGGTTAGGATCTATGGGGTCTAGGATTAATAGGAGCTGACCCTACCAGGAGATGGTGTAGTGGTCCCATGTGGAGCATGATGGATGTCCCTAAAGAAGGAGACTATCCTAAAAAGAAGACTCATAGATCTAAACTTGTAGTTCTAGGTCGGGTTGTATAAGGGTAACTTCAGCCCATTTTTCTTTTTCTTTTGGGTACTGCCACATTGCCTATTTTATTAATTTAATCGGCTTGACTTATTTTAGGTCAATAGAAATACATGCTTTTTTAGGTTTCTTTCTATGTTATGTTTGTGTTGTGATGAATACGGATGTAGGCTCATAGGATAAATTAAATTTTCTACCCAACTAAATCAATCATAATAAAAAATACAACTCATAATCTTCATATGAAAGCCTAGGTATTAAAGCAAGATAAAATATGTAGCAACCCCTTAGTTGGATGTTTTAACATCATGCATAAATCATCTTGTTTCACCCTTTAGGAGGGACTTCCATCTTTACTTGAGAACTTGGGCATGACCTTTGAGAGCCTATGATGGAAGAACACCTTTTCTATTCTGATTTGGCCAATAACCTTTTTCTAATTGCATGCATTAGGCATAAATTGCATTCCCATGACCTAAAATGAATCTTGAATAGAAAATCATAAAATCTAAAAAATATGCATTAGTTAGATGCATCCTCATGCCCTACATGATGCTAAGAATTAATGAGTTAGTATAGGTTCATAGATTTCTTTCCTAAAAATGCAATAGCCCAACCATCTTGCATTCATGTGACTTAACTTCATAAATTTAAAATACGCTTAGGTGGTGTTAGCTGGCAGCCTTCTCTAAGTAGGTTGTAAGTCCGAAAGAGTCAGGGATAGGCTAGTTGCCTCAAGTGAGGAGAATGACCAATGATTCCTAAGGATAGAATTTGGTCGAGCATCCGACATGTGTCAGAAGCACCAATAGACTAGGTTCTGAAGCATCCTTTTCAAAAATAAGTCTTCAACCCTATGCATTTTTGCAGTATTGTGCTACTAGAATCTAAGCCCTAGATTTTTTAAAAAAATGACAACTCAAAATATAAAATTAAATTCCAAATTTGAAGTCCAATCATAGGATAGTTGAAATGTCTATTGGGTATCCCAATATCAATAGACATTTTATACCTTTTCCCATTTGACTTCTAAAAATAACTCTCTTTAATTTGGACCTCTCCCAATTGAATTTCAAAAAATCAATCCTTTGAAAGCTACCTTGGCAGTCTTTAGGAATAACTACTTATTTTTTTAATCGAGAGTATTCTTAGGAAGAGACCCTTCCTAAGATGTAATTAACTATAGAGGCTTGCCGTTATAGGGAACCATGATCCCAGGATAAAATAAACCTTGTTCTACTTTTCCATGTAGTTTAGGGGAAAATACTCTGGTACACAAAAGCCCCATTAGCCTTAGGAGTCTTTTATTGAAATGATCGAATCCATTACAGGAGAGCATGTTTATCTTTCCATATAATATGTTTATTCCTTAATGCTGTATTTCATTAACTAAATAAAATATTCCTAAACTCTATGTGGTGTCATTTCTTTCCTCTATTTCAGAGAAAATGCTAATGCCATTAAGTTGATTTTATATTTTGTTTAGGTTAATGTGTAAATTAAGTCCATTAATTACCCCCTTACCACTTTAACATAATTAACCTAATAATTATGAGCCAACATATGATATGCAACCACATGGAATTTAAATCAACAATGCACCTAGGAAAGAAAGGGGCCTAATGAAATTGGCTCACAATTATTGATTAATTAAGCTAAAGGGTTTAATTAAGTACTTTCATAACCTTCCCACGCATGTGAATTGGAAATGGTTTTCTTAAATTTACCTTAGGTTTTTGAACACCTAAGGATCTACCTAGGAAGAGATTGATTAAGTTCAGATTAATTTTGAAATTTTGATTAAGCTAATTAAGTAGATCATTAGTGGATTAATCCTTAATTAGGTTTGGATTAAGAAATAAAAGAGGCGTTAGGGAATAACTTGGGGAAATTACCCCAAACCAATTCCATAAACCTCCTCTACACTTAAACAATGCTTAATTATCTTAATTCAGTGATTGAACCACTATTCACATGCTTAATAACTTTTAATTACATTAAGAGAGTGATTAGAGATTCATTAATTGATTTTCCTAATGAACTTATTAATAAATTCCAAGAAAATTAGGGGAGGCAGAAGTCAACTCACTAAACATGCCTGAGGAGTTTGAAATTAATTAATGAAATGGTTAGGGAGTAATTAGAATTATTAAGTTCTTAATTAAACCCTAATTAAGGAAAATTCACTATTTAAAATCAATTAGAAATAATTTTATATTATTCCTCACTGAATTATCTTTAAAATGAGCCTTCATTTATATTTTTTTAATTTTTCTACATTTAATTATAAATTTAGGATGTTTTAGTGATTAAGGGATAATTAAATAGCCTAATTAATTAATTAATCTCGTCGACGCAACATGGACTACTGATGCGGCGCGCACATTCCACATGGCACGACGGGATTCATTATTTAAGTTTTGAAATCATATGCCGCGTCAGCCAGTAGTGCTACGCACTTTCACCTTGGCCGTCCGATCAAGGATTGGATGGTCAGGATAAAATCCGTGGCTCTAATGAAAATAATCAATGGATCTAGTGCGTTTAATCAGGACCGCCCATCCAAAATATGTGGGATGGATGGTCCATGATTTATCCCTGCCTTTGCCTGCGGAAGATGGAGATTGACCATCCTCCATGGCTTAATCCAAGCATACTTGAGCTTGGATAAGGCTAGGATTCAACCCACACCATCTAAGAGCATAGAGAAGAAGATCAAATGGTGGAGGTTCAATGGGATTAAAAATCCCTTCACAAAGGACCAAAGAATTTTCAACCTAAGTTTGATTTTGATTCACACCTCGTTGGAGGCTATCACCGGCGGTTCCAACCATTGAGGTAGCTTCGTCTAGTGGAGACGAAGACCTGTTGAAGGTTTGAAGGTTCAATTTACAGTGGATCTTCCAATTGACCAAATGTTGCTTCAATGGCTTGCGGCTTTGGTCTAGGTGAGGCTTCCCATGGCTTGGAGACTTGGGAGAAGCTTTGGATGAGCATGACTTGCCTCCTAGATGGTGCTTGCAAGAGCAATTGGACTTTGGTGGAGTGATGAGTGAGTTGGAAATTTTTCCTACCTCCTCTATTTTTGACTTAAGTAAAAGTAAGAAGAGAGAAATAGAATGAGCTCTATAATCCTTAGGGAAGCTTGTGGATGCTTGCCTTTTATCCTCTGAGCTCAATCAAATGCAAGATTCATCAATTAAATTAGAATGAGGGAGAGTATATCTCCCCCTACTTGAATCGGATGGACGAGAGCCTTCTTGCCATTTTGATCAAATAGATCAAATTGAATTGATTGTTTAGATTGTTAGGCATCCCATGTGGTTCGATTTTGGCAAAGGAGTGATAGTGTGGAGGTGCACATGGGTGAAAATGAGGTTGGGAGGTGATCCATGTGGAAAACTTTGAATGGGATGGTCGATTATGGCCTTGAGTTGGGTTTGGCTAACCCAAACCCATTGGGTCATGTACACCACCTCCCTTGGTGTCTAAATGGTCAACTAGGAGAATGCTAAGTGGCCATGAAAAGGAATTGATCAAATCTAAGTGGATTTGGCCACAGGTTACCCTTCGACCTAGGGGCAAAATAGTCATTTGGCTTTGTTTATGATTTGGGCATATTGGTATGATTGAAAAATGGATTGGGCCAATTTTCAATGAATCTACAGTTTATTTGATATGATTTGGCTCAAGTTGACCCATTTTGGTCAAAATGGGTCACTTTGGGTCAAGTTGACCAATTGGTCAAATTGAGTCAAACCATGGGTTAGGTCAAGTTCATATGAACATTTGAAGTATTTTGGTATCATTTATTTGGATCAATTTAGTTTTGGTTCATTTGAATTCATTTAGGTCAAATGGGTCAAGTTGACCAATTTGAACCATTTGACTTAATTGGGTTAGGTCATAGGTTGGTTTAGGCTCGGTTAATCATTTAAAATGATTTGCAAGCTTTTGTTTTAATCAATTTTGGTTAGGTTTTATTTCAAGTTGATTTGACCTTTTAGGTCAAGTTGGGTTCATGGCCAATTGGGCTAGGTTGGGTCTAGTTAGCTAATTGAGGCTTTAGTCAAGTTCACCAAGTGATTTAGAATGAATTTGACTCATTCGATGCAATCAATTTGGCTTAGATTAAGTTTTGACACATTTTGACTTTTTAGATCAACTTGGGTCAACTTAAGTCAAGTGGCCAATTGGGCTAGGTTTGGCTCAAATGATGACTTGGTCAAGTGCAATCATTGATCATGAATTAGTTTAGATCAATGGTTTCAATCAATTTGGCCTATGGTGGATTTTGGCTAGTTTCAGTTTCATTTGGGCTAAGTGTTGACTTGGTCAATGGTTAGGTTTTACTTGGTTTTACCCAATTTGATTGATTGATCATTATATGATGATTGTTGCTCACAATGTGAGGCTTAGGTGGGCTTAGTTCAATCCAATTTGGGTAGGATTTGGCTAAAAGGTACTTTAAGTCACTTTGGGTCAAGTGAGCCTCAATGGGTCAATTGACTTGATCAAACTTGATTCAAGTTGGTTAAACTCACATATGGACTTATGATTGAAATATAAACCCAATTACAAGTGATTTGGAGTCAAATGAGTTTTGATTCATTTGACTATTTCAACTTCAAAGGATGAACATGGGTTTGATTTGAGTTTGAGTTTTAAATTTAGTTTTGGTTTGATGATTAAAGTTTATGATTGAATTTAGTTTGTGATTGAAGGATAGATTGTTTGAAGAGAAAATCCAAAGGTTTGGATTGATTTGAGTTGGATTTTTCTAAGTTCAAAAATTTGACTTGAAATAGTTTAGGTTGAATTTTGGTTAGATTTGGGCTTGAGTTTTGAATTTGGTTTTGGTCATTTGAATTTATATTTTATTTATATTTGTGAAAGTAAATGAGAATATAAATGGGTTATGAGAAAATATTTTGAATTTGAAGTGATTTGGATTTGATTTAGGCTGTCCAAAAGATGAAATCAAGATGGCTTACGAAAGATTTGGGATTAGAATTGATCATGGATTTCAATTATTTGGAATTGATTCATGATTTGAGTTTTGGAATTGATTTGGATTTGAGAAAATCAATTTTTAAGGTTTGACTTGGAATTGATTTGAATTTGAAGTACATTTTAATTTGAAAGTGATTTGAATTTGAAGTTGGTTTGGATTTGAAGTTGATTTGAATTTGAAGTTGGTTTGAATTTGAAGTTGGTTTGAATTTGAAGTTGGTTTGAATTTGAGGCTTGACTTGAAGAAGGAAGTAAGGATTTGGTTCAAGCTAGGAAAATTTTTCTAATACACTAAGGCATAACTTATTCCTATGGTTAACTCTTCTAAGTCTCTAGGGTTAGGTTAAGTGTTCACCTAATCACTAGAAGTGTCTTAAGACTAAGGAACTCTTAATGTCTAAGAGGAGTCTTATGTCTAAAATGAAGAAGGATTAAGGAACTCTTAATGTCTAAGAGGATTCTTATGTCTAAGATGAAGAAGTCGAGAGCTCACTCGAAAAATGAGGTCAACAAGTAGAGATGGTTCAACTTATCTAGTGTTTTTGATTTGCTCTATGGGTGCTCATTTTTTGAACTATGTCGTCACTTGTGTCTTAGAAAATTTGGGATGCTACTTGGTTGATGAAATAAAAAAGATGAAATGTTGAATCTGAATTCGTTCTCTCTTAAAAAAAACCTTAAACCCTAAACTAAATCTTGAACCCTAAACCCAAAACACAACACCCTAAACCCCAAACCCTAAACCTAAACCCAAAACCTAAATTAACCCTAAACCCTAAACCCTATACCTTAAAAAGCTGAAAATCTAAACCTAAAAAAAAATCCTAAATTAAAACTAACACTAAAAAAAACTAAACTAAACCCTACCCAAAAACCCCAAAGCTAACCAAACCCTGAGCCCAAACCCACAAAAACATAAATCCTAACCTAAACCCACAAAAAACACTAAACCCTAAATTAAACCCTAAACCCTAAACCTAAACCTAAAAACCTAAAACTAAAACTTAAACTTAAACTAAAATAAAAAATATAAAAATATATAAACTAGCAAATAAAATAAAATAAAAAAACTAAAAAACCTAAAACCTAATAAAGAAAATAAAATAAAATAAAAATAAACTAAAATGAAATAAATAAGATCCCCAAACTAAACTAAAAAAATAAAATAAACCTAAGATTAAAACCTAAATAAAATAAAAGTAAACATAAAATAAAAAAATAAAATATGTAAATAAAATAAAATAAAAAATAAATAAAGACCTAAACTTGAAATATAAAATAAAAAAAATAAAAAAATAAAACATAAACCCTAAACAAAAAAAAACCTAAATAAAATAAAGAAAAAAATAAAAATAAAATAAACCTACCAAACTAAAACTAAAAAATAAAAAATAAAGCTAAAACTAAACTAAAAATAAACTCATAAACCTATTAAACTAAAATAAATATACTAAAAAATAGACCTAAACCTAAACTAAAAAATAAACCTAAAATAAACCTAAAATAAACTAAACCTAAAATAAAAAAATAAAATAAAATAAAAAAAACTAAACCTAAAAATAAACCTTAAAATAAAATAAAATAAAATCAACTAAAAAAATAAACCTAAACCTAAAAATAAACTAAAATAAAACCTAAACTAAAATAAAACTAAATAAAATAAACTAAATAAAATAAATATAAAGTAAACCTAAATAAAATATATAAAATAAATCATGAATAAATATAAATAAATAAATATGGGTTGTTTGATTTAATAAAACACTAAGCCATCCTCTACCATACTTGGCCCTCATGACCAAAAACCCACCTAAACCTAAACTCTAAAATCCTAAACCACCCTAAACCTTATAACTAACCAAACCTTTCCTAACCCACACCTAAACCTAAAACCCTCTAAATCCATACCAACCACAAACCCTAAACCCTAAACCCTCCCCAACCTACCCCTCAAAATCCAAACCACAAACCCTAAACTACCTAAATCCTAAAACTAAACTTGCCTAAACCCTACCTGATAAAACCTTAATGGTAGGAACATCAACTAGAGTAGATCTTGGTAGTGGAGGTGAATCAGGTGGCGATTATCATTAGTGGTGGTGGGGATGGAGGTGTTGATACATATGGAGAAGGTGGTTAGAGAGGTGGTGGTTATGGAGCGGGAGGAAGCGGCTTCTGATGTGGTGGTGGAGGAGAGATCAGGATATGATGAGATCTTGCTACTCGAGGTGGGGTGGTTTTGATGGAAACTGAAGCGGCCCGATCGATATCTGCTGTCTTTAAAGTAGAGATGGTTCTAGTTATCTATGATTTTTTATTTTCTCTATGGGTGCTCATTTTAGGTCTATGTCGTAGCTTCTGTCTTTGAAATATTGGGGTGCTACTTGATTTATGAAATCAAAAAGAAAAAATGTTGAATCTAAATTTGTTCTCTCTTTAAAAAAACTTTAAACCCTAAACCCTAAACTAAAACTTGAACCCTAAATCTAAAACCTAAACACACACTAAACCCTAAACCCCAAACCCTAAACCCTAAACTAAACCTTAAACCTAAACCCAAACCTAAAAGCAAAAAACTAAAACCTAA
Source organism: Cymbidium sinense (assembly GCA_021442155.1). Lineage (NCBI taxonomy): Eukaryota > Viridiplantae > Streptophyta > Magnoliopsida > Asparagales > Orchidaceae > Cymbidium > Cymbidium sinense. The sequence continues at coordinate 20,907,487 of CM038222.1, forward strand.
AAAACTAAATAAAACCTTAAAATAAAATAAAAAAAACCTAAACAAAATAAAAAAAATTAAAAATTTAAAAAAAAAAACATAAACTTCAACCTAAAATAAAAATCATGAAAATCAAAATAAAAAATAAAATAATATAAACTAAATAAATAAACTAAAATAAAAAAATATAAAATAAAATAAAAAATCTAAAATAATAAAAATATAAAAAATAAATAACTAATAAAATAAATAAAATAAATAAATAAAATAAACCAAAAAATGATAATAAAAAAAACCTAACCTAAAAAGATAATAAAATGACTAAACTAAAATAAAAATAAAACCTAAACCTAAAAGAAAATAAAATAAACCCTAAATAAAATAAAACTAAAAATAAAATAAATAAAATAAATATAAAACTAAAGAAAAAAATTAAAATAAAATAAAACTAAATAAAATAAAATCTAAATAAACAAACTATTATAATTTTAAAAAAAATAAAATAAAAAAAACCATAATAAAAACTAATAAAACCACTAATACAAATAAAAATTTATAACCACAAATCCCAAACCTACCAACCACCTAAATAAAACCTAAATTGTAAAACTACTAAACCACTGACCACAAAACAACCTAAATCACAAACCCCAAACACAAACCACAAAAACAAACCTAAACAAACCCAAACCTTCTCAATCCACAACCACTAAACCCCCTAAACCTAACCCCTAAACCCAGAATGGGCAGATCCTTGATGACAAGAACATGACCGTCAACTAGGCTTAGTCAAGATCTGGTAGTGGAGGCGAAGGCGGAGGTGGTGGTTATCATAGTGGTGGTGGGGGATCTGGAGGAGCTGGTGGATATGGAGGAGGTGGTTGAAGTAGTGGTCATTATAGAGGTGGGAGGAGCAACGGAGGATATAGTCGTGGTGCTGGCGGAGGGATAGATTAGGGATATGATGGAGGATCCTACTACTCAAGAGGTGGGGGTGGTTCTGATGGGAACTGTAGAAAATGAAGAACGGTTGATTCGATCTAGTGCTTTTGGAACTATGTCTTTATAGTAGAGATGGTTCTACTTATCTAGGGTTTTTGATTTGCTCTATGGGTACTCATTTTTTATCTATATCATCGCTTATGTCTTAGAAAACATTAGGTGCTACTTGGTTGATGAAATCAAAAAGAAGAAATGTTGAATATGAATTTTTTCTCCATTAAAAAATACCTTAAACCCTAAACTCAAAACCCTAAATCCTAAACTAAAACTTTAATCCTAAACCTAAAACCTAAAACCTAAACCCTAAACCCTAAATTATAAACCCTAAATCCTAAAAATCATAAACCCTAAACCATAAACCCTAAACCCTTAAACCCTAAACCCTAAACCCTAAACCCTAAACCCTAAAACCATAAACCCTAAAACCTATAATGCTAAACCCTAAACCCTAAACCATAAACCCCAAACTTTAAACCCTAAACCCTAAAATAACCCTGAACTCTAAAGCCTAATCTAACTCTGATTCCTAACCCTAAACCCTAAACCCTAAACCTTGTATAAAGATCTCATTAAGAGTAGATCTAAAGAATGACCTAATCCTAACATTATTATGGTAGCCAAAGAAAATGTCTTCAAGTGACTTCCGTTGACTATTAGGGATTTGAATACCATAAACCTTAACCCTAATTAATATTCTATTACCATATATTATAGTATAATGTAGCATCATATATTTGAGCATGTAGTGATATTTTTTTAGATATTATAAGATGTTTTGAAATAGTTTAGTATATTATGGTATTGTGCCCTATAGTCTATATTAATAAAGATTATAAAAATATTGACTTAATAAATCAGATGATAAAATTTGTTAAATTTGAAGTGTGAATTAGGCTGTAGTACCAAAGGTGTGCTATTCCACTTGTAGTCTAAAAAGTAAGATTTTATGTTCAAAATAAATATTATATGTTGTTGCATAGTATAACATCATATATCATAATATATTGTTCTGCGCATTTTAAATTCTTTTAGTATTTTATAACCATGCAGTCGAGCCTACACTAGCATTATTTATAAAAATGTTGATTTAGACTTTAAAATTGTGGAATTTGGCCAAATTCATAATAGGTAGAGCATGTCATCATAATATATTATTTCAATTTAAAATATTTAAGTGATATAACTAAAATATATAATTTTTTATTGTTTAGTCTAATTTTATGATTTTTTTATCTTAAGAAATCCCTTGTGATGTCATATGCAACATAATATTATATAATATAATATGTTATAGTATATTATAATATAGGATGCCATAACATAGTGTAATGCATTATGCATTTATACTATTATGTATTACTACTTGTTGTTTAGCATATTTTAGTTTGCTACAGTATGATGTAGTAGATTTTGTACTGGTATAATTCATAAAAGTACTAAATTATAGGCTAAGATGATGGGATTTGGCCAAATTTAAGGTAAGCTTAAGGGAACATCATTGGGGGTGTGCTATGGTGTGTCATTTAATCAAAAGAATGGAATTCTGCATCCAAAATAAATGTTCATTTTTCAACCAAATTTTATGGATTTTTGCGTAAAGTGATTCATTATAAGGTGTAATGTAAGATAATATATTATATGAAGGTATATTAAAATATAATGTAATGCTCTAACTTCACATATATATGAATGTGGTGGTATGTTACTAAATGTTATTGTAGATTTTAGTATGTTTTTACTTTTGTTATAATACATTTGGTCGAAATTAACAAAAATGTTAGTTTGAAGGTTGAGATGGAAGAAGTTGGCCAAATTCATGGCACACGCCAAGAAGCAACACCAAAATTATACTATTTTGTACCATTTCTAATAAAAAAATAACAATTTTACATCCAAAATGAACATTATTCATATTTTGAGAAACTTTTGTTATTTATTCCCTTTAAGTGATTCTAATGAGGTGTAATGTTAGACAATATATTATATTATAGTAAATTATAATATAACATCATATATTATAATATAAATAGTGTGTTAATTCACATTATAATATGTTTATCATGATATTGTATAGTTAGTTTGAGCTTGCACCATCACAAATCATAAAATGTTGATTCCAATGTTAAGATGATGTAATTTGAATAAATACATTGTTAGGCTTTTGGTTGAAGTATTAAAGGTGTGCATAAGAGAAGAAATAAGATTTGATGAGAATTCCATGTCAAGGACTTGGAGGGAGTTTTGTTAGGGGATCACACATGCATTGGACATGACATGTGAGGGCTCTATGTTTAGGGCATAGAAGAAGAAAATTTGCTGGGGGAAGGTTTGAATTTGATTTGATTATATGATTTGTGGAAAGAAGATCCATTGGGGATAATAATCTATAATCCATCAAGGAGTAAGATCAAATTGACTTTAATTTAATTTATTTTAATTGATGTGGAGGCATATCTGCTAAAGATATGGGCTCAAGTCCACTAGGGATCGAGTATACTAACCTTCCATTAGGGAAGCAGGTTCATGCTATCCGCTAGGGATTGGGATTTGTGTTTGATTTCATAGATTTGTTTTTGAATGTATCTACTGGGAATAAGAGTTTGGTTGGATTTCTTTGATTTAGACTCTATTGGGGGAGTTAGTTTAGTTTTGCTCCACTAGGGAGGTTGGTTTGAATTTGATTTGTTTGCTTGACTTATTTATATATGATTTGGGGCTCCACTAGCGAGAAGGGTGTGATTTAACTCCATTGGGAAAAATTATATTGGGTTTAACTTAATCTGAGTTAATGTATGGACCCTATCAGTGTGTGATGGACCCACTGACAATGGGCTATATTAGCCTTGACCTACCTCAGGTTTACAAATCCAAAAGGATAGTCTACCGGCTATGGGGTAGAGCTATCAAACCTAAGGGGTTTCCTTTCAGTGTGTAGTGGTTATGCTAGGAAGAAGGCATAATAGACTTACATCTTCCAAAGCAAGGAACATCTATTAGGGTAGCCTGTTGGATGCACAATGAATCGAACCTAACCTAGGGAGACTATTGAGTGAATGCCGCTAGGGAGTTATGTCAACTCAAAAGTATTCAGGATTAATTTTATTTTAATTTCATGTGATTTGATATGGTTTATTTGGTTTAGTTTAATTTTAAATTGAGGGCATATCCACTGGGGATGTGAGATCAGTCAAATTTGATAGATTTACTTTATAGACCATGTCAGTGTGCGATGGACCCACTAAGAATGGGCTATATCAGACCTGTCCTATCTTAGATTTGCAAATCCAAAAAGATAATCTACTAGCCATGGAGTAGAGCTACCCAACCTAAAGGGTTTCCTTTTGGTGTGCAATTATTGTGCTAGGAAGAAGGCGTGCCAGATTTACATCTTCTAAAGCAGGGAACAACCACTGGGGTGACCTACTGGTAGCATAACAAATCAAACCTTACTTAGGGGTGACTATTGAGTGAATGTCGCTGGGGACTTATATTAACTCAAGAGTAGTCAGGCGATTCCAATAAGGAGTTTTGCTGACACTGCCCTAAAGATAGGATGCTTTCTTGAGAAAATGTACCACTAGGGGTGCCCTCCTAATCCACAAGTGAACATATATTTTGTTTATATGTTTATGTGGACCCTACTAGTGTGCGAGGGACAACATTGAGAAGAGGCTATGTAGGCCTTAACCTATCTCAAATTTACTAGACAAAGAGAGAATCTACACATCCATAAGATGGATTCTCCAACCACAGGGGTGGTTACTAGAAAAGGGGAACTGTCCAATCTGATAGAAACCCGGGTAGTGTCTAAATTGGGTCACAAAAGATGTGATCCAAATATAGTGCCCACAGGGGAGGTGCTACTAGGGGCGTTATCCTGAGGCCTAAAAAGAAAGCCTATTGGTGTACGGTGGCCAAGTCAAGGAGAAGGTGTAGCATACTTATATCTGCCATGAGTGGTGTATCCTACTGTACAAGAACCAACCAACCTAAGGTGTATCCATTAGCATGAGTGGTGTATCAATCAGCGTAGTGAGAACAAACCAACCAAAGGTGCCTGTTGGTGTGCAATGATCAATCTGGAAAGAAAGCATGCAGGCTTACAACTTTCCAAGTGGAACTTATCATCAGGATAGTCTGTCATCGGTGGGATATATGCTGTCTGACCTAGAGCGACTACAAAGCGGGGAGCTCGGAGGAAGGACTGGACCTAGACATTGTTTAGTTTATTTAGTTTATTTTTTATTTATTTTCATTTATTTTATTTAGGTTTTTTATTTTAGTTTATTTTTTAGGTTAGGTTTATTTTTTAGTTGAGTTTTATTTTTATTTTATTTTTTAGGTTTAGGTTTTATTTTTATTTTTTATTTTATCTTTTTAGGTTTAAGTTTTAGGTTTTTATTTTAAGTTTATTTTTAGGTTTTATTTTTTAGTTTAGGTTTAGGTTTAGGTTTAGGTTATATTTAATTTAGTTTAGTTAATTTTAGTTTAGGTTTAGGTTTATTTTATTTTATTTCTTTTATTTTTATTTTAGGTTTAGGTTTTTATTTAGATTTTATTTTATTTTATTTTATATTTATTTTATATTTATTTTATGTTTAGTTTTTTTATTTTAGTTTTTTATTTCATAGGTTAATTTTATTCTTTAGTTTAGTTTAGATATTTATTTATTTATTTTAATTTAATTTATTTTATTTTTAGGCTTAGGTTTAGGTTTTAATTAATTTATTTTATTTTGGTTTAGGTTTTTTTATTTATTTTATTTTTAGGTTTTATTTAGTTTTGGTTTAGGTTATTAGGTTTTTAGGTTTTAGGGTTTAAGGTTTAAGGTTTAAGGTTTAGGGTTTTAGGATTTAGGGTTTCAAGGTTTCGGGTTTATGGTTAAGGTTTATGGTTTAGGGTTAAGGGTTTAGTGTTTTGGCATTAGGGTTTCTAATTTTTAGTGTTTAGGGTTTAGAGTTAGCTTAGGTTTTAGGGTTAGTTTAGGGTTTAGGGTTTAGGGTTTAGGGTTTTTAAGGTTTAGGATTTAGGGTTTATGATTAGTTAGGGTTTAGGGTTTAGAGTTTTAGGGTATAGGGTTTGGGGTTTAGGGTTAGGGTTAGGGTTTAATGTTTAGTGTTTAGGGTTTAATGCTTAAGGTTTAGGGTTTATGGTTTAGGGTTTAGGGTTTAGGGTTTGGGGTTTAGGGTTTAGGGAATTTTAGGGTTGTAGGTTTAGGGTTTAGGTTTTAGGGTTTAGGGTTTAAGGCTTTTATTTTTAGAAAAATTAAGTAAACTGTTAGGTTTAGTTTATTTTGTTTATTTATTTTATTTTTATTTATTTTAGTTTATTTTATTTTTTGTTCTTATTTAGGTTTTTTTTATATTTTTTATTTAGTTTAGTTTATTCATTTTAGGCTTATTTATTTTAGTTTAGGTTTATTATTTTAGTTTACTTTTTAGGTTTAGGTTTATGTTTATGTTTATTTTTTTGTTTAGTTTTTTTTAATTTATTTTTTATTTTAAGGTTTATGTTTAGGTTTTATGTTTATTTTTTTAGGTTTTTCTTTAAAGTTTAGGTTTATTTTATTTTTAGCTTATTTTATTTTATTTAGTTTAGGGTTTAAGTTTAGTTTCTTTTAGGTTTAGGTTTTATTTATTTTAGTTCAATTTATTTTATTTTATATATTTTAGATTAAGGTTTTTTTTTTAGTTTAGGGTTCACGTTTTATTTTTTATTTATTTTTAGGTTTTATTTTTAGGTTTATTTTTCAGGTTTATCTGTTTATTTTATTTTTATTGCATTTTCGTTTTAGTTTACATTTAGTTTTATTTTATTTAGGTTTATTTTATTTTTTAGTTTAGTTTAGGTTTTATTTATTTCATTTTAGTTTAGCTTTTATTTTTTATTGTATTTTATTTTTAGGTTTAAGTTTAGGTTTTAGTTTAGTTTTTTATTTAATTTAGGTTTAGGTTTTTGTTTATTTATTTTATTTTTAGGTTTTATTTAGTTTAGGTTTAGGTTTTTAGGCTTTTAGGGTTTAGGGTTTATGGTTTATGGTTTAGGGTTTATGGTTTAGGGTTGTATGTTAGGGTTCAGGTTTTAATGTAGGGTTTAGGGTTTTTGGTTTTTCTTTAAGAGAGAATAAATTAAGATTCAACATTTCTTCTTTTTGATTTCATCAACCAAGTAACAAACCAGGGAAGTGAGGTAATCAAATGACCTCCTTGGGGCTAGCTAAAGTCTCATGCTCCCGGGATGTCTAGACTATATACCCATTACCATTCAATCTTATATAAATCAACACCTGAATAGAGGAAAGAGAACCCAACATTCATACACTTAAGCTATAAGCACATGCATTTCTTATGTATTTATAACTAGCATCATAACATATATTATTATTCATTTATATGCTTTTGAAAAATACATTTGGATTTAATAGTGATAATAGCCATGCATATATTAAATTAAGTGAACACATGCAAGCTTACATAAAGGAAATCCATTTTATTTTACTTGATTTTAAAAAGATGGATGCATGGATTCAAATGACATATCAAATTTAACATGATTGGAAAGAGGACAATCAAATATAAGCATGTGATTCATTTAACCAAACTAATTCTTAAGGACAATCAAATCAAATAAGATTATTTAAAAAAACCCAAAGCTTCTTTATTAATTAAGTTTTGGATTTGATTTGATTTAAAGAGGAGAAGAGAAATCATCACTCGATTTAATTTAAGGAAATGTAATTAAGTTGATTTTATGGGTTAATTAAGTTGAACCCTTAATTAGATGAATTAATTACCCTTACCTATGTCACCTTAAAGTAATTAACTAAATAATTATTAGCCAACATGATATGCATGGAAAATAAACTTGCAATGATCCTATGAAATAAAAGCGACCTAATGAAATTGGCTCATTTAGATTAAGGGACTTAATTAATTACTCTTATGGTTTTCCCACACATGTGGACTAACCATAATTTCATTAAATTCCTTTAGGTTATTAAACACCTAAAGATCTACCCCATGATTTAATTAATTAAGGTCTCATGTGATTATGATTTCAGTTTGATTAAGTGATTTAATTAATTAGTTAAATCCTAATTAATTTCATTTTAAAAAAGGGTGAAATGAACTTAGGGAAAGGGGTCCTAACCCTATTCCTTAGTTCACTTACGGTTAAATAATGATTAATAAACTTAATTAACCAAATTGTTACTGCTAATGAGATGAATTAATCATTAATTAAATTAAAGAGTAGTTAAGGTTTAATTAGTCAATTTTCTTATTTAAGTGAGCAATAAATCCTGAGAAAAGTATGGGAGGCAGAGGTCATCCCATTAAATTAACCCATAAAATTTGGGATTAATTGCTCAAGTAATTAAGGAGTAATTAAGCTAATAAATTTTATAATTAAACTTTAATTAAACCTTAATTACTATTCAAAATTAGTTAAAATCATTTTAAATTAATTCTCCTCTGAAATACCTTTAAAATGAGTATTTATTTTCATTTTTTATTTCTCTATGATATTTTATGATTTTTAGAAGTTTCAGCCATTAAAAATGATTACTTAAGCCAAATCCTATTGGTACGTAGCATCGGCGTGCACGCTTTCCATGTGGCACATGGGATTGGCTACTTAAAACTTATTTAACTATATGTGGCGGTGGGCGTGCTTTCTCATTATCCGATATAAGATCGATGGCTATGATTAATCGCACAACTTAATAGGTTTAAATCAAAATGATCATATGGATGTAATCACGATTGTCCATTTTGATCACGTGGAACAGACGGTGCATGATCTAATGTCACGCAAGTGATGGAGAATGGAGTCTATCTTCCATTACTCACTTGATTCGAGATTACTCGAGCTCGGATCAACTCCAAAAGGATCCCACACCTTCATGACATTGATTGGAGGGGATCCAACATCAAGATCACACGAGATGCAAGTTTTCTTTAAAAAGCTCCAACCCATTTTTGCCTAAGGATCAATTTTGGAAGCATACCTCACCGAAGCTCAAGATCGATGGCTCGAATGATTGAGGAAGCTTCATCTAGTGGAGATGAAGCCCTGTTTAGCAACAATTGGATCAATTCCTCGATGTTTGCTCAGAACTGATGATTTGGATCTCAGCTTTAATCGAAGTCCCACCTTGATGCTCGGGAAGCTTGGGAGATGATTTGTTCTTGCCTGATGAGGCCTAGGAAAGGTGCGTTCAAAGTTAATTTGAGTTTGATGGAGAAATGGGGAAGTTAGGTCAAAAATGGGAGTGTCCTATTTTAAGATGGACGAGAATGGCATTTTTCGATCGAGGAATGAGCTTAGGAGCTTAGGGAATGGCTCTACTTGTCTTGGGTTAGGGCTCAATGATTTTGTGTGTGTTTGGGTGGAAATGAGGGGTGTATACCCACATTCATCTTGATTGGGGGTGGGTTTGGCTTCCGTCGACCATCTTAGGGAGTTGTGGGTACCAGGGAGGAGGCGAGTTGGCTCGGCTTGGTTGGTTGAAGGTGTGGAGGTGGCTGCCAAGAAGGAATCATGGATGTCTTATGGGTTTCAAATGCTCCAATGAGGAGGGTGAGGTGATTTCACTTCCATTGTCATGGCCAACCCAACCACTCATTGGGTGATTGGCGTGTCCAGGTGGACCATTAGAGAGTAGCAAGTGGCCAAGGAATGGAAATGATGACTTACATGGGTGATTTGTCTGATGTGATGCCCTTGACCCAAGGGTCAAATGATCATTTGGCATTGGATTTGATTTGGGTAGATTTGAAATGAGCCAAAAGTGAGTTAGCTCAAATTTCAAGTCAATTGGAGTTGATTTGGTTAGGTTTGGCTCAATTTGACTTATTTAGGTCAAATTGGGTTAGGTTGGGTCAAGTTAACCAATTAATTAGTCAAAAGGTTGGGTCAAGTTCATATGATCATTTGTGATGTTTTGGTTCAATTGGTTTGGTTTAGTTTGGCTTAGATTTGATTTTGGCTCATTTGAATTCATTTGAGTCAAATGGCTTAAGTTGACCAATTTGACCAAATTGGCCAAATTGGATTGGGTTGGGTGTTGGTTTTGGTTTTGATTTAGGCCAACTTGAACTTTTAGGTCAATTTTGGCTAATTGGGTTCAATTGGGTCCCATCATGGCTTTGGTCAAGTTCAACAATTAATTTGGAATGAACTTGAGCCATTGGTAGCAATCAATTTGGTTTATATTTTATTGTGAACCAATTTGGTCTTTCAATTTGGGTGAACTTGGGTCAAGAGGGGCCAATTGGGTTTGACTCAATTGAAGGTCAAGTCATATTCAAATATTGATTTTGTATGAATCATTGGTTTCAAGAGATTTGGCTTAGGTTGCAATTTGGCTAGTTTGGGTTCATTTGGGTTAAGGGTTGACTTGGTCAAATGACCAAGTTGACTTGACTAATTTGTGATAATTGATCAACCTAGGGCGATCAACAATCATGATGGGAGGTTTTGATGGGGTTGGTTCAATCCAATTTGGGTAGGATTAGAACTTGGCTCAAATAGGTCAAATTGGCCATTTTTGGTCAAGTGGACCAATTGGGTTTAGTTGGCTTGATTTTGGGTTGAGTTTGATTTAGTTGATTTTATATATGGATTTGGGATTGATATATAAATTCAATTACAATTGTGTTGGGTTCAAATGGGTTTTGGTTTATTTGAACATTTCAAGTCAAAAGGGTTAAGTTGGGACTTGGGTTGATTTTGGTTTGGCTTGATGATTGTAGATTTTATTTATTTTTTGTGAATATGATTGAAGGTATAATTGCTTCATGAAAAATCAATTCAATTTGGGTTTTGGAATGAAGGAATTTGTCTAAGTCCATGGAGTTGGGTCATGTGTGGTTTAGGTTTGGATTTTGATTTGGTTTGACTTAGTTTTAATGCTTTAAATGTATGTTTCATTTAAATTTGGGAATATAATTGAAAATATGATTGATTTGTGAGAAAATCAATTAAGTTTGAGTTAATTTGGATTAATATTTGGCTAAGTCCATAGGATAAACCATATGGCTTAGGAAGGGTTTTGATTTAATTTGATTTAGTTTTGATCATTTGAATGTAGATTTCATTTATATTTAGGAAAGATGATTGAAGATATAAATTTATTATGAGAAAATCAATTGATTTTGGATTGATTTGGATTAAGATTTGGCTAAGTCCATGGGATAGGTCATACGAGGCGGGTTTCAAGTTTGGATTTGATCATGGCTTCAATCATTTGGTTTTGGAATTTGGGTTTGGATTTGATTTGAATTTGATGTTTTAATTGAACTTGAGGTTTTCTTTGAGAAGGTGAACAAGGATTTGATTTGGGTTGTAGGGTAGGTGGATTATCCTAATCACCATAACTATGGTTAACCCTTCTAAGTCTTTAGGCTTAAGTTAAATGTTTACCTAATATTAGAAGTGTCTTATGACTAGGGAAGTCTTGTGCCTAGAAGACTCCTAAGTCTAAGGTGGGAGATTGAAGATTGACACTCCAAAAGTGAAGTCAACAGGCCTTAGGCTCCATAGTGTTGCCCTTAGAGATAGATGATTGGAAGATCAAAGCCAATTTTCACATTATAGACTCGGATACATCTTTCAACGCTTTGCTCAAGTGACCATGGATACATGAGAACAACATAGTTCCATCCTCTCTACATTAGTGTATGAAGTTTGTGAGAGGTGGAATTGTCTACTGTGACAAAGGAGATCTCAAGTCATTTACAATTCATGAGGTCAGCATATATGTGGATGCGGCTTACTACCTCCATCAAAATTAACAAGTCTATTCTCATGAACTTGGCCAAAGTTTAAAAATAAAAAATATTAGAAAAGAAAAAATGAAAGAGAGAAATAAAAAGAAAAGAAAAGAGAAAATGAAAAAGAAGATAAAAGGGAGTGAAAATAGACTTGAATGAGGAAGTGAAGCCTGACATTAAATTCCACCCATAGTTCATTACTCCATTCGACCATATGGGTAGGACAACCTGACCTCCACCAGGTAGAGGAAGAGGCCAGTTTAGATGCAGTCCTAGAGGTGGAAAACCTCATTATTGGCCACCCAATAGAAGATACCCAGCTACTAAGAGTACACCTGCCATCCTTATAGACTTAGAATCTAGTTCATAGGATGAGTCTTATATGGTAAGCACACCAGCCAGCTCTTCTCAGTAGTAGATTCCCTTGGAGGTGACACTTGAGCAGATAGCAATGAAGACTGGGCTCTAAAGTAAAGCATAAGTGTATCCAAGTCTATATGTAAAATAGTTAAGCATTAGTTGGGAACCTTAACTCTAACCCCACTTTCCTCTCAAAAAGCTAAGGGTTTGGTAGTTAAGGAAGCCCCTAAGTCATCCACAGGTGTGAAGACTTAGAGGTTCTTTCTGGGAGCATCATCCTCAAGTCAAGAAGTTGATGTAGAACTTGAGGATGATTCATATAAAGATTTAATAGAATTACCTTTTGATTGGTACTTTCCTTGTGTTCATAATTTAGCAAAGAAAGGATTAATTCCACATACTTGGTCAAAGTACAAGTCGACTACTTGAAAGAATATAGAAGAACAAATGCAAAAGCTCTCAATCAAGACTAGAGGATTAGATCAGTGGGTCCGATGATGATGATTATTGCTTAGTCTCACCATGAATCGATAGGTTCTTTTTCAAATCACATTAACTAATATGAGGAGGCGATCTTAGAAAAGTTCAAAGAAGAGATCAAGTCAACCATCGCGAGCAATAAATTGACTTAGAAATGAAGAAGATCCATAACATACATTAGTTCTTTATTGAATAAAATTGAAACCAATGACTTAGTTAGGCTATTGAGTTTAAGGACTACTTTGCATGGAGTTATGAAGTTATGCTGGATTGGCTCCTAACATAGTCCATAAACTAGCAATAGAGCCTACTGCTAACCCTATCAAGCAAGCTCCTAGATGCATGATTAGACATAGAATAATAGGTCATTTAAAGTCAAGATCAATGTTGGTTTCATCCAGGAAGAAAATACCCTACCTAGTTAGCGCATCCTAGTTAAGAAAAGAATGGCCAAATTCACATATGCTTCAATTTTAGGATTTAAATAAGGCATGTTCAAAAGATGAATTACCACTACCAATCCCAAAGGCGATGGTGGACATTGCCTCATCTCATGCATGAGTCTCTCTCTTTCATGGATGGCTCATCGGATATAACCAAATAAAGATGGTTAAAGATGAAAGAAACACCTTTAGAACCCCAATAAGAATCTATTGCTATAGGTCATGCCTTTTAGCCTTAAAAAATGTCGGCTACATACCCGGCTATGAATCAATCTTGAGAACTCATTCATCATCTAGTCGAGTGCTATGTCGATGATCTCATGTCAAAGTAGAGAAAAGGAAGGCCATCTCATTGACTTGAGAGTAGTTTTTGATCAGTTAAGATAATTTAACCTCAAAATGAACCCCTTGAAGTGTGTATTCAGAGTAGCTTTAGGGAAATTCTTGGGTTTGTTGTCCAACACTAGGGAATCAAAATGAACAGTCAAGATAATTTCCTTGGGTTTGTTGTCCAACACTAGGGAATCAAAATTGATTTAGAGAAGATCAAGGGAATATTAAAAATGCTACCCCCTAAAATTTTAACTCAACTCAGATCATTCCAAGGGCGGTTGGGGTATCTAAGATGCTTTATATCCAACCTATCGGGAAGATGTCAGCAATTTTCAACACTTGTCAAAAAGGATGCCAAGTTCAAGTGGGATGATAAGGGTGAGCATGCCTTTGAATACATCAAGCATTACCTGATGACGCCACTTGTTCTAGTAGCCCCTATCTCGTGCAAGCCCCTCATACTTTACACTGCTATGTTTGACGACTCCCATGGTGCTTTGTTGGCCCAAGCCAATGACGAAGGGAAGGAAAACACACTTTACTGCCTCAACCATCATCTAATCCCTATTGAGCCTAATTATCCACCCATTGAGAAGCATTGCCTATCTTTAATCTTTGCATCCTAAAAGCTACAACACTACATGCTTCCTCATAAGGTGAACTTAATCTTTAGGATCAATCCACTATGATATCTCATGACAACGATGCTATATGGCGGTTGTACGACGGTCCATAATCCTCCGCTTTGACATTACCTTTGTACCCCTTGTGGTGAAATAAGCGCTAGCGGTTTCTTCTGCAATGACTTCCTCTCTCTCCTAGATGATATCTGATGAACAAGTCATGAACTTAGGGGATACTAACATTCAGCACTAGGATATGTACTTTGATGGTGCATCTTCCTCTCAAAGAGGAGAAGAATCACAATCTACTGTTCCAAGTAAGGTGGGGTAGGAATAGTTCTCTTAACTCTAGACCATGATGTGATGAGATTCTCATATCATCTATCTAATCCTTGCACCAATAATGAAGCTAAATATGAGGCTCTAAGCATCCATAACATCAACATCTTCAGGGATTCTCAACTAGTTATCAACCAAATCGCTAGTTCCTATAAGGATATAAAGCCCAAGCTCCATCACTACCACAAGTACACCATGGAGTTGTTGGCCCAAATCCCAGAGGTTACCTTTTATAAGATTCCTTAAGGAGAGAATGTCATAGCGTATGCTTTAGCTAAGCTTGCCAAGGAGTTGGTATGTCCGGAGGTACACTCAAGATTATGTGGTTATGTTATTTAGACAAGTACAAAGCTCATAAGATCATGACAGAGGTACACTCAGGATTATGTGGAGCCAACCAATCTGGTCTGAAGATGAAAGCCAAGATCAAGATACTAAGAAAATAATAGACGTTGATGATCAAAGATTCCATGGATACGACTACGTTATGCCACCAATGTCAAATACCTGGTGTGGTCCTACACAAACCACCCAACATTCTACATCCTACATTTGCCTCAAGGCCATTCGAGTGTTGGGCGACCAACATAGTGGGTCCGATTGATCCTCCTTCTTCCAAGGGTAATCGGTTCATCTTAGCTACTACTGACTACTTTTCCAAATGGGTGAAAGCGATTCTGCTCAGAGTGGTCACAACTCAGTAAGTGCTCCTATTTTTTAGGAACCATATTATATATAGGTTCATAGTGCCTCGACAAATTATATCGATAATAATTCAAGAGCGAGATAAACAATTTTGCTTGTATTGATCATTTTTAAGATGAGCTATCAACCCCTCCATCTTAGACATAGGACTCCTCTTAGACTTTAGAGTTCCTTAGTCTTAAGACACATCTAGTGATTAGGTGGACACTCAACCTAGAGACTTAGAAGAGTTAGCCATAGGAATAGGTCATGCCTTGGGGTGTTAGGAAAATTTTCCTAGCTTAAACCATTCCTCACTTTTCTTCCTTCAAGTTAAACTCCAAATCAATCGCATTGATTTTCTCCAAACTCAAATCAACTCTATTGAAATCCATGATTTAAATCCATGATTGAAATCTATGATTGAAACCCATGATCAAAATCCATCAAAATTCCTAAGTCCAAATCTTTCTAAGTCCTTAATCTTCAATTGAGGACTTAGCCAAAATCTTGATCCAAATCAATTCAAACCTTTGAGATTTTCTCATAATTCATTAATATTCTCATTTATATTCACATATATAAATGAAATATAAATTCAAACTAATCAAACTAAACTCAAAAGTCAAATTCATGAAATTCTCTTAAGTCCTTAATTTTCCATGATTTAAATCACTTGATCACTTTACCCAAAGTGACCTAAAGTACCATGAGCCAAATTCTAATCTCAAATTGGATTGAAACAAAGTCACCTATGCCTCTCATGATCAACAATAAATGGGATGATCGATCAATCAAATTGGGTCAAACCAAGTCAAACTGAGGGTTGACCAAGTCAACACTTAGCCCAAAATGAAACCTAACATAGCCAAATTCCACCATAGGCCAAATTGATTGAAACCATTGATCTAAGTTCACTCATGACCTGTTTGAACTTGACCAAACCAACATTTGAGCCTAACCTAGCCCAATTGGCCCAAGTTGACCCAACTTGACCTAAAAAAGTCAAAATGTGTCAAAACTTGATCTAAGCCAAAATTGAAACCAATGGGTCAAGTTCATTCCAAATCACTTGTGGAACTTGACCAAAGCCTCAATTGCCAACTAACTAGCAATTGACCTTAGACCCAACTTGACTAAAGGGGTCATGTTGAGCCAAATTTGAACTTAACCAAAATTGATTGAAACAGATACTAATCCACTCCATATGTAACCTAAACCTACCCCTACCTTAAATAGGTCAAATGGGTCACAAAAGGTCAACATTTGACCTAAATGAAGTAATATGAGCCAAATTCAAAACTATACCAATGAACAAAGCCACCAAAACATTTCAAATGGTCATATGAACTTGACCCAACTAATTTGAAATTTGAATGACCCTTGATCAGCACATAAACCTTATCAAATGAATTCCAAATCTCATGAAACTTGGTTTTCTCCCATACATATTAAAAAAAAGCAAAATGACCATTTCTACCCTAGGCCATAGAACAAATTTTGACTTAATCCATGGGTAATTTGGTCATACCCTCTTCCACTTGATGCTTTCCTAATAGCTCAAGGGACCTAATGAAGAGTGGTGCACCCAACAATGGGTTTGGGTCAGCCAGGTGGCCAGGCCAAAACCCCATGGGTCAAATTAGCTCATTCAAATCCCTCTTCCACTCAATTCAACCACATGGGAGGTTGGCAATCCACTCAAGGCCTCAAGCGACCATGTGCCACTCAAAATGGATCAAACAACCTTCCATTATGGTCAATTGGATCAAAATGGCAAAAAACTTACCATTTGATCCTTCAAGGGAGATATACTCCCCCCAATTCAATTCAAAACCATCATTCCTCAATTTGATCAAGCCAGTGTTACAAAAGATCGAGCCTTCTAAGCATTCTTAGAGGATTTGAATTTGAGATTTCTGTTTTCTCCATTAGAAAATAGAGCTCATTTGAACTTCTAAGTTTCTCCACCACTAATTCCTCGCACACTTCCTCATGGATCAATCCAACTCAAGCTTCCACTTGAGTTTCCCACCAGGAGAGAGCAATTGGATCAAACGCATGAGATTTGAAGTGGTGTTGGTCCATAGAGCAATCCACTCAACCCCAAGGCTAGAATTTCAACAGGGCTTCATCTCCACTAGACGAAGCTACCTCATCGATCTCGAGCACCTGTGATCACCTCCCATGAGGTATGGAATTTTCCAAACACCTAGCATAGGAGGTGTTGGTATTTTATGAAAGGAATTTTTAATTCATGCAAATTACACCGTTGGATGTGTTCCTTTTTGTCTTTAGATGGTGAGGGTAAAATTTTGTTTCAATCCGAGCTCAATCGAGCTCAGATCTTCCCCTAGATCATGGACGATCTCTATTGATCTAAGGGGAAGAATTGGGGAGATCTTGGTCATCCATCTACATGTTTTGGATGGACGGTTGAGATTATTCCCACATTTATAATTTCTTTTATCACTTTTAAAACCATGGGAGATCTTGGCCATCTCTCTTGGTGAGATCAAAAACACGTCACCCACCACCACTTGATGTGATGTATAAGTTGCGGCTCCGCGTGATGAGTGTAAAGCAGCTTGGCCATTCATTATCATCTTTGTGAGTTGAGGATTAGTTAGGATTCTTAATTAATGCTAATTCTATGGATCTTCTAAAATTTATATCTCTCTCAATATAATTCAAAAAAAATGAAATAAATTTCTATGGAAAGATAATTTGAAAAATATTTTAAAATAATTTCAATGGATTTTGAATAATGCTTTTCTATGATTTTGGGTTTTAATGGAAATTTCATTTTGCTAATTACCTCTTAATTAGCCTGGTTAATTCCAAACTTCTTGGTATATTTTGGGGATGACTTCTTCCTCCCTAATTTTCTTGGGATTTATTGAAGGCTTAATTGGGGAATTGCATATGAGTTTCTAATTACTCCTTAACCATTGGGATAATTAAGGTGTGATTAGTGGTTTTAATCCATGATTAGAGTTGATTAAGGTTAGATCCAGTAGATAGAAGGTTTAGAGAATAATTTAGGGGAATTTTCCCTAACCTATTCCCTAAACCCCCTTTTCATTCCTTAATCTTCTCTTAATTCATTAATTATGCCATTAATTAATTTCTAAAAAATTCTAAAAATTTCCAGAACTTAATTAATCTACTTTGGGTAGATGCTTAGGTGTTGAATAGCCTAAGTTTAATTAAAATCAAAACCCAATTCATATGTGTGAAAGGGTGTTTTGAAATAAGCTAAACCCTTTGCTTAATTAACCATTAATTAAGCCAAATTGCATTAGGCCTTTTCTTATTAGGTGCATTGCAAATTTAAATTCCTTGTGAGTTTTTATGTCATCTCATTGATATAATTATTTGGTTAACTATGTTAAGGTGGTGTAGGTAAGGTTTAATTAAGTTACTTAATTCATACCTTAATCTAATTAATACATAAAAATGAATCTAATCATCTAAAAATTATAAAAAAATATCAAACACATGTGGGAATGTGTTAGGAATAGCAAACTCAACTCACCTTTTCAAAATTAAATCAAACTTCAAACTAAATAATGATCACATTGAATACACTTTGATTTGTTTTAAACTTTCTTATTCTATAAGATTGTCTTTAGGATTTAATAAAAGTGAATTTTTTTACATGCTTTCATTGCTTTGAGTCTTTCCCCAACATGTTAAATTTGTATGTCATGTGGTTTCATGCATTCATATTTTTCAAATTCAATTTTAAAATGAAATTGTTTACTTTATGTTAAATTTGCATGTGTTGGCTAAAGTAGAAATATGAGTGGCTATTATCACTACTAAATTCAACTTATTTCGAAAACATATAAATCAAGTATCAAATATAAAATTATGCTACTTATATTATAATTATGAGCATGCATGTTAAAGAATATAAATGTGTGCATAGCATAGGTTTCTCCTCTATTTTATGTTAGCATAGTTTTGGATAGGAGTTGGTAAGATGTATGGTTCATTTGAAAGAACCTAACACTTATGTAACTCCATATCTATTCATCTATGCTACCACTTAGAAGGGTTACCTATACTAGCACATAAATTGCATAAACAAAATGAATTAACTAATACAATTTTGGCATTCTTTCCTCTCCATTTCATTTCTTTTATACACATGTTTGTATTTAAGGAAAGTGGTATATTAGTTTGGACAACCCGGTTGTGAGGCTTTAAGTAATAAGTAGGTCTTGTACCTTACACCGGTTAACAACATTGTACTCACTTATGCCTTTCTTACTTTCATGTGTGTATGTGAAAATTTGGATATAGAAACCCTTTCTATTAAAATCATGCCTAGTAAACTTCTAAATTTCCTTAAATAGATTACTTAGCATGCATCATAAAGTGTGTTAAATGTTCTCATTTGTATGTATAGATATGCTTAGGATTCACTCATATGCATGTTATACATGTTGGGAAAGAAATGAAGTGATGTGTGTTTTGTAAATTTGGTTCATTTTGTTTAATCTTAAAATGCCTTTCTTTTTGAATAGGTTTATTTAGAGTTCATCTAAACTTAGGATTAATTAAAATACATAATCAAAACATTCACTAAACAAAACTAAAATGTGAACCTACTTTAGAAATTACTTAGGTTAGGGAAGGAAAGAGAAGTTCTCTTCTCTTTCCCTCTCTTCATAACTTAGTAATTAATTATAGGATTCACTTGAACCTAATCAAAACATGAAATAAAATCAACCTAAGACAACTAAACAACTTACATAAAACCCTCCTCTAAGTTGAACATGTCTTCATACTTAGAAAATTTGAACCTAAACCCACAGCTAAGCATACCACACAAACCTTCAAAGCACACACATTAGCCTATGTCACCATTTCTAGCTTTAGGTTAGGTCGGTGCATGGTTTGATGTTTCATTTTGTTTTTTGATATATGTTTTAGACTGGATTTTAGGGTTTATGCTCATAGAATGAATGGTAGGGTGCTCTTAGTCTTATCATTATTTTCTGCAAAGGATTGTGCTTAAGGGGCGCTATCATAAATAAAAATATAAATGCTTTTGCTTGCAGGTGCTTTATACCTCTAAGCATAATCCAATAGGCTACGTGGACTTAGTCACCTATGTTTGGGATGATAAGTCCAATGTACATGCTTGGGATTTGTTAGGTCTATTTCTGCTAACCATTATTTTGCAGGTGTTAGTTAGATTTCCACTTTTTCTTTTCATGTAAATTTGTACAATTAGGATTTTGGAATGATTATTATGGGGATTAGGATGAGCATTGGTCATAAGATCCTAACTTGACCTTTAAGAGCCATGGTGGAAACTCACCTCCTCCCTTCTCAGATTTTGGCCAATAACTTTATTTCTCATGCATTAGGCATATGAATCTATTAGCCGAGTCAAAATAATTGTCCAAAATAAAAATAAAATGAAATTTGAATTGCATTAGATTTAGGTCATTTGAAGCATGCCCTTTACATGATATAGTCTCTTTAAGAGTGAGTTTAAGGACTTAGTCTTCTAAATATATAATAGCCTAGCTATCTTGCATAAGCATAATGACTTGCCTACATGTATTTAAAATCATAGGAAGAGAGTTGGTACCACAGCGTTGTATGTCCAGTCGGGTAGTTTGTCCTCTCTTGTGGAGGCAAACTAATTACCCATTTTTGTCTTAGATTTAGGTTCTACTTTTGGCCCTCACCAAAGCTCCCTAGATTTAGGTTATGAGGTTGCTTCTCCCCTTTGTGGGCCATAAGCATAATTCCTCACCTCTTAGGCATTTTCTTAATCTTGTATTAAAGAATCATAAGTTCATTTTATAATAAAAATTCAACTCAAATAAATTAAATCAATTTCAAAATTGTAAGGCCTATCTATAGGATAGTTTGAGATTGTTGCTAGGTTTCCTAACATGTGGGCATCTCTCGATCTTCCATTTTTGGCATAATAACTCCTCTCTTTGATCAATCCCTTTTGATCTTCAAAAATGAACCAATCGATTGATAGTCCTTTCCTATTGAAATCTTTGAAGACAATGATCATTTACCTTAATGGAGAGTTTTCCTAAGGAATCATCATTCTATAGGATGTAATTAACTATGGGCTCTTGCCCCTGTAGGGACCATAACAAACCTGGTTTAAAATAAACTATGTTTTACTTTTCCATGTAAAGTAGGGGAAGAATCTCTAGTACATATGCACACCCATCGTCCTTAAGAGTCCTTATTGAGGTGATTAGGTCCATTAAATAGTGACTTTATCTCTCAAGATAGTACACTATTTCATGACATGCGATCACTGAATAAGTACATCTACAGATCTGTGTGGCATCCTAAAAGATGAATTTCTATATGGTTGCCTCTTTTTATTCTCCCCCGATTTGAAGGTGACTCCCCTCCCATATAGAAATTTTCACCCATATTTAGGACTCATTGGAGATGGTTCCTCTCTCCATCTTTGGTAAATGATCGTTGTTTTGAGTATCGATAGTAGGCTTGTAATTTAGTATGAATCCAAGATTATCTTTCTTTACATTGGCACTTAGCTTATTTCATTCTTAAGATTGAGTTAGCCAACATCTTTAGGTTTTAGGACCACTCATGTTGGTTTTAAAACCCCCGTTGAGTTCTCCAATGGATAAAATGAAAAGATCTAACTAAAATAAGAGAAAACATTCTAAAGACTTCCTCCTTATCATTTTCATGATAAGGAAAGGTTCATCCTAAAATAATGAAGATAAGATAAATTTTCCATAAGAACTTTGCTTTTCAAAAAGCACATTTTCAAAAATGCACTTAATATAATATTTTCACAAAATTTATCACCCTCATTTAACAATTCCCATAATTGTTACATGTAGGATTTTCAAAATAAAACTAACAACATTTTCCAAAAGCACAAATGAACATCTTCCTTCAAATTCATTTTGAGGAGATTTCATTGAAATAAAATAAACAATCATCTTTCCAAAAAAATCAAAATCATAAATAGAAGTTTTCAAAAAGCATACATGAATCTTCCCATTCAATATATTCACACATTTTCAATGGAAGTTTCATTTTCAAGAAAAACTAAACTTTTCAGAAATACACATGAACACATTCATTTAATATACTCAAATTTATTAAATGAAGATTTCATTCCCAATTAAAAAAAATATCATTTGGGAAATCCCACTTAAACATATTCCACATATGATTAACTTGGAATTCCTCTCTTTCAAAAGCAATAATCACACATAAAATAAAATTTTCACTTTTCCAAAATAAGATTGATCTCCATTCTACATACCCAAATTTGTTGAATGGAGTCCTCTTTTCATAAAAATTAAAACTTAAACAATCACATTTTAACAAAAAATTTTCTAAACACATTTGGAACTTCATTTAACATACCCAAATTTGTTAAGTGAAGTTCCATATTCAAAATTCAAAATTTTCAAACACATTTTGGAACTTCATTTAGCATACTCAAATTTGCTAAGTGAAGTTTCCAAATCCAAAATTAAAAATCAACAATCATATTTTAAAAATTTTCAAACAACTCTTTGGAACCTCATTTAGCATACTCAAATTTTTCTAAGTGAAGTTTCCAAAGTCAAAACCAAAAAATCTCAAACACCTTTGGAACTTCTTTCCTTAGCATACCAAATTTTCTAAGGAGAAGTTTCCATTTTCAAAACTAAAACAAATCAAAATTTTGAACACACCATTTGAAGTTTCATTTAGCATACCCAAATTTGCTAAGTGAAATTTCCATTTCACAAAACCAAGTGGACTTCATCTTTAGCATACCAAATTTGGTAATGTTAATTCTCCACTTTGAAACACATCAAAATAAATGAAACACTTAGATTTCCTTAGCATATTAAATTTGCTAAGGATCCTACCTTTCAAAGATCAAAACATCAAAATAAGAATGAAACACTTAGTTTTCTTAGCATACTTAAATTTGCTAAGAATCCTATTTTCAAAAAATCAAACAAAACACACTTGGTTCTTCACTTAGCATACCTAAATTTGCTAAGTAAGAATTCCAAATTTTCCAAAATCAAAATAAAAAATTCACAAAAGAAACAATTACTTTCTTCAAATATTTCACTTAGCATACCTAAATTTTCTAAGTAAAATTCCAAAATCACCAAACAAAATAAATCAATTGACCCTTACTTTAACATACCCAAATTTGTTAAAGGAAAGGGTCCTCAAATCAAAATTCAAGTTCAAACAAACATGAACCTATGGAAGCATCCTTATCAAAAATTTTGAATTCATATTTCAACATACCCAAATTTGTTGAAGTTGGATTCATATTTAAAATTCCTCTTTCAATCAATCTTCAAATCCATTTGAACCCACTTAACACTTCCAAGTTGTTGGATGTGGGTTCAAATTTTATGTTCAAAAATCTATAAAAGAAATGATACAAACTCATTTCATTGCGATTCTTACAAAGAGCACGGTAGCCTCTACAATTGTTGAAATGGTTCTCAAATTTCATTTTACATTCCCCATGGTATGGATCTAGCTTTGATCAAGCCAACTTCCCTCCCACCATATGATCCTGATTCACTTGGTGGGGATTGAGGGAGCCAGATTATTTGTGAGGGCACTCACCATACAAGTGGGACCACGGTGATGGTAGAAGCCATCGATTGACTTACCCTCTAACTCTGATGTCTCCTTGTGAAGAGGAAAGTAGTGGCAGTACCACAGGCTTCAATTATATTAGTGCCAGCAGTACTAGCCTAGATTGTAGTTCAACCAAAAGTCTCTCAAGCTGCCTTAGTGAGGGCTAGTACCATCTCATATGTACCCTCTAAGGGTAAGGCTCCCTTAGTCTCAGGGATTTCCTTCCCTACATTTGAGTATGGGTCTAGCTCACACTCCTCCCATCCTACCTATACATAGCATAGGAATAAGAACTATATGATCAAGTGGCACCACACCAGGATTGCTAGGGAGTTAGAGACAACAACCCATTCAGCTGTCAAGGAGTTCCTCATTGTTACTTCACCACTGGTTACAAAAAACTAGTTCTATCCTCTCTCTAGATCAGACAGAGAGGATGTCAATAGGATCTGTTCATCACCTCTCCAGTGGTGCATTATCAGCCAGCAGTTTCTAAGAGCAGGAGGTCGTATGCCGGCCTCCGATCTATCTTATGCCAGGTAGGTGGAGCATACGGATGCTTAGAGTTTGGAATATAATTTGATCTTCGATCCATCATCCCCCATAGCTTGGGGAAGCAGACTTGCCAGGAGAGGGCTCGAGAGGCCCATACAACACATATTACTAGCAGGGAGAGGTGGAGGTTCAGCCATTAGTCAGCAACCTTCTCTCATTGATTTTCTAGCTCAACACGCTACCCACACTGACCATACTGACAGTATCCTCCTCACTGAAACTAGTCATCATAGGAGGATAGCTCCTATGCACAGAGAGTTGGTGGTGTCTCCATCCCACTGCTCTACCCCTTGTCCTACATCATCAGTTCAGGTTACATCATCTCTTGTTCCATCTAAGGCCATGAAGGCCATGTTAGGGGAAAAGTGCACCCCATTGGTGATCCTGCTATGGCCAAGGGATCCTACCCCTTCTACACCACCCATTATGGCAGGGCTGAGCTCTCCTAGTCAACCTTCTGCTCTAATGGTGGTGCAGAAGGAGTGGCAACCCCAAAGCATCATGGTCATCCCTTCACCAACTCCCCATACAGCAGGATGTGGAGATGGTGACAGTGATTTTAGATATTCCAGATGACAGTCCAGCTGCACTAGTGGTAGTGGAACATCCTAGGATTGTTACCCCTCTCATAGCCACTAACAGTCAGGATGTCTTCATCTAGTGAGAACAGTCCACACAAATCTCTAATGACAAGTTAGGTCTGGTGCTTCTCAGTACATAATAGTGATCACACCAGTCAGCCTAGACTATTTGTACCTACTCAAATGGATCATTCTTTAGATGAGATAGTTGGAGAAGAAGGAAATCTTAGGTATGATTGGTCGGATGAAGAGAAAGTCAACTTCGATCTGAATGAAGATGCTTATTGGGGGACTCAATTGGAGTTTGCATGGTTGACACTAGGGGATCTCTTCTTAAGGAACAACAAGCCATGGAGGTGATAAGGTTGATCAAGGAGACACTATAGAATTAGCCCAAGACACATCGCTAAGGTGGAAGGATGATGATAGATTGGCATAAAAGACTTATTAACAATAGTTTTAGTGCTTCAGAAATAAGCCCCTTTAGTTCATCTTTCTCCAGTCAAAGTCAGTCAGCCTGAGTTAGTGCATGTCTTGGACCCAATCAAGACTCTACCTTTTGTTGAGCAAGGTAGCACTAGTCTATATAAGAAGAAGTGGAAAGTACCTCCATACAAGAAAAAGACATAAAATCCATGGTTGAGCAGCAGGTGAAGGAAGCTTTGGCTCAAGCCGAGGGAGGATCATCGATTCCAAAGGGTAAACCCTACCTAGAGGAATTTGATTATCCAATATTCCAAAGGTTTCATGCCTCCTTCCTTCAAAAGCTTTGATGGCAGTGGAAACCCAAGGGTTACGTATTGCTTCGCCAGTGTTGCAATATAAAATTGCAATATACTTTACTTTAGCCTTTTCGTTAGTAGCCTAGTGGGTATTGCTTTTAATTGGTATGCTAAACTGCCCAATGGTCCAGTAAATACATTTATTGATTTAGAGAAATTCTTCATCAAGAGATTTGCTGGAGCTCAGCAAAGTGTTATTGTAGGTGATCTCGTTGTAGCACAACAGCACCCCGGTGAGTTTCTTGTTGATTATATTCTCTGATGGTGTAACCTAAGTATGAGGTGTGAACTACAGCTGTCTGAACAATATGCCATTGAGATTCTCTTGAAGAATATCCATGGCTTGATCACCTTCATGCTTAAGGGCTTCACTATCAAGACATTTGAGAAGCTAATCAACAAAGCGGCTAGTCTACAAGGAGAGGCCAAACAGTTTCCTTTTCAAGATCAGTTACATAAGTAGAAGCTGCAGAAGGTCTATGAGAAGAAACTAGGAGCAATAGTAGTGGTTGACAAGGGGAAGTAGCCAACTAGAGATCAGTCCAAGAGACCACAACCTCAGCAACCCCCACCTCCTTTGCCACCTTCGAAGTAGCCCTATCGGCCTCCACCACAGCCTCCATGGCCAGCACAACCACCGCCTCATCCATACCACCAACAACGGCATACATACTCGTCATCTGGTAGCTATGGTCCACCTACGCTTTTAGATAAGTTAAACAAACCTTATTTTTTTAAGAGGGAGGTAATCAGGAAAATCTTTAAGAATCTCTTAAAAAAACTTGATTTTAGCTATGAGCTGGGAGATGAAGTAGGCAAAAGTCATGATCCAAACTTTTGCCCTTACCACCATATGCTAGGCCATGTTTTAGAGGATTGCTTCACATTCAAGGACCAGCTTGAACACAGTTTCATGACCGGTGTTGTAGTTATCCCAAAGGAATACCTTGTGGAACAACCTTCCCATTCCATTAGGGTAATCCTTGGGGATACATGTGATCCTACCAAAACTAAAGAAGGTTAGAATATTTCTCTATCTAAAACCTCTAAGAAGATCATCCAAAAAATCAAGAATCTTTCCATGTAGGTCCCTAAGTAGCTCAAACCTCCAACACTAAGGAAGGTTTGTAAGTTGTTAATGCCAACTCTAGGAAAGAGGGAGCTCAACAGCAATAGCAGCATGTGTCGCCCGGATAGCCCTTCATAGCCACACCGTGCCTCCATCCTTTGTAGCTTCCACTCTGGTGACTTTTTCCATTTCAACTAGCTCTTCTATTTCTTCTACTAGAATAACTCTTATATTGGTGGATAAGGGCATCAAATCCCTTACTCCACTCACTATACTTGACTTCTACTTTGAACCTCCAAATAATTCCAAGAAATTGAAGAATAAAGTTAGTTTGAATTACATCTACATCACTTTTGATGGGTTGTCTTCTTATATTCCTAATGATAACTCTTCAAGTCTAAATAACTATAACAACTCTGATCTTCATCTTTCTGATTCATAGTTGGACTTTCCAACTCTGAATACTATGGGTTCACCTGTTGAGATAAACTTGGAATCATCCAATTCTGAGGGTCCCATAGGTGAAGCTGTAGGTGAGCCCGATGTGCAAGTAGAACTTTCCATTACCCTGCCACAAGAGATCACCAAAGTTAACCTCCGTAGTGGCAAGGTTCTACCTCATAGGACAGCACCTCAAGATAGAGAGAAATAAGTCATTGGTAATGAAGATCGAGAAGCCCTTCCACAGGATGCTCCAACTTTGGATATTCTTATGGAAGACTAGCCGAAGGTTGGCTACAACGTTCTTTTTCATATAAGAAAGTTGTCATCTAAGCTAAGAATATATGATGCCCTTGTCTTATTCCAAGAGATGAGGGAATCACTAATCAAGGCTCTCCTTGATCCTAAAATATGCTTAGCTCAGTTGATCGCTATAGTTAAGGAAGCACATTATACAAAAGAAGCCCAACAGATCACCTTCATAGATGAAGACCTTCTTTTAGGGGACTTGGAGCATAACCCTTTCCTCTACATCACAGTTGACTTGGACAGGTTCAAACTCGTTAGGTTTCTCGTGGATTCAGGTTGCATCGGTGAACATTATGAGTCTAAACACCCTTTCCTATTTGAAGATCGACATCTCTACACTCCGAGGAGATAAGATGATGTTGAGAGGATTCAATGATCAAGGTGAGTGGGCTTTAGGTTCTATAGTATTACCTTTGGAGATAGGTGACTAAAAGACTGAAGCCAAGTTCTACATCATTGATTCAAATACTTCATTCATTTCTTTGCTTAGTAGGCCTTAGATACATCAGAATAAGGTTGTTCCATCCTTCCTTCATCAGTGCATTAAGTTCAGAAAAGATGAAATTGAATACCATGTCAACAAAGACTAAAAACCATTTTCAGTTAGAGAAGTTCAGATTTATGAGGATGCGACCTACTATCTTCCTCAAAACATCCTTTCTCGTGAACTTGGACAAAATTCAAATGAAAATACAAAAGAAAAAGAAAATGAAGCAAAATAAAAGATAAAATAAAATGAAAGAAAAAGAAAAGTCCAAGTGAACAAGAAAGGGGAATTGAAGAAGAAATAGATCTGCATATCACATTCCACCCACAGTTCATTCCATCATATGGACATGTGGGTAGGATGGCTCAACCTCTACTAGAGGTAAGGGCCAAAATAAAGGTAGTTCCAGAGGTGGGAGATCCCCAAGTTAGCCTTCAGCCAATAGAGGTCGTGTTCCAGTTCATAGGAGTACCCCTAGTATTCACATAGACTTGGAATCCATCTCAGAGGATGAGTCTAATGTGATTAGTGGACCAACCCTCTCGGGTTTCATGGAGGTGACTTTGATCGACAAAGATGAAGACTAGGCCTCAAGAAAAGCAAAGTATTCAAATGGTTTATGTGAAACTATTAGGAAAATTGGGAACCTTAGCTCTTACCTCACTTACATCTGAAAGTTGAAGGTCTAGTAGTTAAGAAAGTCCCTAAGTCTTTCCGGTGACATGAAGCGAAGAAGTTCTTTTGGGATCATCATCCTCAAGCCCTGAAGTTGATGTAGAGCTTGAGGAGGATACTTTTAAAGAATTAATGGAATTACCTTTTGACTTTTACTTGCCTTATGTTTAAAATCTTATATAGAAAAGTTTAGTTCTTCACACATGGTCCAAGCATAGGTCAGAATACTACAAGAAGCTATGGAATAATATAGACAAGGAAGCATAATCAAGAGCAGGACTAGGATTCGGTACAGTGGGTCCAATCGATGATGAAGATTATTGCCTAGTTGTTACCAATAATTTTGAGTCTGATAGTTCCTTCTCACACATCCCCAACTCTTATGAGAATGTGTGTTTTGAAACCTCAGATGATCCAGATAATCTCCAAGTCAAAGAGGTACCGTCAGAATTTGAATAGGAGATTCATTCAATAATAGACAAGCTTAAAGAAATCAACCTCGGGACAGAAGAAAATCCACATCGGACATACATCAGTTCATTATTGAATGAAGAAGAAACCAATGACTTAGTTAGGCTATTGACTAAGTTTAAAGACTACTTTGCATGGAGTTATGAAGAGATGCCCTGATTATCTCTTGACATAGCAGTCCACAAGCTAGCAATAGCCCCTAATGCTACCCTATTAAGCAAGCTCCTAGATGCATGCAATTAGAAATCGAACAACATGTCATTTCTGAAGTCAAGAAATTGATCGATGTTGGTTTCATCAGGGAAGAAAAATATCCTACATGGTTAGCTAGTGTCATCCTAGTTAAGAAGAAGAATGGCCAAATTCACATTTGCATCGATTTTAGAGACTTAAACATAGCATGTCCTAAGGATGAGTTTCCTCTTCCTATACCAGAATTAATGGTGGACATTCCCTCATCTCATGCAGTCTACTCTTTCATGGATGGATCATCTGGCTATAACCAAATCAAGATGTATCCTTAAGATGAAAGAAACATTACTTTACAAACCCTGATCGAAAGCTTCTATTATAGGGTCATGCCTTTTGGCCTTAAAAATGCTAATGCTACATACCAACGGGCCATGACTCAAATCTTCAATGAACTCATCCATCATTAGGTTGAGTGCTACGTTGATGATCTAGTAGTCAAGAGCAGATAAAAAGAAGACCACATCTTTGACTTGTGAGTAGTTTTTGAACGATTAAGATAATAGAACCTCAAAATGAATCACCTGAAGTGTGCATTCAGAGTAGCTTCAGAGAAATTTCTTATGTTTATTGTTTAACACCAGGGAATAGAAATAGATCTTGAAAAGGTTAAAGCTATCTTAGAAATGCCACCTCCTATGAGTTTAACTCAATTCAGATCCTTTCAAGAATGGATGGCGTATCTAAGATGCTTTATCTCAAACCTATGGGGAGATGCAATCCATTCTCAACACTTATCAGAAAGGACGTCAAATTCAAGTGGGATGACAAGTGCTAACATGCTTTCGAAGATATCAAAGTGTTTTTGGTGCAGCCGCCAGTTCTAGCAGCCCCTGTCCCATGCAGGCCACTCATCCTTTACAATGCTACATTGGATGACTCTCTTGGTGCTCTTTTGGCCCAAGCCAATGATGAAGGGAAGGAGAGTACACTCTACTACCTTAGCCGTCATCTGATCCCTGTTGAAGCAAACTATCCACCTATTGAGAAACATTACCTAGCTTTGATCTTTGCATCTCAGAAGCTACGACACTATATGCTTTCTCATAAAGTGAACTTGATCTCTAGAATGAATCCACTATAATATCTCATGACACGGCCAATGATATCCAGATGTTTGGCTTGCTGGTCCATGATAGTTTTACAGTTTGATATCACATTTGTACCCCTCCGTACAGTAAAAGGACAGGCACTGAATGATTTCTTAACAGCATACCCACTTCCTGCTAACCCTCCACTTAGTGATGATCTCCCCAATGATCAAATCATGAACTTAAGAGAGGCTGACAACTGCTGATGGGAGATGTATTTTGATGGTGCTTATTAAAGGTGAAGCACCGATCTATTCTCCGAAAGGCAAAGGTAGGAATAGTTCTTCTAACTCCAAACCACGATGTGATGAGACTCTCATATTATCTCCAACCCTGCACCAACAATGAAGCGGTATGAGATGTTGATTCGGTGCAGGTTAGCCATCACTATGTAGAGCATCAACATCTTTGGAGAATCTCAATTGGTCATCAACCAGATTGCCAGGTCTTACCAGGTTCTAAAACCCAAGCTTCATCATTACTACGAGTATACCATGAAGGCTGCCTAAATTCTCAAGTCACCATCTACAAGGTTCCAGTAGAACATAGCGATTCCTTGGCCAAACTTGAAAGTTGGCATGTCGAAGATGAGTCCATTTAAGTAAGGGTTCAAAATAGACAAATCCTATCCCTTATTGATCTGAACTCATCGAGACTTTCTCTTGAAGGGAGGTTACCATTGCCAAATTGGACAATGATTGGAGGCAACCATTCATAGATTACTTAAACACCGGCAAACTACCTCAAGAAAAGGTCCAAGCCCATCAGGTAAAACAAAGAGCTCTCTCCTATGCTCTTATTGATGGCACCCTGTATCGTCGTCCCTTTGACCAAATGTGGTTGCATTGTTTAGACAAACATGAAGCCCTTGGAATTGTAACTGAGGTACACTCAGGTCTATGTGGAGCGCATCAATCTAGTCTAAAGATGAAGATGGAGATCAAGCAACTTGAATACTACTGGCCTTCGATGATTATAGATTGCATGGATATAGCTAGGAGATGCCATCAGTGTTAGGTGTGGTCCTCCATCAGCCACCCAATATTCTACAACCTACATTGGCCTCATGACCATTTGAGTGTTGGGGTACCGACATTGTAGGTTTGATTGATCCTCCTTCTTCCAAGGGGCATCGATTCATCTTAGCAGCCACTTACTACTTTTCCAAGTGGGCAGAAGCCATCCCACTCAGAGAGGTCATAGCTCAGCCTGTGCTTTAGTTTTTTAGAAACCATATCGTATATAGATTTGGGGTGCCTCGATGAATTATATCTGATAATGGTACTGCATTCAAAAGTACAAAGATCAACAGCTTCACCAGAAGACACGGTATAGATTTGCGATACACCACCATCTACTATCCTAGAGAAAATGGCTTAACAAAAGCATTCAATAAAACTTTTATCCAGATACTGAAAAAAGACTCTTGATGACAATAAATGATAGTGGAATGAGCAATTAGTTGAAGCCTTGTGGGCCTACCGCACTACATATCGAACTCCAACTCAGTTTACCCCATTTTCCTTAGTGTATGGATCCAAAGCCATTCTACCTTTAGAAGTTCAACTCCCATCACTAAGGATAGCATTGGGTAACAAGATCACTATAGAGCAGAATGCAAAGTTGTAGTTAGAAGAGCTCGAAGGTTTGGAGTATGGTCTCCTATGGGCGTTCCAGAACCTCGAGTTGTACAAAGCCAAAATGATTCAAGCTCACAAAAAGTTGGTCCTAGGTCTTTCTGAGTAGGAGAACTTGTGTTAGTCCTAAGGAGATCAATTGTTTCTTGTCAAAAAATGAGAGGCAAGTTTGAACCCAGTTGGGAAGGCCCTTATGTCATAGGGAAGGCCTACCAAGGAGGATCTTATTACCTTATTAATTATAAAGGGGAACACCTGATGCTTCCAATTAATGGGCTCTATCTAAAGAAATATTACCCATGAATCAAATCATGTCTGAAAATATTTATTAATAAAAAGAAAAAAAAATCTAATTCCAGTAGTCAAATGTTCTCTTCTTTCGAAGCGTTGTTTGCTTATCTTATGAATTCATTGTGATGTATTTAGGGTAGTTATAAGAGTCCCCAGAGGCATCCTATCCCTCTTTCACAACACAAACATAATCTCTTGATGCTTTTAGAATTGGTGTAAGAGAACCCGAGAGGCATCCTATTTCAATTAGCATAACTAAGTTAAATGTGAGAGAACCCAAGCGGAATCCTTTCTTAGTGGGAATCCTTTTTTGCCATCCATGGCACCATTTCAACAAACCCCTAGTGTGTTTAAGGTAGGTGTAAGAGTCCCCTAGAGGGATCCTATTCCTTTTAACACATGCACAACAACAAACACAAATCTTTTGTCTCAACCTATTTGATGTGGGAGCAAGCCCCCTATAGCACTCACTCATTAGCTGCTCTAGGTTGGGTCTACATGCTACCTTACTAGTATGTCACCCCAGTGATCATTTATTGGAAGATGTGAGTCCCCATGCATTCTTCCTAACTTGACCATTAAAAACCAATGAGTGCCTTGTTAGTATGGTAGCCTTTACTGCCCAGCCAGTAAGCTTGTTGACTTCCTTTAAGAAGATGTGAGTCCCAGTGTTTTCTTCTTGAACTAGCCGTCATGCTCTAACTAGGTCGAGTATATTTGAAGTTCAGGATAAGTCCATCAAAGGTTTCTTTCCTCTTAACTACTTTTGAGTTGAACTAAGTCTCCTAGTGGCATTCACTAAGTAGTCTCCCAAGGTCAGATAGCACCTGTCGAGCTAAAGACAGACTATCCAAATAATCAATTCTACTATAGGAGGATATGTGTCCCTGAGCTTTCTTCTAGCGATTGTTGCAAACTAACGGGCACCTTAGGTTGGTTGATGTTTGCAATACTAATAGTGACACACCCGATGAGTGCACCACTCTTGGAAGATATAAATCCCCAGGCTTTCCCCTTGAGTTGGACACTGAATACGTATTGATATATGACTAGCCATGTCATCTTCTCCAAGGTGTTGGATTAAGCCCTTAGCAGCCCCATCCCTTATGGGCACTCTATTTAGATCAAGTCCTTTTTGACCCCATTTAGACACTACCCGGGTTACTTTTGGATTAGATAGTTCCTCTTTCTTAGTAGCCACCCCTGTGGTTGAAGAATTTGTTATGCTGCATTCTCCCTTGGTTTAGTAAGTCTAAGGATAGGGTCTAGGGTTGATATGAGCTCCCTTCTCTGATCCCTAAACCAACAAGGTCCACACTAAAACAAAAAATAACTAAAATAAACAAAATAAACAAAATTAATTTTCTTGTGGATTAGGAATTCAAGCCCCCAAAGAGCCCCTTTTCCCAAGCAGGTATCCTATCTTTAGGGCAGTGTCCGCAGAACTCCCTATAGGAAATGCTTGACTACCTAAGTTGAGATAAATCATTAGGTCGGTACTCACTCTGTAGTCTCCCTTAGGTGTTCAATCTATTTTTCCAAAAGCAGGTTACCCCGGCAATCATTCCACTTTGAAAGATGTAAGACTATGATGCATTCTTTCTAGCATGATTGTCACAAATCGACGGGCAGCCCTAAGTCAGGTTCTATTTGTTGCCCAAAGCAATCGACCACCCCAGTAATCTTTTCTAGTGGAAAATGTGAGTCCCCGAGCTTTCTTCCCTTCAATTGATCATTGCAAACTGAAAGGCACTCCTTTAGTCGGATAGTTCTCCCATCGGCCAGGAAGCTACTCCCTTTGGTTCAGCAAATTTGAGATAGGTCTAGGCTTCTATAAACTCCTTCTCAGTATGAGCCATCACAAACCAATAGAATCCACCATAACCAAAACTAAAAAAGAATTTAATCATTTACTATTCTTGAGCTGCTTTAAGTCCCCCAGTGGCATTCACTCAATAGTTGGGTCTAATTTATTGCCCAAAGCAACTGATCATTCCAATGGTTCCTTATTTCTAAAAGATGTGAATCCCCATGCTTTCATCTTAAGACTTGATCATTGTATACCAAAAGGAATTTCCCCTTGGTTGGATAGTCCTACCTTATGGTTGGTAGACTACTCCTTTTGGATAGGTAAATCTGGGTTAGGTCTAGGCCTCCATTGCCCCTACTCAGTGCAGTCCCTTGCAAACCTATGGGATCCATCATAATTAAAATAAACAAATCTAAAAATGAAATCAGTCTTGACTATATTTGAGTTAATTTAAGTCCCCAATGGCATTCACTCAATAGTCAACCCTAGGGTTCAATCTATTTCCTTGCCAATAGATTACCCCAAAGAATCGCTCTCTACTTTGGAGGATGTAAGTATACTATGCTTTCTTCCTAGTAAGATTGCTGCATATCGAAAGACATCTCTTTGGTTGGTTAGTCCTACTATGTGCTTAGTAGACTACCCATTTGGATTGGTAAATCTGAGTTAGTTCTTAGCCTCCACGGATCCTACTTAGTGCAATCTATTGCAAACCAATAGGGTCATCTAAAAATTTAAACCTAACCAAAATTAAAACAAATTCAACCCTCTTCCCTAGTAGAATTTGAATAAATTAATTTCTCTTCGGTGAGAGTCAAATAAAATCAATCCTCTCATCCCCTTGTGGATGATTTGAACCTGCTTCCCTAGTGGAAGGTTCACACACTATCCCCTAGTGGATTCTTTCTTTCTCTTATGTTTTGAACATAAGTAGAGCCACATTGCACTAAGATCCAGATTTTTTCTATGCCTTAGGTTAGGGATAGATTGTTTCTATTAGTGCTTGTGAGCTCTCAGTGTTGTTGATCATTTCGGTCAACACCAATACGTGCGGTGTTCCTTGTCAGTCACACCATACCTATTGGGCGCCCTTTGTTGACCTCATTTTTTGGATGAGCTCTCAACCACTCCATCTTAGACATAAGACACCTCTTAGACTTTAAGAGTTCCTTAGTCTTAAGACACATCTAGTGATTAGGTGGACAGTCAACCTAGGCCTAGAGACTTAGAAGAGTTAGCCATAGGAAAAGGTCATGCGATAGGGGTGTTAAGAAAATTTTCCTACCCTTAGCTTAAACCATTCCTCACTTTCCTTCCTTCAAGTCAAACTCCAAATAAATCTTATTAATTTTCTTCAAACTCAAATCAGCTCTATATGATTGAAATCTATGATTGAAATCCATGATTAAAATCCATGATTGAAATTTATGATTGAAAACAATGATCAAAATCCATCAAAATTCCTAAGTCCAAATCTTTCTAAGTCCTTAATCTTCCCTTAAGGACTTAGCCAAAATATTGATCCAAATCAATTCAAACCTTTGAGAATTTCTCATCATTTATATTCTCATTTATATTCACATATATAAATGAAATATAAATTCAAACCAATCAAACTAAACTCAAAAGTCAAAATCAATTCATGAAATTCTCTTAAGTCCTTTATTTTCCACTAATGGACTTAGCCAAAATCAACTCTAAACCAATCCGAACTCATGGGATTTTCACAAAACACATTAATATTCTCATTTATATTCACATATATAAATGAAATATAAATATAAATCAATCAAATCAAATCCTCAAATTAAATTCCAAATCTAAAACCTTTCTTAAGTCCTTAATTTTCCATTAATGGACTTAGCCTAAATAATCATCAAATCAATTCAAATTCATGGTATTTTCTCATAATTCATTTATATATCATTTATATTTACATATATAAATGAAATATAAATATAAATCAATCAAGCTGAATTCAAAAATTCAAACTCTAAACTCAAAAGTTTTCCTAAGTCCTTTAAATCGTTCTTAATGGACTTAGCCCAAATCATGATTAAACCACTTCAAATCCCTAAATTTTTCTCATGATCCATTTATATTCTCATTTATATTCACATATATAAATGAAATATAAATTTAAACAATACAAACTATTTCCAAAAATCAAACTCAAATCTACTCAAAATCTAGTCTAAGCCCTTCAAGTCAAAATCTTGAACTTAGTCAAATCAATTTCAAATCAAGCCAAACTCTTGATTTTTCTTCATGATTCAATTAACCCTACAACATGAACCCATATATAAATCCAAACTCCAATCACTCAATCAAAAAAAGTCAAAAATCAAAAAATTCTTATATTCTTCCTTTGAAAAATTGTCAAATGAATAAACCCATTTGATTTATGGAAATTGATTTCAATCATAAGTCTATGATCAAATTCAACCAAGCAAATCAACACCTCACTTGCAAATTTCAATCAATCAATGGATGATCAATATTGTCAAACAAGTCAATGGTTGATTCAACACTTAGTCCAAAATGAAACCTGACATAGGTAAATTTCACCATAGGCTAAATTGATTGAAACCATTAATCTAAGTTCACTCATGACCTATGTTTAAACTTGACCAAGCAAACATTTGAGCCTAACCTAGCCCAATTGGCCACTTGACCCAAGTTCATCCAACTTGACCTAAAAAGTCAAAATGCATCAAAACTTGATCTAAACTAAATTGGTTGAAACCAATGGATCAAGTTCATTCCAAATCACTCGTGAAACTTGACTAAAGCCTCAATTAGCCAACTAAACCTAACCTAGCCCAATTAATCTTAGACCTAACTTGACCTAAAGGGGTCATGTTGAGCTAAATTTTAACTTAACCAAAATTAATTAGAAATAAAGATACCAATCCACTACATATGACTAACCTAACCTAAACCAACCCATGACCTAGCCCAAATAGGTCAAATGGGTCAAATAGGTCAACTTGACCCATTTGACCTAAATGAAGTTGAATTAGCCAAAATCAAAACTATACCAAATTGAACCAAACCAAATCCACCAAAACATTTTAAATGGTCATATGAACTTGACCCGACCCTTGGTTTGACCCAATTTGACCAATTGGTCAGCTTGACCCATGTTGAACCATTTTGACCTAAATAGATCAACATGAGCCAAACCTTATCAAATGAATTCCAAATCTCATGAAACTTGACAAAACCTAGTTTCTCCATATACACAACATATTCAAATTGATAAATAAGAAAAATGACCTTTTTACCCCTAGGCCATAGAACAAATTTTGACCTAATCCCTGGGTAATTTGGTCATACCCTCTTCATATCCACTTTATGCTTTCTTAATAGCTCAAGGGGACCAAATGAGGAGTGGTGCACCCAACCCAATGGGTTTGGGTCAGTCCAATTGGCCCTAAGGCCAAACCCGACCCCATGGGTCAAATTGGCTCATTCCAAATCCCTCTTCCACTCAATTTCAAGCACATGGGAGGTTGGCAATCCACTCAAGGCCTCAAACTGACCATGTGGCAACTCAAAATGGATCAAACAACCTTCCAATTGTAGTCAATTGGATCAAAATGGAAAAGAAGCTTGCGGCCATCCAATCCTTCAACGGGAGATATACTCCCCCTAATTCAATTCAAAAACCATCATTCCTCTATTCGATCAAGCCCTAAAGAGTGTTTGGAAAGATCAGAGAGCCTTCCTAAGCATTTTTAGAGGGATTTGAATTTGAGATTTCTCAATTTTCTCCATCAAAAAATAGGGGAGCTTACTTGAACTTCCAACTTTCTCCACATTGAAAACCACTCTAATTCCTCTTGCACACTTCCTCTAAGGATCAATCCGAGCATACTCAAACTTTTACTTGAGTTCTCACAGCAAGGAGAGGAGCAATTGGTTCAAAGCTGCAAGAGATTTCAAGTGGTGTTGGTCCATAGAGAGATCCACTCAACCCTAAGGCCTAAGAATTTCAATAGGGCTTCGTCTCCACTAGATGAAGCTACCTCATCAATCTCGAGCACCGGTGAGGTATGGAATTTTTTGACCACCTAGCATAGGAGGTGTTGTTCTTTATTGAAAGAAATTTTCAATTCATGCAAATTCCACCGTTGGATGTGTTTCTTTTTGGCTTTAGATGGTGTGGGCAAAATTTTGTTTCAATCGAGCTTAGATCTTCCCCTAGATAATGGATGGTTGAGATTATTCCCACATTTGGAATTTCTTTTATCCCTATTAAAACTGTGGGGAGATCCCTGGCCGTTTGATCTTTGATCGGACGTTAGAGATCAAAGTGTGTCCCGCCGCCAGCCACCACTTGATGTGATGTTTAAGTAGCGGGTTCACAACGTAATGCATGTAAAGCACGCTGACCGCCGTCGCCCCGCATCACACTGTGCACTGAGGGATTAGTTAGGATTCTCAATTAATGCTAATTAATCTATGGATCTTCTAAAATTCATATCTCTCTCAATAAAATTCAAAAAAAATATGAAATAAATTTTTATGGAAAGATAATTCAACCTAGAATATTTTAAAAGTAATTTCAATGGATTTTGAAATATACTTTTCTCTGATTTTAGGCTTTATTGAAAATCTCATTTTTCAAATTAGCTATTAATTAATCCTTTAATTAATTCCAAACTTCTTGAGTATATTTAAGTGGATGACTTCTGCCTCCCCTAATTTTCTTGCAATTTATTGAAGGCTTAATTGGGGGAATTGCATATGAGTTTCCTAATTACTCCCTTAACCTAATAAAGGATAATTAAGGTGTCATTTGTGGTTTTAATCCATGATTAGAGTTGATTAATGGTAGATCCAGTAGATAAAAGGTTTAGAGAATAATTTTGGGGCATTTCCCCTAAGCTATTCACTAATCCTCCATTTTATTTCCTTAATCTTCTCTTAATTAAGGGTTAATTCAATAATTATCCCCTTAATTAATTTCTAAAAATTCTAAAAATTTCTAGCGCTTAATTAATCTACTTTGGATAAATGCTTAGGTGTTGAATAACCTAAGTTCAATTAAGGAAATCAAAACCCAATTCATATGTGTGAAAGGCTATTTTGAAATTACTTAAGCTAAACCCCTTTTCTTAATTAACCATTAATTATGAGCCAAATTGCATTAGGCCTTTTTCTTATTAGGTGCATTGCAAATTTAAATTCCTTGTGAGTTTTTATGTCATCTCATTGGCTCATAATTATTTGCTTAACTATGTTAAGGCGGTGTAGGTAAGGTTTAATTAAGTTACTTAATTCATACCTTAACCTAATTAATATATAAAAATGAATCTAATCTTCTAAAAATTAAACAAAAATATCAAACACATGTGGGAATGGGTTAGGAACAATAAACACAACTTACCTTTTCAAAATTAAATCAAACTTCAAACTAAATAAAAATCACATTGAATACACTTTGATTGATTTTAAACTTTCTTATTCTATAAGAATGTCTTCAGGATTTAATTTAAGTGAATTTGTTTACATGCTTTCATTGATTTAAGTCTTTCCCCAACAT
The DNA here is from genome assembly GCA_021442155.1 of Cymbidium sinense. NCBI lineage: Eukaryota > Viridiplantae > Streptophyta > Magnoliopsida > Asparagales > Orchidaceae > Cymbidium > Cymbidium sinense. The sequence continues at coordinate 20,947,144 of CM038222.1, forward strand.
GTTAAATTTATATGTCATGTGGTTTCATGCATTCATATTTTTCAAATTTAAGTTTACAATGAAATTATTCACTTTATGTCAAATTTGCATGTGTTGGCTAAAGTAGAAATATGAGTGGCTATTATCACTACTAAATTCAAATTATTTTCAAAACATATAAATCAAGTATCAAATTTAAAAGTATGCTACTTATATTTTAATTATGAGCATGCATGTGAAAGAGTAGGTGTGTTTAGCATAGGTTTCTCCTCTTTTATATTAGCATAGTTTTGATAGAGTTGGTAAGATGTATGGTTTGTTTGAAAAGAACCTAACACTTACCTGATTCTATATCCTATTCATCTCTATGCTACCACTTAAGAAGGGTCACCTATACTAACACACATAAAAAAACAAAATGAATTAACTAATACAATTTATGCATTCTTTCCTCTCCATTTCATATCTTTTATACACATGTTTGTATTTAAGAAAAGCGAGGTTGTGAGGCTTTAAGTAGCCCTAAGTAGGACTTGTACCTTACATCTTTGGTTAACAATGGCGCTGTACTCACTTATGCCTTTCTTACTTTAAGGTGTGTATGTGAAAATTTGGATAAAGAAACCCTTTTCTACTTAAAAAAAATCATGCATAGTAAACTTCTAAATTTCCTTAAATAGATTACTTAGCATGCATCATAAAGTGTATTAAATGTTCTCATTTGTATGTATAAATATTGTTCAGGATTCACTCATATGCACGTTATACATGTTGGGAAAGAAATGAAGTGAAGTGTGTTTTGTGAATTTGGTTCATTTTGTTTAATCTTAAACTGCCTTTCTTTTTGAATAGGTTTATTTAGAGTTCATCTAAACTTAGTATTAAATAAAAGACTTAATCAAAATATTCACTAAACAAAACTAAAATGTGAACCTACGTTAGAAATTACTTAGGTTAGGAAAGGAAAGTGAAGTTTTGTTCTCTTTCCCTCTCTTCATAACTTAGTAAGTAATTGTAGGATTCACTTGAACTTAATCAAAATATGAAATAAAATCAGCCTAAGAAAACTAAACAACTTAAATGAAACCCTCCACTAAGTTGAACATATTTTCACACTTAGAAAATTTGAACCTAAAGCAATAGCTAAGCATACCACACAAACCTTCAAAACACACATTAGCCTAAGTCACCATTTCTAGCTTTAGATTAGGTCGGTGCATGGTTTGGTGTTTTGTTTTGTTTTTTATATATTAGACTAGATGTTAGGTGTATGCTGTAGAATGAATGGTAGGATGCTCTTAGTCTAATCATTATTTTTGTAGGAATTGTACTTAAGGGTGTAATCATAAATAGAAATATAAATGCTTTTTCTTGCAGGTGCTTTATATCCCTAAGCATAATCCAATAGGTTGTAGACTTAGTCACCTATGTGAGGGGTAATATACATGCTTGGGATTTATTTGGTTTATTTTAGCTAACCTTTATTTTGTAGGTGGTAGTTAGATTTCCACTTTTTCTTGTAATGTAAATTTATGCAATTAGGATTTTAGAATGATTATTATGGGGATTAGGATGAGCATTGGTCATAGGATCCTATCTTATACACCATGTTAAGCCTTGGAGAATCTACCTTCCAACCATCCAAAAGAAGGAATCAAAGAAAGAAAAGAAAAAGAAGAAGAAGAATAAGAAAGAAGAATGAAGCTTGAAGACCCCCATAACAATGGATTCCTTGCTTAATTGTAACTTAATTCATTTATAATTTGGGTTTTATAAGGGTAGAGCTCGGCTTCCCAATTTGATATTTTTGGGTTTGTGCGGTGGTGGCCGACCACAACTGCCTTTTATTTTTTTTGTAATTAGTTTTATAAATTAATTGATGATTTGTTTAGCTTGTGCATTAAGTGGCATGCTTTTCCTAGTTTATTTCTTGCTTTATGTATGGACTGGAAGTGGATTAGGCTCTTTAGGAAAAAATAAATCTTTTACCAAACTTAATAACTCAAATTAAAAATAAAGAACTTATAACCTCACCTAAAGCTTAGGTTTAAAATCAAGATAAAAGAATTAGCAACCCCATAACTGGATGAGTATTTCTTTTGCAATATCATGCACAACAGGATCTTATTTTACTCTTGATTAGAGGGCTTCCACCTTTTTCAAAGAAACTTGGCTTATCCTTTGAGAGCCATGGTGGAAACTGACCTCCTCCCTTCTCAATGATTTTGGCCAATAACTTTATTTCCCATGCATTAGGCATATGAATCCTATTAGCCTAAGTTAAAAATAATCATCCAAAAATGAAAATAGAATGAAATTTGAATTTCATTAGATTTAAGTCATTCGAAGTATGCTCTTTACATGGTCTAGTCTCTTTAGGGAGTAAATTTAAGGCCTTAATCTCTTTCTAAATAAATAATAACCTAGCTATCTTGCATAAGCATAATGACTTGCCTACATGTATTTAAAATTGTAGGAGTTGGCGCCACCCCGTGTGGTTGTAAGTTTAGGTGGTTTGTCCTCTCTTGTGGAGGCAAACCAATTACCCATTTTGCCTTAGATTTAGGTTATGCTTTCGGCCCTCTCTAAAGCTCCCTAGATTTAGGTTCTAAAGTTGCTTCTCACCTTTGTGGGCCATAAGCATAATTCCTTACCTCTTAGGCATTTTCTTAATCTCGTGTTAAGGAATCATAAGTCCTAAATTTCTAATTAAAAATTGAACTCAAACAAATTAAATCAATTTTAAAAATATAAAGCCCAACTATTGGATAGTTTGATATTGTCATCTAGGTTTCCTAGCATCATGGGCATCTCCTACTTACCTTCCATTTTTGGCTTCAATAATAACTCCCTCTCTTTAATCAATCTAATTTGATCTTCAAAAATGAACCAATCAATTGATAGTCCTTTGCTATTAAAATCTTTGAAGATAATGATCATTTACCTTAATCGAGAGTTTTCCTAAGGAATCACCATTCCTTAGGAGGATGTAATTAACTATGGTGGCTTGCCCCTGTAGGGAACTTAATGAACCCAGTTTAAAATAAATCCTACTTTACTTTTCCATGTAAAGTAGGGGAAGAATCTCTGGTACATATGCAGACCCATCATCCTTAGTAGTCTTTATTGAGGTGATTAGGTCCATTAAAGAGTAGTGACTTCTATCTCTTGAGATAGTACACTATTTCCTTGATGACATACCTAATCACCTGAATAAGTACAGTTATGAATCTGCGTGGCATCCTAAAAAGATGAATTTTTATATGCTTTCCTCTTTCATTTCTCCCCACAGATTTGAAGGTGATTCCCCTCGTATATAGAAAATTTTCACCATAGAGACACAATATAGATTTGAGATATTCTACAATCAACTACCCAAAAGTAAAGGGCTTAGCAGAAGCCTTCAACTAAACTCTCATCCAAATACTAAAGAAGACACTCACACAAGCGATATAGTGGCATTAGAAGTATGAAGCCTTATGGGACTACCACACCACCTATATAACTCCAACTTAGTCTACTCTTTCCTCCTTAATGTATGTGTCTGAAATTGTTCTACCATTAGAAATATAACTCTCATTACTAAGGATAGCTGTGGGTAGCAAGATCACAACAAAGGAGAATACCAAGTTACGGTTAGAAGAGCTTGAAGGTTTGGAGGAGAGATGCCTGCAGGCATGCCAAAACCTCAAGTTGTATAAAGCTAAAATGATTCAAGCCCACAACAAGTTGGTCCGTCTTAGAGCTTTTCAATTATGAGAGCTTATTTTAGTTTTAAAGAGACTGATTGTTTCCCATCATAATATGGGAGGCAAGTTTGAACCCACTTTGGAAGGCCCTTTTGCCATAAAGAAGGCCTACCAAGGAGGATCTTATCAGCTTATTCATCATAGGGGTGAGCACCCAAATCTTCCAATCAATGGGCTTTACTTAAAAAAATATTATAAATCATGTTTAAAAATAAGTATCATCAATGAAAATTCCATTTTTAATTCAATCTCTTTCATGTTGAAAGTATTCTTGTTTGTCAATCCGCCATGATGTGTTTAGTGTAGGTGTAATGAACCTGAGTGACATCCTATCCTTCATCGACACAACACAAACACAAACCACACACAAAAATATAAAATAAATGCATATCTTTTGTCTCGGGTTACTCTGAGTTGAGATAACCCCCCTAGTGGCACTCACTTAGTAGTTATTTTAGGATGGGCTAAAATGCTACCCTACTAATGTGTCTTCCTAGTGGTCTTCTTGCTTTGGAGAATGTAAGTTTGCTACACTTTCCTTCCTTGGCCATTAGACACTGATGAGCACCATGTTAGTTTTGTAGGCCTTGCTGGTAAGCTTTCTTCTTGGATTAGCCTTCGTACACTGACTGGGTTGAGTATATTTGAGATTTAAGATAACACCCCTAATGGCTCCTTCCCTCCTGACTGCTTCAAGTCTAGGTCCAATACTTCTTTGGGGCTTCACGCTTAGTAGTCTCTCTAGGTTAGATAGCATCTGTCCCATCGATGATAGATTATCTCAATGATCAGTTCCACTTGGAAAGTTGTAAGCCTACATGCTTTCTTTTCGGGTTGATCATTGCATATCGATGGGCACCTTAGGTTGGTTGTTTCTCACTATGTTGATGGATACTTATGTTGACAGATAGATGTTAGGTTCATTAGTTCTTCCACCATAGGAGACACCACTCATGGCAAATGTAAGTCTACTATGCTTTCTCGTTGAGTTGGCCACCGTACACCTATAGGCTTACTTTTCATGTGCTCAGGATAATGCCCTTAGCATCACCACCCCTATTTGCATTATATTTGGATCACATCCTTTGTGTCTCCATTTAGACACAATCTGGGTTACTAATGAATTAGACAGTACCCCTTTCCTTGTTACCATCCCTGTGATTGGGGAATCTGTCTTGTGGATGTGCAGATTCTCCCTTGGTCCAATAAATCTGAGATAGGTCAAGGCTGACATAGCCCCTTCTCAATGTGGTCCCTCGCACACCAATAGTGTCCATGCAAACATATAAACAAAATATATATTTACTTGTGGATTAAGAGGACACCCCTAGCGATACCATTTTTAAAGCAGGTATCCTATCTTTAGGGTAGTGTTAGCAAAACTCCTTATCGAAATCGCTTGACTACTCTTGAGTTGATATAAGTCCCCAATGAAATTCACTTAGTAGTCTCCTCTAAGTCAAGTTTCATTTGTTGTGCTACCAAAAGGTCACCCCAATGGTTATTCCCTACTTTAAAAGTTGTAAGTATGCTACGTACACATTCATTGTACACTGAAAGATAACCCCTTTGGTTAGCTAGTTATAACCCACGACCAGTAGACTATCCCTTTAGATTTATAAATCTGAGATAAGACAAGTGCGATATTGCCCCTTCTTAGTGGATCCATCACAGACTCACATGGTCCATAAATTAAATCTATCAAATTTGACCGAGCTCACATCCCTAGTGGATATGCCCTCAATTCAAAAATCAAACTAAACCAAACAAACCATATCAAATCACATGAAATTAAGAAAAAATAATCCTGACTACCTTTGAGTTGACATAAGTCCCCAACGGCATTCACTCAATAGTCATCCTAGGTCAGGTTTGATTTGTTGTGCATTCAACAAGTCACCCTAGTGGTTGTTCCTCACTTTCAAAGATGGTTTATTTTTATATTTATTTAGTTTCATTTATTTATTTTAGGTTTTTTATTTTAGTTTATTTTTTAGGTTTAGGTTTAGGTTTAGGATTATTTGTTATTTTAGTTTTATTTCATTTTATTTTTTATGTTTCAATTTAATTTTAAATTTTTTGGTTTAGGTTTAGGTTTTTATTTTATTTTTTTAGGTTTAGGTTTTATGTTTTATTTTAGGTTTATTTTTAGGTTTTATTTTTTAGCTTAGGTTTAGGTTTATTTTTAGTTTAATTGATTTTATTTACTTTAGGTTTAGGTTTAAGTTAAGTTTATTTTAAGTTTAGGGGTAGGTTTTATTTATTTTAGTTTATTTTATTTTAGTTTAGGTTTAAATTTATTTTATTTTTATTTTAGGTTTATATTTTTTTTTAGTTTAGGGTTTAGGTTTTATTTTTTATTTATTTTTAGTTTTTATATTTAGGTTTTTTATTTAGGTTTAGGTTTTTATTTCATTTTTATTTTAATTTATTTTAGGATTTTTTTATTTTTATTTTAGTTTTAGTTTTAATTTTATTTAGGTTTTTTATGTTTTAGTTTAGATTAGGTTTTTATTTATTTTATTTTAGTTTAGTTTTTATTTTTTATTTTATTTTCTTTTTAAGTTTAGTTTTAGGTTTTAGTTTTTATTTTTAATTTATTTTATTTTTTTATTTTATTTTGGTTTAAGTTTTAAGGTTTTTAGGGTTTAGAGTTTAGGGTTTAGGGTTTAGGGTTTGGGGTTTAGTGTTTAGGGTTATAGATTTAGGGTTTAGGGTTTAGGGATTAATGTTTAGGGTTTAGTGTTTAGGGTTTTAGGGTTTAGGGTTTAGGGTTTAGTGTTTAGGGTATAGGGTTTAGGGTTTAGGTTTGTAGTTTTAAGGTTTAGAGTTTAGAGTTTAGGGTTAGTTTTAGGGTTTAGGGTTAATTTTAGGTTTAGGGTTTAGGGTTTGGGTCTTTTTTTGAAATTATTTTATTAGGGTGGCAAATTTTCCTAGTGGCACTTACTTAGTAGTTATTTTAGGTCGGGCTAACATGCTACCTGCTAATGTGTCACCCTAGTGGTCTTCTTGCTTTGGAGAATGTAAGTTTCCTATGCTTTCCTTCCTTGACCATTAGACACTGATGAGCACCATGTTAGTTTCGTAGGCCTTACTATGTGGCTGGTAAGCTTTCTTCTTGGATTATCCTTCGTGCACTGAGTGGGTCGAGTATATTTGAGATTTAAGATAACACCGCTAACAGCTCCTTCCCTCCTAACTGCTTCAAGTCTGGGTCCTGTACTTCTTTGGGGCTTCATGCTTAGTAGTCTCTCTAGGTTAGATAACATTTGTCCCATCGATGATAGATTATCTCGATGATCAGTTCCACTTTGAAAGTTGTAAGCCTACATGCTTTCTTTTCGGGTTGATCATTGCATATCGATGGGCTCCTTAGGTTGGTTGGTTCTCACTATATTGATGGATACTTATGTTGATAGATAGACATTAGGTTCCTTGGTTCTCCCACCATAGGAGACAGCACTCATGGCAGATGTAAGTCTACTATACTTTCTTGTTGAGTTGGCCACCGTACACTTATAGGGTTACTTTTCTTGTGCTCAGGATAATGCCCTTAGCATCACCTCCCCTATGGGCACTATATTTGGATCACATCCTCTGTGACCCCATTTAGACACTACCTGGGTTACTAACGAATTAGAAAATACCCCTTTCCTAGTAATCATCCCTATGGTTGGGGAATCTGTCTTGTGGATGTGCAGATTCTCCCTTGGTCCAGTAAATCTGAGATAGGTCAAGGCTGACATAGCCCCTTCTCAATGTGGTCCTTCGCACACCAATAGTCTCCATGCAAACATATATACAAAATATATATTTACTTGTGGATTAAGAGGACACCCCTAGCGATACCATTTCTAAAGCAGATATCCTATCTTTAGGGTAGTGTTAGCAAAACTCCTTATCAGAATTGCTTGACTACTCTTGAGTTGATTTAAGTCCCCAATGAAATTCACTTAGTAGTCTCCTTTAAGTCAAGTTTCATTTGTTGTGCTACCAAAAGGTCACCCAGCGATTATTCCCTACTTTAGAAGTTGTAACTCTGCTACGTGCACAGTCATTGTACACCGAAAGATAACCCCTTATGTTGGCTGGCTATACCCCATGGCCATTAGACTATCCATTTAGATTTGTAAATCTGAGATAGGATAAGTGCGATATAGCCCCTTCTTAGTGGATCCATCACACACTCACATGATCCATAAATTAAATCTATCAAATTTGACCGAGCTCACATCCCTAGTGGATATGCCCTCAATTTAAAATCAAACTAAACCAAACAAACCATATCAAATCACATGAAATTATGAAAAAAATAATCCTGACTACTTTTGAGTTGACATAAGTCCCCAGCGGCATTGACTCAATCGTCGTCCTAGGTCAGGTTTGATTTGTTGTTCATTCAACAGGTCACCCTAGTGGTTGTTCCTCACTTTTGAAGATGGATTATTTTTATATTTATTTAGTTTTGCTTATTTATTTTAGGTTTTTTATTTTAATTTATTTTTTAGGTTTAGGTTTAAGTTTAGGATTATTTTTTATTTTAGTTTTATTTCAATTTATTTTTTATGTTTCAATTTAATTTTTAATTTTTTGGTTTAGGTTTAGGTTTTTATTTTATTTTTTTAAGTTTAGGTTTTAGGTTTTTATTTTAGGTTTATTTTTAGGTTTTATTTTCTAGTTTAGGTTTAGGGTTATTTTTAGTTTATTTTATTTTATTTACTTTAGGTTTAGGCTTAAGTTAAGTTTATTTTAAGTTTAGGTGCAGGTTTTTTTTATTTTAGTTTAGTTTATTTTAGTTTAGGTTTAAATTTATTTTATTTTTATTTTAGGTTTATGTTTTTTTTAGTTTAGGGTTTAGGTTTTATTTTTTATTTATTTTTAGTTTTTATATTTAGGTTTTTTATTTAGGTTTAGGTTTTATTTTATTTTTATTTTATTTTATTTTAGGTTTATTTTATTTTTATTTTAGGTTTATTTTTAATTTTATTTAGATTTTTTATTTTTTAGTTTAGTTTAGGTTTTTATTTATTTTATTTTAGTTTAGTTTTTATTTTTTATTTTATTTTCTTTTTAGGTTTAGTTTTAGGTTTTACTTTATGTTTTTAATTTATTTTATATTTTTATTTTATTTTGGTTTAGGTTTCTTTAGGTTTTTAGGGTTTAGAGTTTAGGGTTTAGGGTTTAGGGTTTAGGGTTTAGGGTTGTAGATTTAGGGTTTAGGGTTTAGGGATTAGGGTTTAGGATTAAGTGTTTAGGGTTTTAGGTTTTAGGATTTAGGGTTTAGGGTTTAGGGTGGGTAGGGGTGGGTTTTAGGGTGGAGGTTTATAGGTGGAGAGTTTAGGTTTAGTGGTTTAGGTTTAGGTCATTTTGAAATTATTATTATTATTTTTTGAATTATGTAAACTAGCAGGTTTAAGTTTATTTAGTTTATTTTTTATTAATTTAGTTTATTTTATTTTTAATTTTGATTTAGTTTTATTTTTATATTTCTTTAATTTAGTTTATTTATTTTAGGTTTTTTTATTTTAGGTTTAGGTTAAGGTTTAGGATTATTTTTATTTTAGTTTTATTTTATTTTATTTTTATGTTTTAATTTTATTTTTTATTTTTTGGTTTTAGGTTTTATTTTATTTTTTTTTTTAGGTTTAGGTTTAGGTTTTATTTTAATTTATTTTTTTAGTTTAGGTTTGGTTTATTTTAGTTTATTTTATTTTATTTACTTTAGGTTTAGGTTTAAGTTTAGTTTATTTTAGGTTGGTTTGTAGGTTATTATTTTAGTTTACTTTTATTTTAGTTTAGGTTTAAATTTATTTTATTTTATTTTAGGTTTATGTTTTTTTATAGGGTTTAGGTTTTATTTTTATTTATTTTAGTTTTTATATTTAGGTTTTTTGTTTAGGTTTAGGTTTTTATTTCATTTTTATTTTATTTTATTTTAGGTTTATTTTATTTTTATTTTAAGTTTAGTTTTAATTTTATTTAAGTTTTTTATTTTTTAGTTTAGTTTAGGTTTTTATTTATTTTATTTTAGTTTAGTTTTAATTTTTTATTTTATTTTCTTTTCAAGTTTAGTTTTAGGTTTTAGTTTATGTTTTTAATTTATTTTATTTTTTAATTTTATTTTGGTTTAGGTTTTTAGGTTTTTAGGTTTTAAAGTTTAGGGTTTAGGGTTTAGGGTTTGGGTTTTATGGTTTAGGGTTGTAGATTTTAGGGTTTTGGGTTTAGGGTTTAGGGTTTAGAGTTTTAGGGTTTATGGTATAGGGTTTAGGGTTTAGGATTAGGGTTTAGGGTTTTAGGGTTTTTTTTTTTTGTTTACGAAACTTCAAGAAATAAACTCAACATAAAAGCTAAAAGGAGTTCCAAGAAAGAAAAAAGATCTAAACTTGTTTGCTTTAATAAAAGATGGATTTTAAGAGAAAAAGGTTAAAACCATAAGTGCATAAACACAAAGATGTTAAGTGCTCAAAATTATGAGGACGTAGTAGACTAAGACTTGGCCTTTTCCATCTTCTCCTTAAAAAGAGCCAAGAGGGACATGCCAGAAACCTTCACAACCTTAAACCTAACTCCGGGAATATCTCCTATAGCATGCTCTTTGCAGCCAAATCCACCAATCAATACCTCATCATTGTCCTCGATGAAGTTCAAACAACCATCATTTGGAGCAAAGGCTGCAATTTTTTTCGCAATCTTGATCAATTGAATTCTAGCACGTTTTCTGATAACAGAGTTGGGTTGCTTTGCCTCAATGCCAATGTTTTCGAGCACAATGCCCTTTGCATGAAAAGATCATGTGAATGGCTTCATCCATTCATTTCCAATGTGACTTTTCTTGTATGATTTTTTTCCCACCTCTGATTTTTTCTATGGGTCTTCAATTTTTGACCAACTCCCATACCACGTGTTTTCCCCATGTTCAAGAAATGAAAGAAGAGCCTTTACGATCTAATTCGGTGAGTTCGGTGAGCCACAGCGATGGCGGACAAGTTGAGAGCTCAATAGTTGAGACTTGTTTTGCTTAGTTAGTTATTAGGTAGTTTTAGTTCTTAATTAGTTATATATTAGTTTAGTTTTTAGCTAGTGTTTAGGGTTTAAGGTTTATTTATTTATTTTTTATTTGTTTTATTTTTTTTTAAATTACATAAACTAGTAGGTTTAGGTTTATTTAGTTTATTCAGTTTACTTTTTATTTATTTTAGTTTATTTTATTTTATATTTTATTTAGGTTTATTTTTATTTTTATTTTTATTTTTAGATTTAGGTTTTATTTTTTATTTTTTGGTTCAGGTTTATGTTCTTATTTTATTTTTTTAAGTTTAGGTGTTAAGTTTTTATTATAGGTTTATTTTTAGGTACTATTTTTTAGTTCTTGTTTAGGTTTATTTTGTTTATTTTATTTTATTTAGTTTAGGTTTAGGTTTAGGTTTTATTTATTTTAGTTTAGTTTATCTTAGTTTAGGTTAATTTTAATTCTATTTAGGTTTAGGTTATTTTTAGTTTAGGGTTTAAGTTTTATTTTTTATTTATGCTTATGTTTTATTTTTAGGTTTAGGTTTTTTATTTAGTTTTAATTATATTTTATTTTAGGTTTATTTTAATTTTATTCTAGGTTTATTTTTTTAATTTGGTTTTTTATTTTTTTTATTAGTTTAGGTTTTTATTTATTTTATTTTAGTTACATTTTATTTTTTATTTTAATTTCATTTCAGGTTTAGGTTCAGGTTTAGGTTTTAGTTAATGTTTTTATTTTATTTTATTTTTTCATTTTATTTTGGTTTAGGTTTATTTATTTATTTTATTTTTAGGTTTTATTTAGTTTTGGTTTACATTTTTAGCTTTCTAGGGTTTATGGTTTAGGGTTTAGGCTTTAGGTGTTTATTTTAGGTTTATTTTTAGGTTTTATTTTTTAGTTTAGGTTTAGGTTTATTTTTAGTGTATTTTATTTTATTTTGTTTAGGGTTTAACCATTTTTTATTTATTATCTTTTAGTTTATTTTATATTAGGTTTAGGTTTATTTGGTTTTGTTTATTTTATTTTTATTTAAGGTTTAGTTTTTATTTTTAGTTTAGGATTAGGGTTTTTTTAGGTTTTAATTTTAAGATTATATTTTAAGTTTAGGTTTTTATTTAGTTATTATTTTATTTTATTTTAAGTTTATTATATTTTTATTTTAAATATAGTTTTTATTTTATTTGGGTTTTTTATCTTTTGGTTTATTTTATTTTTAATTTAATTTAGGTTTTTATTTATTTTAGTTTAGTTTATTTTAATTTTTTTATTTTATTTTATTTTTAGGTTTAAGTTTAGGTTTTAGTTTAGGTTATTATTTTATTTTATATTTTTATTTTATTTAGGTTTAGGTTTTTTATTTATTTTATTTTTAGGTTTTATTTACTTTATGTTTAGATTTTTAGGTTTTTAGGGTTTTGGGTTTGGGGTTTAGGGTTGCAGGTTTAGGGTTTAGGGTTTTGGGCTATAGGTTTAAGGTTTATGGTTAGTTTTAGGGTTTACGGCTTAGGGTTTTAGGGTTTTGTATTTTAGGGTTTAGGGTTTAGGGTTTAGTGTTTAGGTTTAGGGTGGGTTGTGTTTTGGGTGGGGTAGAATTTTAGGGTTTAGGGTTTAAGGTTAGGGTTTTTATTTAGTTTTATTTTTTTAAATTTTTTAGGGTTTAGGGTTTAGGGTTTAGGGTTTAGGTTTTAGGTTTAGGGTTCAGGTTTTAGTTTAGGTTTATTTTTAAATTAAGTAAACCAATAGGTTTAGGTTTTTTTATTTGATTTTTAGTGTTTAAGGTTTAGGGTTAGCTTAGGGTTTAGGTTTTTTTTTTAAAATTAAGTGATCCTGTAAGTTTAGGTTTATTTAATTTATCTAGTTTTAATTTATTTATTTTAGTTTATTTTATTTTTTATATTTCTTTATGTTTATTTTTTATTTTTATTTAGTCTAATTTATTTATTTTAGATTCATTTATTTTAGTTTAGGTTTTTATTTTAGTTTATATTTTAGGTGTAGGTTTAGTTTTATTTTATTGTTGAGTTTTTTCTTTTTTAGGTTTGGGTTTAGGTTTTAGTTTAGATTTTTATTTTATTTTATTATTTTATTTAATTTAGGTTTAGGTTTTCTTATTTATTTTATTGTTAGATTTTATTATGTTTAGGTTTAGGTTTTTATGTTTTTAATGTTTAGGGTTTAGGGTTTAGGGTTTAAGGTTTTAGGGTTTAGGTTTATGGTTTAGGGTTTAGTGTTTAGGCTTTAGGGTTTAGGGTTTAGAGTTTAGGGTTTAGCATTTAGGGTTTATGGTTAGCTTAGGATTTAGGGTTTAAGGTTTAGAGTTTAGGGTTTTAGTTTTTTTAGGGTTTAAAGTTAGTTTTAGGGTTTATGGTTTAGGGTTTTGGGTTTATGGTTTAGGATTTAGGTTTAGGTTTTATTTATTTTACTTTTGTTTATTTTAGTTTAGGTTTAAGTTTATTTTATTTTATTTATTTTAGGTTTAGGCTTTTTTTTAGTTTAATGTTTAGGTTTTATTTTTTATATAGTCTTAGGATTTCTTTTTAGGTTTATTTTTTGGTTTAGGTTTTTATTTTGTTTTAATTTTAGTTTATTTTTTATTTAGTTTTTATTATATTTCAATTTTTTAGTTTTATTTTATTCTTCTTTAGTTTAGGTTTTAATTGAATTTATTTTATTTTAGTTTATTTTTTTAGTTTTTTATCTTATTTTTAGGTTTAGGTTTAGGTTTTGGTTTTGGTTTTAGTTTTAGTTTAGGTTTTTATTTTATTTTATTTTTTCTTTTATTTAGGTTTAGGTTTATTTATTTATTTTATTTATAAGTTTTTTATTTAGTTTAGGTTTAGGTTTTTAAGTTTTTATAGTTTAAGAATTAGGGTTTAGGGTTTAGGGTTTTAAGTTTTAGGGTTTAGTGTTTAGGGTTTAGGGTTTAGGGTTTTATGGTTTAGGGTTTTGGGTTTAGGGTTGTAGATTTAGGGTTTAAGGTTTAGGGTTTAGGGTTTAGGGTTAGCATATTTTTTATTTTTAATTTTTTAGATTTTAGGTTCATGGTTTAGGGTTTATGGTTTTTTTTTGGCAGAGAATAAATTCAGATTCAACATTTATTATTATAAATTTCATCAACCAAGTAACACACCAAGATTTCTAAGACACAAGCGATGACATAGATAAAAAATGAGCACAAATAGGGCAAATCAAAAACCTGTCTCTACTATATAGACATAGTTCCATAAGATTATATTTTAAGTTTAGGTTTTATTTAGTTATTATTTTATTTTATTTTATTTTATTTTATTTTATTTTACATATAGTTTTATTTTATTTAGGTTTTTTATTCTTAGGTTTATTTTATTTTTAATTTAATTTAGGTTTTTATTCATTTTAGTTTAGTTTATTTTAATTATTTTATTTTATTTTATTTTTAGGTTTAAGTTTAGGTTTTAGTTTAGGTTTTTATTTTATTTTCTATTTTTATTTTATTTAGGATTAGGTTTTTTATTTATTTCATTTTTAGGTTTTATTTACTTTATGTTTAGATTTTTAGGTTTTTAGGGTTTAGGGTTTGGGGTTTGTATGTTTAGGGTTTAGGGACTATAGGTTATGGTTAGTTTATAGTTTAGGGTTTAGGTTTAGAGTTTAGTGTTTAGGGTTTTGGGTGTGGGGTTTAGAATTTTAGGGTTTAGGGTTTATGGTTAGGGTTTTTTATTTAGTTTTATTTTTTTAAATTTTTTTAGGGTTTAGGGTTTAGGGTTTTGGTTTTAGGTTTAGGGTTCAAGTTTTAGTTTAGGTTTATTTTTAAATTAAGTAAACCAATAGGTTTAGGTTTTTTTAGTTGATTTTTAGTGTTTAGGGTTTAGGGTTAGCTTAGGGTTTAGGTTTTTTTCTTTTTAAAATTAAGTAACCTTGTAAGTTCAGGTTTATTTAATTTATCTAGTTTTTATTTATTTATTTTAGTTTATTTTATTTTTTATTTTTCTTTATGTTTATTTTTTATTTTTATTTAATTTAATTTATTTATTTTAGATTTATTTGTTTTAGTTTAGGTTTTTCATTTTAGTTTATATTTTAGGTGTAGGTTTAGTTTTATTTTATTGTTGAGTCTTTTTTAGGTTTTTTAGGTTTTAGTTTAGATTTTTTATTTTATTTCATTATTTTATTTAATTTAGGTTTATGTTTTCTTATTTATTTTATTGTTAGATTTTATTATGTTTAGGTTTAGGTTTTATGTTTTTTTAGGGTTTAGGGTTTAGGGTTTAGGGTTTGTTTGTGGTTTTGGCTTTAGGGGGGGTTTTATGATAGGGTTTAGATTAGATTTGTGGTTTGTGTTTGTGCTTAGGGTTTGTATTTTGATAGGGTTTGAGTGGTTTGTGTTTAGCATTTGTGGTTTTATGGTTTTTTTTTAAGAGAGAATAAACTGTGATTCAACATTTATTCTTATAAATTTCATCAACCAAGTAACACACCAAGATTTCTAAGACACAAGCGATGACATAGATAAAAAATGAGCATAAATAGGGCAAATCAAAAACCTGTCTCTACTATATAGACATAGTTCCATAAGATTATATTTTAAGTTTAGGTTTTTATTTAGTTATTATTTTATTTTATTTTAGGTATATTTTATTTTTATTTTACATATAGTTCTTATTTTATTTAGGTTTTTTATTCTTAGGTTTATTTTATTTTTAATTTATTTAGGTTTTATTTATTTTAGTTTAGTTTATTTTAATTATTTTATTTTATTTTATTTTTAGGTTTAAGTTTAGGTTTTAGTTTAGGTTTTTATTTTATTTTCATTTTTATTTTATTTAGGTTTTTTTATTTATTTCATTTTTAGGTTTTATTTACTTTATGTTTAGATTTTTAGGTTTTTAGGGTTTAGGGTTTGGGGTTTAGGGTTGTATGTTTGGGGTTTGGGGTTTCGAACTATAGGTTTAAGGTTTATGGTTAGTTTTAGTGTTTAGGGTTTAGGTTTAGAGTTTAGTGTTTAGGGTTTTGGGTGTGGGGTTTA
Source organism: Cymbidium sinense (assembly GCA_021442155.1). Taxonomy (NCBI): domain Eukaryota; kingdom Viridiplantae; phylum Streptophyta; class Magnoliopsida; order Asparagales; family Orchidaceae; genus Cymbidium; species Cymbidium sinense. Next base: position 20,962,889 of record CM038222.1, read on the forward strand.
GAATTTTAGGGTTTAGGCTTTAAGGTTAGGGTTTTTTATTTAGTTTTATTTTTTTAAATTTTTTAAGGGTTTAGGGTTTTTAGGTTTTAGGTTTAGGGTTCCAAGTTTTAGTTTAGGTTTATTTTAAATTAAGCAAACCAGAGGTTTAGGTTTTTAGTTGATTTTAGTGTTTAAGGTTAGCAGATTTAGGTTTTTTTTTCTTTAAAATTAAGTAACCTTGTAAGTCTTAATTTATCTAGTTTTATTTTTTTATTTTAGTTTATTTTATTTTTCTTTCTTTATGTTTATTTTTTTATTTTTATTTAGTTTAATTTATTTATTTTAGATTTATTTGTTTTAGTTTAGGTTTTTTTATTTTGGTTTATATTTTAGGTATAGGTTTAGTTTTATTTTGTTGTTGAGTTTTTTTTTTAGGTTTTGGTTTAGGTTTTAGTTTAGATTTTTATTTTATTTTATTATTTTATTTTATTTAGGTTTATGTTTTCTTATTTATTTTATTGTTAGATTTTATTATGTTTAGGTTTAGGTTTTTATGTTTTTAGGGTTTAGGGTTTAGGGTTTAGGGTTTAAGGTTTTAGGGTTTAGGGTTTTTGGGTTTAGGGTTTATGATTAGGGTTTAGATTTAGGGTTTAGGGTTTAGTGTTTAGGCTTTAGGGTTTAGGGTTTAGGGTTTAGGGTTTAGCATTTAGGGTTTATGGTTAGCATAGGATTTAGGGTTTAAGGTTTAGAGTTTAAGGTTTTAGGTTTTGGGTTTAGGGTTTAAAGTTAGTTTTAGGGTTTATGGTTTAGGATTTAGGTTTAGGTTTTATTTATTTTACTTTTGTTTATTTTAGTTTAGGTTTAGGTTTATTTTATTTTATTTATTTTAGGTTTAGGCTTTTTTTAGTTTAATGTTTAGGTTTTATTTTTAATTTAGTCTTAGGATTTCTTTTTAGGTTTATTTTTTGGTTTAGGTTTTTATTTTGTTTTAATTTTATTTTATTTTAGGTTTAGTTTTTTTTATTTAGTTTTTATTATATTTAGGTTTTTTAGTTTTATGTTTTTTTTATTTAGTTTAGGTATTAATTTAATTTATTTTATATTAGTTTAGTTTTTAGTTTTTTTTATCTTATTTTTAGGTTTAGGTTTAGGTTTTGGTTTTGGTTTTGGTTTTAGTTTAGGTTTTTATTTTATTTTATTTTTTCTTTAATTTAGGTTTAGGTTTATTTATTTATTTTATTTATAAGTTTTATTTAGTTTAGCTTTAGGTTTTTAAGTTTTTATAATTTAGGGATTAGGGTTTAGGGTTTGGGGTTTTAAGTTTTAGAGTTTAGGGTTTAGGTTTTTGGGTTTTGGGTTTAGGGTTGTAGATTTAGGGTTTAAGGTTTAGGGTTTAAGGTTTAGGGTTAGGGTTAGCATATTTTTTATTTATTTATTTTTATTTTTAATTTTAGGGTTTAGGGTTTAGGGCGTAGGGTTTAGATTTTAGGTTTAGGGTTTAGGGTTTAAGATTTTTTTTTTTAACAGAGAATAAATTCAAATTCAACATTTATTCTTATAAATTTCATCAACCAAGTAACACACCAAGATTTCTAAGACACAAGTGACGACATTGATAAAAATGAGCACGAAGAGGGCAAATCAAAAACCCTAGATAACTAGAACTGTCTCTTGTATGAACCAGTTAAGATATAGATGGTCGATTGGGTCTTGTTTCTCGGTTCCCATGGAACCACCTCAGCCTCTCGAGTAGTGGGATCCACCATCATATTCCCGATCTCTCCCTCTACTACCACCAAGGCTGTAACCTTCATCGCTCCTCCAGCCTCCATAACCACCACTACTACGACCACCACCTCCATATCCACCAACACATCCTCCTTCACCTCCAACACTAGATCAAGACTGAGCCTGGTTGACGGTGATGTTCTTGTCATCAAGGTTCTGTCCATTCTTCGGGTTTAAGTTTAGGTTTAGGTCTATTAGGTTTTAGGGTTTATGTTTATTTTTAAATTTATTTAGTTAATTTAGGTTTAGGGTTCAGGTTTAGGGTTTAGGGTTTAGGGTTAGGGTTTAAGGTTTAGGGTTTAGGGTTTTGGGTTTAACGATTTATGCTTTTATGGTTTAGGATTTAGGGTTAGGGTTTAGGATTCAGGGTTTAGGGTTTAGAGTTTTGGCTTTATAGCTTAGGGTTTAGGGTTTTTTAGGATTTAGGGTTTAGGGTTGTAAGTTTAGTGTTGTAGGTTTATTTTTTTTTTAGTTTATTTTATTTTATTTAGTTTAGGTTTAGGTTTAGGTTTAGTTTATTTTAGGTTTAGGTTTACTTTATTTTAGTTTCATTTATTTTAGTTTAGATTTAAATTTATTTTATTTTGTTTATTTTATTTTTATTTTAGGTTTAGGTTTTTTTTAGTTTATCGTTTCGATTTTATTTTTTAATTATTTTTATGTTTAGGTTTTTATTTAGTTTATATTTTATTTTATTTGAATTTTATTTTATTTTTATTTCACTTTTAGTTTTAATCTTATTTAGGTTTTTTATTCTTAGGTTTATTCTATTTTTTAGTTTAGAATAAGTTTTTATTTATTTTATTTTAGTTTATTTTTATTAGTTTATTTTATTTTACTTTTAGGTTTAGGTTTAGGTTTTAGTTTTGGTTTTTACTTTATTTTATTCTTTTTTTAATTAGGTTTATGTTTTTTTTATCTATTTTATTTTTAGGTTTTATTTAGTTTAGGCTTAGGTTTTTAGGGTTTAGGGTTTAGGGTTTAGAGTTTTAGGGTTTAGGGTTTTATGGTTTATGGTTTAGGGTTTGGGTTTGAGGTTTAGGGTTTAAGATTTAGTGTTTAAGCTTTAGGGTTTAGGCTTTTTAGGGTTTAGAGTTTAGGGATTAGGGTTTCCTTAGGGTTTAGGTTTTTTCAAATTAAGTAAACCATTAGGCTTAAATTTATTTAGTTTATTCAGTTTATTTTTAAATTATTTTAGTTAATTTTATTATTTTATTATTTAGATTTATTTTTTATTTTTATTTAGTTTAGTTGATTTATTTTAGGTTTATTTATTTTGTTTAGGTTTTTTGTTTTAGTTTATTTTTTAGGTTTAGGTTCATTTTTTGTTGGGTTTTATTTTTATTTTTTTTCTTGGGTTTAAGTTTTATTTTTTTTTATTTTTAGGTTTAAGTTTAGGTTTATATTTTATTTTACTTTTTTGGTTTAGGTTTTAAGTTTTTATTTTAGGTTTAGTTTTAGGTTTTATTTTTTAGTTTATGATTAGCTTTATTTTTAATTTATTTTATTTATTTAGTTTTGGTTTAGGTTTAGGTTTAGTTTATTTTCAGTTTAGGTTTAGGTTTAATTTATTTTAGTTTCATTTCCTTTAGTTTAGGTTTAGGTTTATTTTATTTTTATTTTAGGTTTAGGTTACTTTTTAGTTTAGGGTTTTGGTTTTATTTTTAACTATTTTTAGGTGTATTTTTTAGGTTTAGGTTTTAATTTAGTTTTTAGTTTATTTTATTTTAGGTTTAATTTATTTTTATTTTACCTTTAGTTTTAATTATATTTATGTTTTGTATTTTTAGGCTTATTTTATTTCATAGTTTAGTTTAGTTTTTTATTTAGTTTATTTTAGATTATTTTTATTAGTACATTTTATGTTATTTTTAGGTTTAGGTTTAAGTTTTAGTTTATGTTTTTATTTTATTTTATTATTTTACTTTTTTTTAGGTTTAGGCTTTTTTATATATTTTATTTTTAGGTTTTATTTAGTTTAGGTTTAGGTTTTAGGTTTTTAGGGTTTAGGGTTTAGGGTTTTAGGGTTTATGGTTAGGGTTTAGGGTTTGGTGTTTAGGCTTTAGGGTTTAGGATTTTAGGGTTTAGCATTTATGGTTTAGGGTTAGCTTAGAGTTTAGGGGTTTTTTTCTTAATTATGTAGACCGTTATGTTTAAGTTTATTTAGTTTATTTTTTATTTATTTTAGTTTATCTTATTTTTTATTGTTTTAGTTTAGTTTATTTATTTTAGGTTTATATATTTTAGTGTAATTTTTTTATTTTACTTTATTTTTTAGGTTTAGGATTAGGTTTATTTTTTAGTTGAGTTTTACATTTACTTTATTTTTTAGGTTTTGGTTTTATTTTTTATTATAAGGTTTAGGTTTAGTTTTCTATTTATCTTTTTAGGTTTAGGTTTTAAGTTTTTATTTTATGTTTATTTTTAGGTTTTATTTTATACTTTGGAATTTGGTTTATTTTTACTTTATTTTATTTTATTTTATTTAGTTTAGGTTTAGTTTAGTTTAGGCTTAGTTTTAGGTTTTATTTATTTTAGTTTAGTTTATTTTAGTTTAGGTTTAAGTTTATTTTATTTTTATATTTGATTTAGGTTTTTTTTTAGTTTAAGGTTTAGGTTTTATTTTTTATTTATTTTTAGGTTTATTTTTATTATTATTTTTATTTAGTTCTTATTTTATTTTAGTTTAAGTTCATTTATTTTCATTTTACGTTTAGTCTTTATTTTATTTAGGTTTTTTATTCTTAGGTTTATTTTATTTTTAAAATTAGTTTAGGTTTTAATTAATTCTATTTTATTTTATTTTATTTTATTTTTAGGTTTAGGTTTAGGTTTTAGTTTAGGGTTTTATTTTATTTTTTTTATATTTAATTTAAGTTTAAGTTTTTTTATATTTTTATTTTTTGGCTTTATTTAGTTTAGGTTTAGGTTTTAGGTTTTTTAGGGTTTAGGGTTTTAGGGTTTAGGGTTTTATGGTCTAGGATTTAGGGTTATGGTTTAGGATTTAGGGTTTAGGGTTTAGTGTTTAGGCTTTAGGGTTTCAAGCTTAGTGTTTAGGGTTTAGGATTAGCTTAGGGTCTAAGTTTTTTTTTTAAAATTAAGTTAACTAGTAGGTTTAGGTTTATTTAGTTTATTTTTTATTTATTTCAGTTTATTTTATTTTTAATTTTAAATTATGTTTATTTTTTATTTTTATTTAGCTTAGTTTATTTATTTTAGGTTTATTTAGTTTAGTTTATTTTTTAGGTTTAGGGTTATGTTTATTTTTTAGGTTTAGGGTTATGTTTATTTTTTAGTTTAGTTTTATTTTTATTTTACTATTAATGTTTACGTTTTATTTTTTATTTTTATGTTTAAGTTTAAGTTTTTTTTATTTTTTTAGGTTTAGGTTTTATGTTTTTATTTTTGGTTTATTTTTAGGTTTAATTTTTTAGTTTAGATAAAGGTTTATTTTTAGGTTATTTTATTTTATTTAGTTAAGGGTTTATGTTTAGTTGATTTTAGGTTTAGGTTTAGGTTTTATTTGATTTTTCTAAGTTTTTTTAGTTTAGGTTTAGGTTTATTTTATTTTGTTTATTTTAGGTATAAGTTTTTTTTTTCAGTTTAGGGTTTAGGTTTTATTTTTTATTTATTTTTGGTTTATTTTTTTAGGTTTTCATTTAGTTTTTATTTTATTTTATTTTTTTATGTTTATTTTTATTTTACCTTTACTTTTTATTTTATTTAGGTTTTTATTTTTGGTTTATTTTACTTTTTAGTTTAGTTTATGTTTTTATTTATTTTATTTTAGTTCAATTTTTATTTTTTATTTTACTTTTTTGAAGTTTAGGTTTAGATTTTAGTTTAGGTTTTTATTTTATTTTATTTATTTTATGTTATTTAGGTTTAGGTTTATTTATTTATTTTATTTTTAGGTTTTATTTAGTTTATGTTTAGGTTTTTAGGGTTTAGGGTTTAAGTTTTAGGGTTTAGCATTCAGGGTTTGGGGTTTAGGGTTTAGGGATTTGGGTGTAAGGTTTACGGGTTTAAGGTTTAGGATTTAGGGTTTTAGGGTTTAGGGTTTAGGGTGTAGGGTTTAAGGGTTTTAGGGTTTAGGGTTTAGGGTTTAGGGTTGAGTGTTTAAGGTTTAGGTTTAGGGTTCAAGTTTTAGTTCTGGGTTTAGGGTTTTTGGTTTCTTTTTTAATAGAGAAAAAATTCAGATTCAACATTTCTTCGTTGTTAATTTAGTTTATTTCATTTAATTTTTATTTATTTTAGTTTATTTTATTTTTATTTTTATTTATGTTATTTTTTATTTTTATTTAGTTTAGTTTATTTATTTTAGTTTAGGTTTTTTATTTTAGTTTTTTTTCTTAGGTTTAGGTTAAGGTTTCAGTTTATTTATTAGTTTAGTTTTATTTTTATTTTATTTTTTAGGTTTAGGTTTTATTTTTTATTTTTAGTTTTAGGAATAGTTTATTATTTTATTTTTTTAAGTTTAGGCTTGAGGTTTTTATATTAGGTTTTCTTTTAGGTTTTATTTTTTAGTTTAGGTTTAGGTTTATTTTTAGTTTATTTTATTTTATTTAGTTTAGGGTTTAGGTTTAGCTTATTTTATGTTTAGGTTTAGGTTTTATTTATTTTAGTTTAGGTTTAGGTTTATTTTATTTTGTTTATTTTACTTTTATTTTAGGTTTAGGTTTTTTTTTAGTTTATGGTTTAGGTTTTATTTATTTATTTATTTTTTAGTTTATTTTTATGTTCCTTTTTTATGTTTAGGTTTTTATTTAGTTTTTATTTTATTTTATTTTAGGTTTATTTTATTTTTATTTTAAGTTTAGTTTTTATTTTATTTAGGTTTTTTTTATTCAGGTTTATTTTATTTTTTTAGTTTAGTTTAGGTTTTTATTTATTTTGTTTTAGTTTGTTTTTATCAGATAATTTTTTTTTTATTTTTACATTTAAGTTTAGGTTTTTCGTTAGGTTCTTATTTTATTTTATTTTATTTAGTTTTAGTTTTATTTATTTATTTTATTTTAGGTTTTATTTAGCTTAGGTTTTTAGGTTTTTATGGTTTACAGTTTAGAGTTTAGGGTTTTGGGCTTTAGGGTTGAGGGTTTTAGGTTTAGGGTTCAGGGTTTAGGGTTTAGGGTTTAGGTTTTAGGGTTTAGTGTTTAGGCTTTAAGGTTCAGGGTTTTTAGAGTTTAGGGTTATCTTAGGTCTTAGAGTTAGGTTAGGGTTTAGGGTTTATGGTTTAAGGTTTTTATGGTTTAGGGTTTAAGGTTAAGGGTTAGTTTAGGGTTTAGGGTTTAGTGTTTTTGGATTTAGGGTTTAGAGTTTAGGGTTTAAGGTTAGGGTTAAGGTTTAGGGTCTAGGGTTTAGGGTTTATGGTTTATGGTTTAGGGTTAGTTTAGGGTTTATGGTTTAGAGTTTAGGATTTATAGGATTTAGGGTATAGGGTTTAGGGTTTAGGGGTTAGGGATTAGGGTTTTTCGGTTTAGGGTTTAGGGTTTAGGGTTTAGGGTTTAGGTTTTAGGGTTTAAGGTTTAGTGTTATAGGTTTAAGTTTAGAGTTTAGGGTTTAGGGTTAGTTTTATGGTTTAGGGTTAGGGTTTTATTTTTTATTTATTTTTTATTTTTAATTTTTTTAAAATTAGGTAAACTAGTAGTTTAGGTTTATTTACTTTATTTTTTATTTATTTTAGTTTATTTTATTTTTATTTTGATTTAGGAATATTTTTAATATCTCCTATAGCATGCTCTTTGCAGCCAAATCAACCAATCAATACCTCATCATTATCCTCGATGAAGTTTAAACAACCATCATTTGGAGCAAAGGCTACAATTTTTTACCAATCTTGATCAATTGAGCTCTAGCACATTTTCTGATAGCAGAGTTGGGTTGCTTTGCCTCAATGCCAATGTTTTCGAGCACAATGCCCTTTGCATGAAAAGATCATGTGAATGGCTTCATCCATTCATTTCCAAGGTGACTTTTCTTGTATGATTTGTTTTCCACCTCGATTTTTCTATGGGTCTTAGTTTTTGACCAACTCCCATACCATGTGTTTTCCCATGTTCAAGAAATGAAAGAAGAGCCTTCTGATCTAATTGGTTCGGTGAGCCACACGGATGGGGGTTGAGAGCTCAATAGTAGGGACTTGTTTAGCTTAGTTAGTTATTAGGTAGTTTTAGTTTTTAATTAGTTAGTTATTAGTTTAATTTTTAGCTAGTGTTTAGGGTTTAAGGTTTATTTATTTATTTTTTATTTGTTTTATTTTTTAAAATTATGAAAACTAGTAGGTTTAGGTTTATTTAGTTTATTTAATTTAATTTTTATTTATTTTAGTTTATTTTATTTTATATTTTATTTAGGTTTGTTTTTATTTTATTTTTATTTTTAGATTTAGGTTTTAGGTTTAATTTTTTATTTTTAGGTTTAGGTTTAGGTTCTTATTTAATTTTTTTAAGTTTACGTGTTAAGTTTTTATTATAGGTTTTTTTAGGTACTATTTTTTTAGTTCTGGTTTAGGTTTATTTTTAGTTTATTTTATTTTATTTAGTTTAGGTTTAGGTTTAGGTTTTATTTATTTTAGTATAGTTTATCTTAGTTTAGGTTAATTTTATTTCTATTTTAGGAATAGGTTATTTTTAGTTTAGGGTTTAAGTTTTATTTTTTATTTATGCTTATGTTTTATTTTTAGGTTTATTTTTTAGGTTTAGGTTTTTTATTTAGTTTTAATTATATTTTATTTTAGGTTTATTTTAATCTTATTTTAGGATTAGTTTTTTTAATTTGGTTTTTTATTTTTTAATTTAGTTTAGTTTTTAATTTATTTTATTTTAGTTTCATTTTATTTTTTATTTTAATTTCATTTTAGGTTTCGGTTCAGGTTTAAGTTTTAGTTAATGTTTTTATTATTTTTTATTTTTTCATTTTATTTTGGTTTAGGTTTAGTTATTTATTTTATTTTTAGGTTTTATTTAGTTTTGGTTTACGTTTTTAGCTTTTTAGGGTTTAAGGTCTAGGGTTTAGGCTTTAGGTTTTTATTTTAGGTTTTTTTTCAGGTTTTATTTTTTAGTTTAGGTTTAGGTTTATTTTTAGTGTAATTTATTTTATTTTTTTTAGGGTTTAGCTTTTGTTTATTTTAGGTTTATGTTTAAGTTTTATTTATTATATTTTAGTTTATTTTAGATTAGGTTTAGGTTTATTTGGTTTTGTTTATTTTATTTTTATTTAAGGTTTAGTTTTTATTTTTAGTTTAGGATTTGGGTTTTATTTTTTATTTTTTTAGGTTTTAATTTTAAGATTATATTTTAAGTTTAGATTTTTATTTAGTTATTATTTTATTTTATTTTAGGTTTATTTTATTTTTATTTTACATATAGTTTTTATTTTATTTAGGTTTTTTATTCTTAGGTTTATTTTATTTTTAATTTAATTTAAGTTTTTATTTATTTTAGTTTAGTTTATTTTAATTATTTTATTTTATTTTATTTTTAGGTTTAAGTTTAGGTTTTAGTTTAGGTTTTTATTTTATTTTTTATTTTTATTTTATTTAGGTTTAGGTTTTTTATTTATTTCATTTTTAGGTTTTATTTACTTTATGTTTAGATTTTTTTTAGGTTTTAGGGTTTAGGGTTTGGGGTTTAGGGTTGTAGGTTTAGGGTTTAGGGTTTTGGACTATAGGTTTAAGGTTTATGGTTAGTTTTAGTGTTTAGGTTTAGGTTTAGGGTTTATTGTTTAGGGTTTTGGTGTGGGGTTTAGAATTTTAGGGTTTAGGGTTTAAGGTTAGGGTTTTTTATTTAGTTTTATTTTTTAAAATTTTTTTAGGGTTTAGGGTTTAGGTTTTAGGTTTAGGGTTCAAGTTTTATTTTAGGTTTATTTTTAAATTAAGTAAACCAAGTAGGTTTAGGTTTTCTTAGTTGATTTTTAGTGTTCAGGGTTTAGGGTTAGCTTAAGGTTTAGGTTTTTTTTTTCTTTTTAAAATTAAGTAACCTTGTAAGTTCAAGTTTATTTAATTTATCTAGTTATTATTTATTTATTTTAGTTTATTTTATTTTTTATTTTTCTTTATGTTTATTTTTTATTTTTATTTAGTTTAATTTATTTATTTTAGATTTATTTGTTTTAATTTAGGTTTTTTATTTTAGTTTATATTTTAGGTGTAGGTTTAGTTTTATTTTATTGTTGAGTTTTTTTTTTTGGTTTTGGTTTAGGTTTTAGTTTAGATTTTTATTTTATTTTATTATTTTATTTAATTTAGGTTTATGTTTTCTTATTTATTTTATTGTTAGATTTTATTATGTTTAAGTTTAGGTTTTTATGTTTTTAGGGTTTAGGGTTTAGGGTTTAGGGTTTAAGGTTTTGGGTTTAGGGTTTTGGGTTTAGGGTTTATGATTAGGGTTTAGATTTAGGGTTTAGGGTTTAGTGTTTAGGCTTTAGGGTTTAGGGTTTAGGTTTAGGGTTTAACGTTTAGGGTTTATGGTTAGCATAGGATTTAGGGTTTAAGGTTTAGAGATTAAGGTTTTGGGTTTAGGGTTTAAAGTTAGTTTTAGGGTTTATGGTTTAGGATTTAGGTTTAGGTTTTATTTATTTTACTTTTGTTTATTTTAGTTTAGGTTTAGGTTTATTTTATTTTATTTATTTTAGGTTTGGCCTTTTTTAGTTTAATGTTTAGGTTTTATTTTAATTTAGTCTTAGGATTTCTTTTTAGGTTTATTTTTTGGTTTAGGTTTTTGTTTTGTTTTAATTTTATTTTATTTTAGGTCTATTTTTTTATTTAGTTTTTATTATATTTAGGTTTTTTAGTTTTATGTTTTTTTTTATTTAGTTTAGGTATTAATTTAATTTATTTTATATTAGTTTAGTTTTAGTTTTTTATCTTATTTTTAGGTTTAGGTTTAGGTTTTGGTTTTGGTTTTGGTTTTAGTTTAGGTTTTTATTTTATTTTATTTTTTCTTTAATTTAGGTTTAGGTTTATTTATTTATTTTATTTATAAGTTTTATTTAGTTTAGGTTTAGGTTTTTAAGTTTTTACAATTTAGGGATTAGGGTTTAGGGTTTAGGGTTTAAGTTTTAGAGTTTAGGGTTTAGGTTTTTGGGTTTTGGGTTTTGGGTTTAGGGTTGTAGATTTAGGGTTTAAGGTTTAGGGTTTAGGGTTAGGGTTAGCATATTTTTTATTTTTTTATTTTTATTTTTATTTTTAGGGTTTAGGGTTTAGGGCATAGGGTTTAGATTTTAGGTTCAGGGTTTAGGGTTTATGGTTTTTTTTAACAGAGAATAAATTCAGATTCAACATTTATTCTTATGAATTTTATCGACCAAGTAACACACCAAGATTTCTAAGAAACAAGTGACGACATTGATAAAAATGAGCACGAAGAGGGCAAATCAAAAACCCTAGATAACTAGAAATGTCTCTACTGTATAGGCACTGTTCCATATGATATAGATCAGATCGGCAGGTCTTCAGTTTCTCCAGTTCCCATCAGAACCACCTCAGCCTCTCGAGTAGTGGGATCCACCTTCATATTCCCGATCTCTCCCTCTACCACCACCAAGGCTGTAACCTTCATCGCTCCTCCAGCCTCCATAACCACCACTACTACGATCGCCACCTCCATATCCACCAACACATCCTCCTTCGCCTCTAACACTAGATCAAGACTGAGCCTGGTTGACGGTGATGTTCTTATCATCAAGGTTCTGTCCATTCTTCGAGTTTAAGTTTAGGTTTAGGTCTATTAGGTTTTAGGGTTTATGTTTATTTTTAAATTTATTTAGTTACTTTAGGTTTAGGTTTAGGGTTGGGATTTAGGGTTTAGGGTTTAGGGTTTAAGGTTTAGGGTTTTACGGTTTATGCTTTTACGGTTTAGGATTTAGGGTTAGGGTTTAGGATTTAGGGTTTAGGGTTTAGGGTTTTGGCTTTATAGTTTAGGGTTTATGGTTTTTTAGAATTTAGGGTTTAGGGTTGTAAGTTTAGTGTTGTAGGTTTATTGTTTTAGTTTATTTTATTTTATTTAGTTTAGGTTTAGGTTTAGGTTTAGTTTATTTTAGGTTTAGGTTTTGGTTTAATTTATTTTAGTTTCATTTATTTTATTTTAGGTATAGGTTTATTTTATTTTGTTTATTTGATTTTTATTTTAGGTTTAGGTTTTTTTTTAGTTTATGGTTTTGGTTTTATTTTTTTAATTATTTTTAGGTTTAGATTTTTATTTAGTTTATATTTTATTTAGTTGAATTTTATTTTATTTTTATTTCATCTTTAGTTTTAATCTTATTTAGGTTTTTTATTCTTAGGTTTATTCTATTTTTTAGTTTAGAATAAGTTTTTATTTATTTTAGTTTAGTTTATTTTTATTAGTTTATTTCATTTTATTTTTAGGTTTAGGTTTAGGTTTTAGTTTAGGTTTTTATTTTATTTTATTCTTTTTATTTTAATTAGGTTTAGGTTTTTTATATTTTTTTAGGTTTTATTTAGTTTAGGCTTAAGTATTTAGGTTTTTAGGGTTTAGGGTTTAGGGTTTAGAGTTTTAGGGTTTAGGGTTTTAGGGTTTATGATTTAGGGTTAGGGTTTAAGGTTTAGGGTTTAACATTTTGTGTTTATGTTTTAGGGTTTAGGGTTTTTAGGGTTTAGAGTTTAGGGATTAGGGTTTTCTTAGGGTTTAGGTTTTTTTAAATTAAGTAAACCATTAGGCTCAGATTTATTTAGTTTATTTTTTATTTATTTTAGTTAATTTTATTATTTTATTATTATTTAGTTTAGTTGATTTATTTTTGTTTAAGTTTTTTATATTAGTTTATTTTTTAGGTTTAGGTTCATTTTTTGTTGGGTTTTATTTTTATTTTTTTTCTTAGGTTTAAGTTTTATTTTTTTATTTTTAGGTTTAAGTTTAGGTTTATATTTTATTTTAATTTTTTGGTTTAGGTTTTAGGTTTTTATTTTAGGTTTAGTTTTAGGTTTTATGTTTTAGTTTAGGTTTAGGTTTATTTTTAGTTTATTTTATTTATTTAGTTTAGGTTTAGGTTTAGGTTTAGTTTATTTTTAGTTTAGGTTTAGGTTTAATTTATTTTAGTTTCATTTTTTTAGTTTAGGTTTTGGTTTATTTTATTTTGTTTATTTTATTTTTATTTTAGGTTTAGGTTATTTTTTAGTTTAGGGTTTTGGTTTATTTTTAACTATTTTTAGGTTTTATTTTTAGGTGTATTTTTTAGGTTTAGGTTTTTATTTTATTTTATTTTAGGCTTAATTTATTTTTATTTTAACTTTAGTTTTAATTTTATTTAGGTTTTTGTATTTTTAGGTTTATTTTATTTCATAGTTTAGTTTAGGTTTTTATTTAGTTTATTTTAGTTTATTTTTATTAGTATATTTTATGTTATTTTTAGGTTTAGGTTTAAGTTTTAGTTTATGTTTTTATTTTATTTTATTATTTTATTTTGTTTAGGTTTAGGTTTTTTTATATATTTTATTTTAAGTTTTATTTAGTTTAGGTTTAGGTTTTAGGTTTTTAGGGTTTAGGGTATAGGGTTTTAGAGTTTATGATTAGGGTTTATGGTTTAGGGTTTACGCTTTAGGGTTTAGCAATTAGGGTTTAGGGTTAGCTTAGGGTTTAGGGGTTTTTTTCTTAATTATGTAAACCATTAGGTTTAGGTTTATTTTTTTTATTTAGTTTATTTTTTATTTATTTTAGTTTATTTTATTTTTTAATTTTTATAGTTTAGTTTATTTATTTTAGGTTTATTTAATTTAGTTTAATTTTCTTATTTTAGTTTATTTTTTAGGTTTAAGTTTAGGTTTATTTTTTAGTTGAGTTTTACATTTACATCATTTTTTAGGCTTTGGTTTTATTTTTTATTTTAAGGTTTAGGTTTAGTTTTTTATTTATATTTTAAGGTTTAGGTTTTAAGTTTTTATTTTATGTTTATTTTTAGGTTTTATTTTATAGTTTGGAATTTGATTTATTTTTAGTTTATTTATTTTATTTAGTTTAGGTTTAGGTTTAGTTTTGTTTAGTCTTAGGTTTAGGTTTTATTTACTTTAGTTTAGTTTATTTTAGTTTAGGTTTAAGTTTATTTTATTTTTAGTTTTGATTTAGGTTTTTTTTTAGTTTAAGGTTTAGGTTTTATTATTAATTATTTTTAGGTTTATTTATTATTATTATTTTTATTTAGTTTTTATTTTATTTTAGTTTTAGTTCATTTATTTTCATTTTACATTTAGTCTTTATTTTATTTAGATTTTTTATTCTTAGGTTTATTTTATTTTTCAAATTAGTTTAGGTTTTTATTTATTTTATTTTATTTTTAGGTTTAGGTTTAAGTTTTAGTTTACGGTTTTATTTTATTTTATTTTATATTTTATTTAAGTTTATGTTTTTTTATATTTTTATTTTTTGGTTTTATTTAGTTTAGGTTTAGGTTTTAGGTTTTTAGGGTTTAGGGTTTTATGGTTTACGATTTAGGGTTATGGTTTAGGATTTAGGGTTTAGGGTTTAGTGTTTAGGCTTTAGGGTTTAGGGTTTTTAGGATTTAAGGCTTAACGTTTAGGGTTTAGGGTTAGCTTAGGGTCTAGTTTTTTTTTAAATTTAGTAAACTAATAGGTTTAGGTTTATTTAATTTATTTTTTATTTATTTCATTTTATTTTATTTTTTATTTTAATTTATGTTTAGTTTTTATTTTTATTTAGTTTAGTTTATTTATTTTAGGTTTATTTATTTTAGTTTATTTTTTAGGTTTAGGTTTATGTTTATTTTTTAGTTTAGTTTTATATTTATTTTACTATTAATGTTTAAGTTTTATTTTTTATTTTTTGGTTTAACTTTAGGTTTTTATTTTACTTTTTTAGGTTTAGGTTTTATGTTTTTATTTTTGGTTTATTTTAGGTTTTTAGTTCAAAGGTTTACTTTTAGTTTGTTTTATTTTATTTAGTTTAGGGTTTATGTTTAGTTGATTTTAGGTTTAGGTTTAGGTTTTATTTGATTTTTCTTAGTTTTTTTTAGTTTAGATTTAGGTTTATTTTATTTTGTTTATTTTAGGTGTAGTTTTTTTTTTCAGTTTCGGGTTCAGGTTTTATTTTTTATTTATTTTTTGGTTTATTTTTTAGTTTAGGTTTTCATTTAGTTTTATTTTATTTTATTTTATGTTTATTTTATTTTATTTTACCTTTACTTTTTTATTTTATTTAGGTTTTATTTTTTATTTACTTTTTTAGTTTAGTTTATGTTTTATTTATTTTATTTTAGTTTAGTTTTTACTTTTTATTTTAATTTTTTTAGGTTTAGGTTTAGTTTAGGTTTAGATTTTAGTTTAGGTTTTTATTTTATATTATTTATTTTATGTTATTCAGGTTTAGGTTTATTTATTTATTTTCTTTTTAGGTTTTATTTAATTTATGTTTAGGTTTTTTGGGTTTAGGGTTTAAGGTTTAGGGTTTAGCGTTCAGGGTTTGGGGTTTAGGGTTTAGCGTTCAGGGTTTGGGGTTTAGGGTTTAGGGATTAGGGTTTAAGGTTTACGGGTTTAGGGTTTAGGGTTTAAGATTTAGGGTTTTATGGTTTGGGGTTTTGGGTTTAGGGTTTAAGGGTTTTAGGGTTTAGGGTTTAGGGTTTAGGGTTTAGTGTTTAGGGTTTAGGTTTAGGGTTCAAGTTTTAGTTCATGGTTTTTGGTTTTTGGTTTCTTTTTTAATCGAGAACAAATTCAGATTCAACATTTCTTCTTTGTTTATTTAGTTTATTTAGTTTAGTTTTTATTTATTTTATTTTTTATTTTTATTTATGTTTTATTTTTATTTTTATTTAGTTTAGTTTATTTATTTTAAGTTTATTTATTTTAGTTTAGGTTTTTTATTTTAGTTTATTTTCTTAGGTTTAAGTTAAGGTTTCAATTTATTTATTAGTTTAGTTTTACTTTTATTTTATTTTTTAGGTTTATGTTTTATTTTTTATTTTTAGGTTTAGGTTTAGTTTATTATTTTATTTTTTTAAGTTTAGGTTTGAGGTTTTTATTTTAAGTTTTTTTTTAGGTTTTATTTTTTAGTTTAGGTTTAGGTTTATTTTTAGTTTATTGTATTTTATTTAGTTTAGGGTTTAGGTTTAGTTTATTTTATGTTTAGGTTTAGGTTTTATTTATTTTAATTTAGGTTTAGGTTTATTTTATTTTGTTTATTTTACTTTTATTTTAGGTTTAGGTTTTTTTTATTTTATTATTTATGTTTTATTTTTTTATTTATTTTTAAGTTTTATTTTTATGTTTCTTTTTTTTGTTTAGGTTTTTATTTAGTTTTTATTTTATTTTATTTTAGTTTTATTTTATTTTATTTTAAGTTTAGTTTTTATTTTATTTAGGTTTTTTATTCATAGGTTTATTTTATTTTTTTAGTTTAGTTTAGGTTTTTATTTATTTTATTGTAGTTTATTTTTATTAAATAATTTTTTTATTTTTACATTTAAGTTTAGGTTTTTCTTTAGGTTCTTATTTTATTTTATTTTATTTTATTTTAGTTTAGTTTTATTTATTTATTTTATTTTAGGTTTTACAATTTATGTTTAGGTTTTAGGTTTTATGGTTTATGGTTTAGGTTTAGGGTTTAGGGTTTAGGGTTGAGGGTTTTAGGGTTTAGGGTTGAGTTAGGGTTTAGGGTTTAGGTTTTAGGGTTTAGGGTTTTACTTTAGGGTTTAGGGTTTTAGAGTTTAGGGTTAGCTTATAGGGTTGGATTTAGTTTAGGTTTAAGTTTAAGATTAAGTTAAAGTTGTTTGTTTAAGTTAAAATGTAGTGTTAGGTTTAGTTAGGGTTAGGTTTAGTTGGGTTTAGGTTGGGTTTAATTTAGGAGTTTAAGTTAGTGGATTAGGTCAGTTTAGTTTAGGAGGGTTTAAGTTTAGGTTTAGTTAAGGTTTTAGGTTTAAGTTTAAGTTTAGGGTTTAGGTTGTTTGTTTTATTTATTTTAAATTTTAAATAATAGTTAGGTTTATTTACCTTATTTTATTTATTTTAGTTTATTTTATTTTTATTTTGATTTAGGAATATTTTTATTTTTATTTAGTTTAGTTTATTTATTTTAGTTTAGGTATTTTATTTTAGTTTATTTTTGAGGTTTAAGTTAAGGTTTAGGTTTATTTTTTAGTTTAGTTTTATTTTTATTTTATTTTTTGGGTTAAGGTTTTATTTTTTAATTTTAGGTTTAAGTTTAGGTTTTTATTTTATTTTTTTAGGTTTAAGTTTTATGTTTTTATTTGAGGTACATTTTTAAGTTTTATTTTTTAATTTAGGTTTAGGTTTAGTTTTAGTTTTTTATATTTTATTTAGTTTAGGTTTATGTTTAGATTTTATTTATTTTAGTTTAGTTTATTTTAGTGTATGTTTAGGTTTATTTTAATTTTTTTTAAGTTTAGGTTTTTTTTAGTTTAGGGTTTAGGCTTTATTTTTTATTTATTTTTAGGTTTTATTTTTAGGTTTAATATTTAGGTTTCTGTTTTTATTTAGTTACATTCGACGATGAAAACTTACTCCTGTGGATGATAAACACAACCACCTTTACATTACGGTATGTTGGCATCTGATATCGAGTTGGTTGACCTAGGTATATTAGTCAACATTATGAGTCTTAGAACCCTTGCCTACTTGAGGATCGACATCTCCATACTCCAAAAAGAATGTATGATGTTGAGAGGATTCAATAAACAAGGAAAGAGGGCCTTGTGGAGTTCTTTTTTTATGTAGGGGTGGGGGGACACCACATAGATCGTAGTGGTACTTTTTGAGTTGATCGGGTACAACATTAAGGTATGATGTACTATCTTGAAAGATAGAGGCATCACCCTATAATAGACCTAATCATGTAATAAGGACCACTAAGGCATGATTGGTCTTCGAATGTACCTGAGATTTTCCCCCTACTTTACATAGATGAATAAAGTAAGGTTTATATTAAACCAAGTTCTTAAGTTCTTTATAGTGGTAAACCTCCATAGTTAATTACATCTTAGGAAACAAAATTTCCTAAGAATACTCTCAATTAGAGTAGACAAATATCATCTCCAAATATTTGAAGGTTAGACTATCAAAGGATTGGTTGTATTTGAAAAATCAATTGGTAAAGTTCAAGGAGAAGACTTATTTTTAGAATCCAAATGAAATAAGTAGGAAATCCTCATGATACTAGGAAGCCTAGTGAGCATTCCAATCTATCCTATGGTTGGGCTTTATAATTTTAAAGTTGAGAAGATTTATATGTTTTGAGTTGAAATTGAATTAGATTACTAGGGCATATAATCCACCAACATAAGTTTGTGGGAATGCCTAAGAGGTGAGGATTTATGATCGCTGCCTAAAGGAAATAGCTACATCAAATCTTAAATCTAGGGAGCTTTAATACGATCTAAAGCACGACCTAAATCTAAGTGACAGGTGGACATAATGGTTTACCTCCATAAGAGAGAATAAATTGTTTGACTTCTGGACTTATAACCTCCTAGAGTGGCCGCTAGCTAATTCCTCCTACAATTTTAAAACCTTGTAGTCTGGTCTTCTGATTTGCCAGATAGTTAGGGTAGTTAATTAATTAGTAAAGTTCTTAACACACTCCCTAAGAGACTAGAGCATGAGTGGTATGAACATATGACTTAATATATAGATGCAAAATCTTTTCAAATTTTATTTTATTTTAAGCATTATTATTTTGGGAGGCTTTAGGATTTCTTATGCCTAAATGCATGATGAAATAGGTTATGGGTCAAATCAGCTAGAAGAAGGTGTTCTCCACCACAAGGGATGCCCTCACAGGTCAAGTGGAGATCCTTCATGTTTAAGAGAGAGGATATGCATGCATGATGGAAAACATACAACCATACAACTAAGAGGTAGCTAAATCTTTTAATAATCTTATTTATGTCTTAGGCTTTATGATGAGGTTATGAGTGGTTTAAAATTTAGTTATGAGTGATTAGTTGGGTAGAAAATTTAAGAGCCTAATCATATCCAAGACACACATTAAAGCATCAATCATTTAAGAAACTATGAAAAGTATGCCGTAACATCCAATCTAAAATAATACATCATAAAAAAATCATATATCACATCATACACTATCCTAACTTAGAGCTAGAAGTAGTGACTTAATTCTAATGTGTGTATTAAGTCTTGTGTGGTAAGTCTTATTAGGCATTAGTGTTGTATTTTCTAAGTGTAGAAGGATTCAATTTAACATGAAAGGTTGATTTCACTTGAAGTAATTTAATTGATTTGAGAATTTTAATTTGTGTTTCCTTTTTTTTAATTTGATTACACTTAGAAACTAAGTGTTATAAAGAGAGGAAAAGAGGATTTCCCTCTTTCATCCCTAACTTAAGTCACTTTATAAAGTATATTAATTTGATTTAGTTCTTTTTAGTGAATGGCTTGTTAAATGATTTAATTAATCATAAGTTTAGGTTCACTTTAAATAATCCCATTCAAAATGAAAGGCATCTTATGATTAACTTAATTCAATTACTATCACATGACATGTATTAAATCATTCCTTTCCATCACATGTAACATGCACATGATCTAATCCTAAGTGTATCTATACATGCATATTTTTATTTTACTTAAATGGTGAATGTATGTGTATGTTTAGAATTTATATTTATTTGATTCAATTATTTAAACATATTAATTTAAAACTTAATCCAAATTCTTATACAAAAAGGAAATAAGAATAAAATTAAATAGGCATGTGTTATTGTTAAACTAAGGAAGTGAGGTAATCAAATGACCTCCTCGGAGCTAGTTAAAGCCTCGTATTCTAGGGATTTCCAAACTATATACCCATTTGCATTCAAACATAGGTAAATTCATATACATGAACATAGGAAGTAAGCTCCAAATCATATGGCTAATTAATTCAACCACTTAGTCAATTATGAATGCATGCAATTTTAATGTAAAATGGGATTTTCATTCACTAATCATATATCCATATACATGTACAAAGATATAAGCAAGTACATGTCATTGTTAAACTAGGGAAGTGAGGTAATCAAATGACCTCCTTGGGGCTAACTAAAGTGTCATATTCCTGGGATGTCTAGACTATATACTTGCTTTTCTTGGACACACATGGATGTACACATAAATGAGGGCAAGAAAACCATGCAAAGATTGTAAGTTTTTTTTGATTGAATCAGTTATATATATGAATTAAAGCACTATCTAAATTCTAATATTGAAATACAAAGAATGACTTCAAATGGGTACGTGATGTTGTTAAACCAAGGAAGTGAGGTAATCAAATGACTCCTTGGGGCTAGCTAGAGCCTCATGTTCCCGGGATGTCCAAACTATATACACATTAACATTCAATCTTATATAAATCAACACATGAATAGAAGAAAGAGAACTCAACATTCATACACTTAAGCTATAAGCACATGCATTTCTTATGTATCTATAACTAGCATCATAACACATATTATTATTCATTTATAAGCTTTTGAAAAATACATTTGGATTTAATAGTGATAATAGCCACACATATATTGAATTAAATCAACACATGCAAGCTTACATAAATAAAATCCATCATATTTTTCGATTTTGAAAAGATGGATTCATGAATTCAAATAACATACCAAATTTAACATGATTGGAAGAGGACAATCAAATATAAGCATGTGATTCATTCAACCAAACTAGTTTTTAAGGACAATCAAATCAAATAAGATTATTTAAAGCAAACAAAAGCTTCTTTATTAATTAAGTTTTGAATTTGAATTGATTTAAAGAGGAGAAGAGAAATCATCACTTGATGTTTAAACCCATTCCCACATTAGTGATTTGATTTAATTTAAGGAAATGTAATTAACTTGATTTTATGGGTGAATTAAGTCGAACACTTAATTAGATGAATTAATTACCCTTGCATATGTTACCTTAAAGTAATTAACTAAATAATTATGAGCCAACATTATATGCATAGAAAATAAACTTGCTATGATCCTAGGAAATAAAAGGGGCCTAATGCAATTAGTTCATGCTTAATAGTTAATTACATTAAGGGACTTAATTAATTACTCTTATGGTTTTCCAATACATGTGGACTAACCATAATTTTATTAAACTCCTTTAGGTTATTAAACACCTAAAGATCATGATTTAATTATGTGATTATGATTTCAATTTGATTAAGTGATTTAATTAATTAGTTAAATCTTAATTAATTTCATTTTAAAAGAAGGGTGAAATGAACTTAGGGAAAGGGGTCCCAACCCTATTCCTTAGTTCACTTACTGTTGAACAATCATTAATAAACTTAATTAGCCAATTTGTTACTGTTCATGGGATTAATTAATCATTAATTAACTTAAAAGAGTAGTTAAGATTTAATTAGTCAATTTTCCTAATTAAGTGAGCAATAAATACCAAGAAAATCATGGGAGGTAGAGGTCATCCCATTAAATTAACCCATAAAATTTGGGATTAATTGCTCAGGTAATTAAGGAGTAATTAAGCTAATTAATTTATAATTAAACCTTAATTACTATTCAAATTTAGTTAAGATCATTTTTAATTAATTTTCCTTTGAAATACCTTTTAAATTAGTATTTATTTATATTTTTTTGATTTCTCTATGATTTGTTATGATTTTTAGAAGTATTAGTCATTAAAAATGATTAATTAAGCCTAATTAAAGCCTAATCTAGTTAGTGCCACATGGCGCTCTGACGCGATGCACTTTCCACATGGCACCTTGGGAATGGATTCTTAAAACTTATCCGATGTGGTGCCTACGTGGCATTGGGGGCTGCGCTTTCTCGTCCGTCGTCTGATCTAACAGATCTAATCATGACCGTCCATTCTGATCACGTAGAATGGACTGTGTGTGATCTAATGTCACACGAATGAGGGAGAATGGAGTCCATCCTCCATTGCTCACTTTATTCGGGCTTACCCGAGCTTGGATTAAAAGGATCCACACCTTCATGACATCAATCAGAGGGGATCCAACGATCAAGATCACACGAGATGCAAGTTTTCTTCAAAAAGATCCAA
Source organism: Cymbidium sinense (assembly GCA_021442155.1). Lineage (NCBI taxonomy): Eukaryota > Viridiplantae > Streptophyta > Magnoliopsida > Asparagales > Orchidaceae > Cymbidium > Cymbidium sinense. The sequence goes on from CM038222.1 coordinate 20,984,664, forward strand.
CCCATTTTTGCCTAAGGATTAGTTTTGGAAGCATACCTCGTCGGAGCTCAAGACTAGTGGCTGGAACGATTAAGGAAGGTTCATCTGGTGGAGACAAATCCTTATTGAGTAGCAATTAGAGCTTGACTTTGATCGAAGTCCCACCTCGGGTAATCGGGAAGCTTGGGAGATGATTTGCACTTGCTCGACGATGCCTAGGGAAGGTACATGCAAAGTTAATTTGATTTTGATGGAGAAATGGATTGAACTTGAGCCATTGGTTGCAATCAATTTAGTTTATATTTTGATTTGACCTAATTTGGTCTTTTAGGCCAATTTAGGTCATCTTGGGTCAATAGTGCAATTGGGTTTTATTTTACTCAAATGAAGGTCAAGTTATATTCAAAAATTGATTTTGATTTGGTATGAATCATTAGTTTCAAGGGATTTATCTTAGGTTGCAATTTGGCTAGTTTGGATTCATATGGGTTAAGGGATTGACTTGGTTAAATGACCAAGTTTACTTTGTTTGACCTCATTTGTGATCAACAGTCATGATGGGAGGTTTTGATGGGCTTGGTTCAATCCAATTTGTATAGGATTAGGACTTGGCTCAAATAGGTCAAATTGGCCACTTTGTTTCAAGTGGACCAATTGGGTTTAGTTTGCTTGATTTTGGGTTGAATTTGATTTAGTTGAGTTTATATTTGGATTTGGGATTGATATATAAATTAATTGCAATTGGCTTTGGTTCAAATGGGTTTTGGTTCATTTGAACATTTCAAGTCAAAAGGGTGATTTTGGTTTGGGTTTGGCTTGGGTTGATTTTGGTTTGGCTTGATGATTGTAGATTTCATTTATAATTGCGGATATGATTGACGGTATGATTGATTCATGAGAAAATCAATTGAATTTAGGTTTTGGAATGAAGGAATATGCCTAAGTCCATAGAGTTGGATCATGTGGCTTAGGTTTGGATTTTGATTTGGTTTGATTTACTTTTGATGATTTAAATGTTTATTTCAATTAAATTTGTGAAGATGATTGAAAATATAATTGATTTATGATAAACCAAATTGAGTTTGACTTGATTTGGATAAGATTTGTCTAAGTCCATGGGATAGGTCATATGGAATAGGAAAGGCATTGATTTAGTTTAATTTAGTTTTGATTATTTGAATGTAGATTTGATTTATATTTAAGAAGATAATTGAAGATATAAATTTTTTATGAGAAAATCAATTGATTTTGGATTGAGTTGGATTAAGATTTGGCTAAGTCCATGGGATAGGTCATATGGCTTAGGAGGGGTTTCAAGTATGGATTTGATCATGGGCTTCAATCATTTGGTTTTAGAATTTGGATTTGAATCTGATGTTTGAATTGAACTTGAGGTTTGGTTTGAGAATGTGAACATGGATTTGATTTGGGTTGTATGATAGGTGGATTTTAGAAGTATATTTTATCATTTCAAATTAATTTATTGTGCTAAAATTATTTTCGTATTTACTAGATCTCTCTTTTTAATTAAAAGCTTATTAGTTTATCCTAATCCCTAAGGCATAACCTAATCCTATGGTTAACCCTTCTAAGTCTTTAGGCTTAGGTTAAGTATTTACTTAATTGTCAGAAGTGTCTTATGATTAGGGAAGTATTAGTTTCTAGAAGACTCCTAAGTCTAAGATGGGATGATTGAATTTGCACTCCAAAAATGAGGTCAACAGGCCATAGGCTCCATAGTGTTGCCCTTAGAGATAGTTGAATGGAAGACCAAAGCAAAGTATCACATTATAGACTCGGATACATCTTTCAACATTTTTCTTGGGTGACCATGGATACATGAGAACAACATAATTTCATCCTCTCTACATCAGTGTATAAAGTTCGTGAGAGGTGGGATTATCTACTGTGTCAAAGGAGATCTCAAGCCATTTATAGTTCACAAGGTTGGCATATATGAGGATGTAGCTTACTACCTCTCTCAAAGTCAACTAGTCTATTCTCACAAACTTGACCAAAGTTTAAAATAAAAGAAAATAAAAAAAAGAAAAAGAAAAAGAAAGAGAAAAAGAAAAGAAAAGATAAAATGAAATAGAAAATAAAAGGGAGCAAAAATAGACTTGGAGGAGGAAGTGGAGCCTGACATTAGATTCCACCCACAGTTTGTTACTCCATTCGAACATATGGGTAGGATGACCTGATCTCCACCAGACAGAGTTCAGAGGCCAATTCAAAGGTAGTCCCAGGGTTGAAAAACCTCCTTATTGGCCACCCAATAGAAGATATGTCCCAGCTACCAAGAGTACACTTGCTATGCATATAGACTTAGAATCTAGTTCATAGGATGAGTCTTATATGGTTAGCACACCAGCCAGCACTTCTCAGTAGTAGATTCCCTTGGAGGTGACACTTAAGCCAGATAGCGATGAAGATCGAGCTCCAAAGCAAAGCATAAGGGTATCTAAGTCTATATATGAAACAGTTAGGCTTCAGTTAGGAACCTTAGCTATAACCCCACTTTCCTCTCAAAAATTTGAGGGTTTGGTAATTAAAGATGCCCCTAAGTCATTCACAGGTGTGAAGACTCAGAGGTTCTTTCTGGGAGAATCATCCTCAAGTCAAGAAGTTGATGTAGAATTTGAAGATGATTTATATAAAGATTTAATAAAATTACTTTTTGATGGGTACTTGCCTTGTGTTCATAATTTAGCAAGAGTTAATCCAACATACTTGTTCAAAGCACAAGTAAGGCTACTTGGAAAGAATATGGAAGAACAAATGCAAAAGCTCTTAATAAAGACCTGGACTAGGATTCAGTATAGTGGGTCCAATCGATGATGACAATTACTACTTAGTCATCACCAATCATTTAGAATCTAAAAGGTTCTTTACAAATCACATAAACTCAGATGAGGAGTTATTCTTAGAAACTTCAGATAATCCAGATGATTTTGAAGTCAAAGATGCATCGCTAGAGTTCGAAGAAGAGATCAAGTCAACCATCGATGAGCTCTAGAAATCAACTTAAGAACTGAAGAATATCCACACCTCACATACATCAATTCTTTGTTGAATGAAATTGAAACCAATGACTTAGTTAGGCTATTGATTGAGTTTAAGGATTGCTTTGCATGGTGTTATGAAGAGATGCATGGATTGGCTCCTGATGTAGCAGTCCATAAACTAGCAATAGATCCTACTACTAACCCTATCAAGAAAGCTCCTAGACGCATGCGATTAGACATAAAATAATAGGTCATTTATGAAGTCAAGAAACTGATCGAAGCTAGCTTTATCCAAGAAGAAAAATACCCTACTTGGTTAGCTAGCATCATCCAAGTTAAGAAAAAGAATGGCCAAATTTAAATATGCATCAATTTTTAGGATTTAAATAAGCTATGTCTAAAAGATGAATTTCCACTACCAATCCTGGATCTAATGGTGGACATTGCCTCATCTCATGCAGTCTTCTCTTTCATGGATGGCTCATCTAGATATAACCAAATAAAGATGGCCCCTAAAGATGAAAGGAACACAACTTTTTGAACCCCGATCAAAATCTATTATTATAAAGTCATGCCTTTCAGCCTTAAAAATGCTAGTGGCACATACCAGTGGGCAATGCCTCAAATCTTTGATGAACTCATTCATTCATCATCAAGTCATGTGATATGTCAATGATCTCATAGTCAAAAGTAGAGAAAAGGAAGATAATCTCTTTGACATGAGTAGTTTTTGAATAGTTAAGACAATTTCACCTCAAAATGAACACCCTGAAGTGTACATCCGGAGTAGCTTCAGGGAAATTCCTTGGGTTTATTAGCTAACACCAGGGAATCAAAATCGATCAAGGTGATATTAGAAATGCCAGCACTTAAAAGTTTAACTCAACTCAGTTCATTCTAAGAGTAGTTGGCATATCTAAGATGTTTTATATCCAACTTATTGGGAAGATGTCAGCCATTCTCAGTACTTCTCAAAAAGGATACTAAGTTCAAGTGGGTAATAAGTGTGAGCATGTATTTGAAGATATCAAGCATTACCTGATGATGCTATCACTTCTAGCAGCCCCTATCTTGGGCAACCAGCTCATACTTTATGCTACTATGTTAGACGAATCTATTAATGATTTGTCAGCCTAAGACAATGATGAAGGGAAGGAAAATGTTCTCTACTACCTCTGCCATCGTCTAATCCCTACTGAGGCTAATTATCCACCCATTGAGAATCAATTCCTAGCTTTAATCTTTGCATCCCAAAAGCTACAACACTACTTGCTTTCTCATAAGGTGAACTTAATCTCTAGGATCAATCCACTACAGTATCACATGACATGGCCGACGCTATTTGAATGGTTGGCATGATAGTCCATGATCCTCTCATAGTTTAACACAACCTTCATACCCCTCTGTATGGTGAAAGGACAAGCACTAATGAATTTCTTAGTAGCACACCCACTTCCTACTAACTCTCTACATAGTGATGATCTTCCCGATGAACAAATCATGAACTTATGGGATACTAGCATTCACTGAAGCGAGATATTCTTTGATGGTACAGCTTCTTCTCAAAGAACAGAAGAACCATAATCTATGATTCTAGGAAAGACAGGGGTAGGAATAGTTCTCTTAACTTTGGACCACGATGTGATGAAATTCTTATGTCATATGTTCAATCCTTGCACCAACGATGAAGCTGAATATGAGACTCTAATTTTTGATCTGGAGTTAGTCATTACTCTAAGAATCCAGAACATCAACATCTTTAAGAATTCTTAGCGAGTTATCAACCAAATCGTTGAGTCCTATAAGGTTATAAAGCATAAGCTCCATCATAACCACAAGTACACCAGGGAGTTGTTGGCCCAAATACTAGAGGTTGTTATTTATAATATTCCTCGAGGAGAGAACATTGTAGCATATGCTTTAGCCAAGCTTGCCAAGGAATTGGCATGACCGGAGGATGAGTCCATATTAATAAAGGTCCAAAATAGGAAAGTCTTATCCCTTATTGATAATGAACTCATTAAAAATTACTCTCTTAAAGGGAGGTTGTCCTTACCAAGAAGGATGAGGAGTTAGATTGGAGGCATCCATTTATGGATTACTTAAATAAAGGCAAACTACCTCAAGAGAAGTCTTAAGCCCATCGAATGAAGTAGAGAGAACTTTTGTATGCTCTTGTGAATGGTGTCTTGTACCATTGGTCTTTCAATCATATGTGGTTACATTATTTTGATAAGCACGAAGCCCATAAGATCGTGTCTGAACACTCAGGATTATGTGGAGCCAACCAATCCAGTCTGAAGATGAAACCAAGTTCAAGAGACTAGGATACTACTGGTCATCGATGATCAAAGATTGTATGGATACTGCTAGGCGATACCACCAAATGTCAAATATATGATGTGGTCCTACACCAACCACCTAGCATTCTACATCCTACATTAGCCTCATGGCCATTCGAGTATTGGGGTACTGACATAGTGGGTCCAATTGATCCTCTTTCTTCCAAGGGTCATCAGTTCATCTTAGCTGTTATTGACTACTTTTCCAAATGGATAAAGGCAATTTCTCTCAGAGAGGTCACAACTCAGCATGTGCTCCAATGTTTTATGAATAATATCATATATAAGTTTAGAGTGCCTTGCCGAATTATATCTGATAATGGTACTACATTCAAGAGCACCGAGATCAACAACTTTGCTCGAAGACACAACATAGATTGGAGATATTCAACCATCAACTACTTGAGGGCAAATGGCTTAGCAAAAGCCTTCAATAAAACTCTCATCCAAATACTAAAGAAGACACTCGACAATAATAAGTGATAGTGGCATGAGAAGTTAGTTGAAGCCTTGTAGGCCCATGCACCACATATAGAACTCCAACTTAGTCTATTCCTTTCTACTTAGTGTATGGGTCCAAAGCCATTCTACCAATTTGAATTCCAACTCCCATCACTAAGGATAGCTATGGGTAGCAAGATCACAATAGAGCAGAATGCCAAGTTAAAGTTTGAAGAGCTCAAAGATTTGAAGGAGAGACACCTGTGAGCATGTCAAAATCTCGAGTTGTACAAAGCTAAAATGATTCAAGCTCACAATAAGTGTGTCTGTCCTAGAGCTTTTCAAGTAGGAGAGCTTATTTTAGTTCTAAGGTGAAAGATTGTTTGCCTTCATAAGATGGGAGGCAAGTTTAAACCCACTTGAGAAGGCCCTTTTGCCATAGAGATGGCCTACTAAAGAGGATCTCATTAGCATATTAATCATAAGGAAGAGCACCCAATTCTTCTAATCAATGGGCTCTACATAAAGAAAAATTATAAATCATGTTTGAAAATAATTATCGTTAATGAAAATTCCATTTTCAATTAAATCTCTTCCATGTTGAAAGTATTCTTGTTTGCGAATCCGCCACAATGTGCTTAGGGTAGGTGTAAGGAACTCGAGCAGTGTCCTATCCTTCATTGACATAACAAAAACACAAATTACACATAAATATATAAAATAAAGAAATATCTTTCATCTCGGGCTACTCTGAGTGAGATAACGCCCCCAGTGACACTCACTCAGTAGCTGCTCTAGGTCGTGCTGACGTGCTACCCTACTAGTGTGTCACACCAGTGGTCTTCTCACTTTGGAGGATGTAAGTCTGCTACGCTTTCCTTCCTTACTTGGCCACTACACACCAATAAGCACCTTGTAAGTTTGGTTGTCCTTACTACGTGGCTGGTAAACCACCTCATGTTGGCTTCTTTTAAGAGGATGTGAGTCTGCTATGCTTTCTTCTTGGATTAGCCTTCGTACACTAACTGGGGTGAGTATATTTTAGGTTTAAGATAAATGATCCAGTGTCTCCTTCCCTCCTAACTACTTCAAGTTTGGGTCCAATCATTCCTTGAGGCTCCCGCTAAGTAGTCACTCCAGGTTAGATAGCATCTGTCCCACCAATGATAGACTATCCTGATGTTCAGTTCTACTTGGAAAGTTGTAAGCCTACAAGCTTTCTTTCCAGATTGATCATTGCATACTGACAAGCACCTTAGGTTGGTTGGTTCTCGCACCTCAGGATACACCACTCATGATAGATGTAAGTCTGCTACACTTTCTCCTTGAGTTGGCCACCGCACACCTATAAGCTTTCTTTTCCAGGGCTCAGGATAACACCCCTAGTAGCACCTCCCCTATGGGTGCTATATTTGGATCACACCCTTTGTTATCCCATTTAGATAGTACCCAGGTTACTATGTGATTTGATAGGTCCCCTTTCCTAGTAACCACCTTGGTGTTTGGAGAATCTATCCTATGGTTGGAGAATCTGTCCTGTGGATGTGCAGATTCTCCCTTAGTGTAATAAATCTAAGATATGTCATGGCCAACATAGCCCCTTCTTAGTCTGGTCCCTCGCACACCAACAAGTTCCATGTAAACATATAAACAAAATATATATTCACTTGTAGATTAGGAGGACACCCTTAGCAGTACCTTTTCCCAGCAGACATCCTATCTTTAAGGCAATGCCAACAAAACTCCCTATAAGAATCACGTGATGACTCTTGAGTTGATATAAGTCCCTAGTGGCATTCACTTAGTAGTCACCACTAAGTTGGGTTTGATTTATTGTGCTACCAACAAGTCACTACAACAGTTATTACTTACTTTAAAAGATGTAAGTCTGCTATGCCTTCTTCCTAGCACATCTGTTGCATACTAAAAGGCAACCCCTTAGGTTGGCTAGCTCTACCCCATGACCAGTAGACTATCCTTTTGGATTTATAAATCTGAGATAGGACAAGTCTGATATAGCCCCTTCTCAGTGAGTCCATCACACACTAACATAGTCCATAAATTAAATCTATCAAACTTGACCAAGCTCACATCCAGAGTGGATATGTCCTCAATTTGAAATCAAACTAAATCAAATAAACCATATCAAATCACATGAAATTAAGATAAAATTAATCCTGATTATATTTGAGTTGATATAAGTCCCCAACAACATTCACTCAGTAGTCGTCCTAGGTCAGGTTCAATTTGTTGTGCATCCAATAGGTCACCCTAGTGATTGTTCCTTGCTTTGGAATGTTAGTTTGCTACTCCTTCTTAGCACAATCGCTGCACACTGAAAGGCAACCACTTAGGTTGGCAAGCTCTACCATGTAGCCGGTAGACTATCTCTTTAGATTTATAAACCTGAGGTAGGTCAAGGCTGATATAGTCCCTTCTTAGTGGGTTCATCACACATTGACAGGGTTCATATATTAACTCAAATTAAATTAAGCCTAATATGATTATTCCCTAGTGGAGTTAAATCACACCCTTCTCCCAAGTGTAGCCCCAAATTATACATAAATAACTCAAGCAAATAAATCAAATTAAAAACCAACCTCCCAGGTGGAGCCAAATTAAACCAACTCTCCTAGTAGAGTCTAAATCAAAGAAATCCAACCAAATATTAATCTTAATGGATACATCCCCAAAAAGAATCTATGAAATCAAACTCAACTCCTAATCCCCAGCGGATAGCCCAAACCTGCTTCCCTAGTGGATGGCTCATATACCTGATCCCCAACGGACTCGAGCCCATATCTCTAGCAGATATGCCTCCACATTAAATAAAATAAAATAAATTAAAGTCAATTCAATCTTAATCCCTGGTGTATTATAAATTCTTATCCCTGTGAATCTTCTTTCCATAAATCATATAATCAAATCAAATTTGAACCTTATCCCTAGCAGATTTTCTTTTTCTATGCCCTCGACATAGACACCTCACATGTCATGTCTAATGCATGTGTGATCCCCTAGCGGATCACCCTCCATGTCCTTGACATAAAATTCTCATCAAATATTATTTCTTATCTTATGCACACCTTTAATACTTCAACCAAAAGTCTAACAATGTATTCATTCAAATTACATCATCTTAACATTGTAATCAACATTTTATGATTTATGATGGTGCAACTTCAAACTAACTATACAATATCATGCTAAACATATTATAGTGTGAATTAACACACTATCTTATATTATAATATAAGATGTTATATTATAATTTGCTAAAATATAATATTTTGTCTAAAATTACACCTCATTAGAATAACTTAAAAGGAAGAAATAACAAAATTTTCTCAAAATATGAACAATGTTCATTTTGAATGTAAAATTGTTATTTTTCTATTAGAAATGGTACAAAATAAGCATCATTTTGGTCGCTTCTTAGTGTGTGTTATATCTTAACCTTCAAATTAACATTTTTGTGAGTTTTTACCCAATGTATTATAAGAAAAGTATAACATACTAAAAATGTATAATAACATTTAGTAACACACCACCATATTCATATATATGTGAAGTTTTATTATTATGTACATTATATTTTAATATGCTTTCATATAATATATTATCTTACATTACACCTTAAAATGATCGCTTTAAGCAAAAAATTTATAAAATTTGGTTGAAAAATGAACATTTATTTTGGATGCAAAATTCCATTCTTTTGATTAAATGACACACCATAGCACACCCCCAATGATGTTCCCTAAAGCTACATTATACTTTAATATATGGCATTATAATATGATTTAGGGTTAGGGTATTGAAATCTCTAATAGTCAAGAGAAAGTCTCTTGAAGACATTTTCTTTAGCTAGCATAACTATGTTTTGATTAGGTCCTTTTTTAGATCTACTCCTAATGACATCATTATTCAAGGTTTAGGATTTAGGGTTAGGGTTTAGGGTTAGTTTAGGGTTTAGGTTTTAGGGTTAGTTTAGGATTTACGATTTAGGGTTGTAAGTTTTAGGGTTTAGGGTTTATGGAATTAAGGTTTAAGATTTAGGGTTTGGGGTTTAGGGTTTAGGTTTTAGGGTATACCGTTTAGTGTTTAGGGTTTAGAGTATTCAGGGTTTAGGGTTTAGAGTTTATGGTTTAAGGTTTAAATTTTAGGTTTAGGGTTTAAGTTTTAGTTTAGGGTTTAGGGCTTAGTGTTTAGGGTTTATTATTTAGGGTTTAGGGTTTTTAGGGTTTAGGATTTTAAGGTTAGGGTTGTAGGTTGAGGGTACAGGGTTCAGGATTTAGGGTTTAGGGTTTAGGGTTTAGGGCTAGGGTTTTTTTTATTTTTAATTCTTTGATTTTTTAATTATTTTTAAAATTAAGTAAACTTGTAGGTTTAAGTTTTTTTTAGTTTATTTATTTATTTATTTTAGTTTATTTTAGGGTTTAGGTTTTCTTTTTAGATTTAAGTTTAGGTTTTAATTTTATTTTTTAAGGTTTAGGTTTTAGGATTTTATTTTAGGATTATTTTTAGGTTTACTTTTTAGTTTAAGTGTAGGTCTATTTTTAGTTTATTTTATTTTATTTATGGTTTTGGTTTAGGTTTAGGATTAGTTTATTTTAAGTTCTAGTTTAGGTTTTAATTATTTTAGTTCAGTTTATTTTAGTTTAGGTTTTGGTTTTTTTTAGTTTAGGGTTTAAATTTTACTTTTTATTTATTTTTAGGTTTTATTTTTAGGTTTAAGTTTTACTTAATTTTATTTTAGGTTTATTTTAGGTTTAGTTTTTATTTTATTTATGTTTTTTATATTTTTAGTTTAGTTTAGGTTTTTATTTATTATATTTTAGTTTAGTTTTTATTTTTATTTTAATATTTTTTAAGTTTAGGTTTAGGTTTTAGTTTAGGTTTTTCTTTTATTTTATTTATTTTCTTTTGTTTTGGTTTAGGTTTTTGTATTTATTTTATTTTTAGGTTTTATTTAGTTAGGTTTAGGTTTTTAACTTTTTGGGGTGTAGAATTTAGGGTTTAGGGTTTAGGGTTTTGGCTTTAGGGTTTGGGGTTTAGGGTTTAGGTTAGGGTTTGGTTTTAGGGTTTAGGTTTTTGGATTTAGGGTTTAGGGTTTAGGGTTTAGGGTTTAGGGTTTAGGTTTAGGTCTAGGGTTTGGGGTTTAGTTTAGGGTTTAGGGTTTTTATTTTTGTTTTAACAGAGAACAAAATCATATTCAACATTTCTTCTTTACGATTTCATTAACCAAGTAACACAACAAGTTTTCTAAGACCTAAGCGACGACATAGATAAAAAATGAGCACACAGTGCAAATCAAAAACCCTAGATAACTAGAACTGTCTTTATTATAAAAACATAGTTTCCATAAGTAGCAGATCGGTTCGGCCATTCTTCAGTTTCTCCAGTTCCCATCAGAAACACCTAGACCTCTCGAGTAGTGGGATCCACCATCATATCCCTAATCTCTCCCTTCGCCCCTACCACGATTGTAATCTTCGTCACTCCTTCAGCTTCCATAATCACCACTACTCAGACCACCACCTCCATATCCACCAGCACCTCCAAATCTACCATAACCACCATGATAACAATCGCCTCTGCCTTAGCCTCCACAGTAAGATCTAAACTGAACCTAGTTGACGGTGATGTTCCTACCATCAAGGTTCTGCCCATTCTTAGGGTTTAGGTTTATTAGGTTTTAGGGTTTAGGTTTATTTTTTAATTTATTTAATTATCTTAGGTTTAGGTTTAGGTTTGGGTTTATGATTTGTGGTTTAGGGTTTTGGGTTTAGGGTTTAGGGTGAGGGTTTATGGTTTAGGTTTTAAGGTTTAGGGTTTTAGTGTTTATGCATTTAGGGTGTCGGGTTTAGGATTAGGGTTTAGGGTTTGGGGTTTAGGGTTTAGGGTTTAGGGTTTAGGGTTGTAGGTTTAGGGTTTAGGGTTTAGGGTTCAGGATTTTTGGTTTAGGGTTTTTTTTTCATTTTTAAATTAAGTAAACTAGTAGGTTTTGGTTTATTTATTTTATTTTTTATTTATTTTAGTTTATTTTATTTCTTATTTTTATTTAGGTTTATTTTTCATTTTTATTTAGTTTAGTTTATTTATTTTAGTTTTTTTATTTTATTTTATGTTTTATATTTTAGTTTATATTTTAGGTTTAAGTTTATTTTTTAGTTGAGTTTATTTTATTTTATTTTTTGGTTTAGGTTTAAGTTTTTATTTTTATTTTTTTAGGTTTAGGTTTTAGGTTTTTATTTTAGGTTTATCTTTAGGTTTTATTTTTTAGTTTAGGTTTAGGTTTAATTTTAATTTAATTTAATTTATTTAATTTAGGTTTAGGTTTAGGTTTAATTTATTTTATGTTTAGGATTAGGGTTTATTTATTTTAGTTTAGGTTTAAGTTTATTTTATTTTATTTTTATTTTAGGTTATGATTTTTTTTTAGTTTAGGGTTTATTTTTTTAGGTTTTATTTTTATGTATTTTTAGGCTTATTTTTTATTTAGTTTTTATTTTATTTTATTTTAGTTTTATTTTATATTTATTTTACATTTATTTTTTTATTTTATTAAGGTTTTTTATTTCGAGGATTATTTTATTTTTTAGTTTAGTTTAGGTTTTTCTTTATTTTATTTTAGCATATTTTTATTTTCATTTATTTTATTTTTAGGTTTATGTTTAGGTGTATTTATTTATTTTATTTTAAGGTTTTATTTAGTTTAGGGTTTAGGGTTTGGGGTTTAGGGTTTAGGTTTTAGGGTTTAGGGTTTTGGTGGTTAATGTTTAAGTTTTAGGTCAAGGGTTCAGGTTTTAGTTTAGGGTTTAGGGTTTTTGATTTTTTTTTAACAAAGAACAAATTTAGATTCAACATTTCTTTTTATCGATTTCATCAACCAAGTAACACACTAAGTTTTCTAAGACACAAGCGACGACATGGATAAAAAATGAGCACGCATAGAGAAAATTAATAACTAGAACCATCTCTACTGTAAAGATACAATTCGATAAGCAGCAGATTGGATCGGCCATTCTTCAGTTTGTCCAATTCCCATCAGAACCACCCTGACCTCTCGAGTAGCGGGATCCACCATCATATCCCCGATCTCTCTCTCTACCACCATCACTGCTGTAACTTCTATTGCTCCTCCCTCCTCCATAACCACCAGCTCCCCTACCTCCATATCCACCGGCCCGGATCTAGGCGGGCACGGTTGATGGTGATGTTCCTACCATCAAGGTTCTTCCCATTCTTAGGGTTTAGGTTTAGTTTTAGATTTATTAGGTTTTAGGGCATAGGTTTATTTTCTAATTTATTTAGTTACTTTTAGTTTAGGTTTAGGGTTTGAGGTTTCAAGTTTACAATTTAGGGTTAGGATTTATGGTATAGGGTTTAGGGTTTAGGGTTTATGTTTTTAAGGTTTAAGGTTTAGGGTTTAGGGTTTAGGGTTTTTTAGGGTTTAGGGTTTAGAGCTTAGGGTTTAGGGTTGTAGGTTTAGGATTTAGGGTTTAAGGTTTATGATTTAGGGTTTAAGGTTTTTTTAAAAAAATTATGTAAACTAGTAGGTTTAGGTTTATTTAGTATATTTAGTTTATTTTTTATTTATTTTAGTTTACTTTATGTTTTATTTTTATTTAGGTTTATTTTTTATTTTTGTTTAGCTTAGTTTATTTATTTTAGGTTGATTTATTTTTGCTTACAATTTTTTTATTTTAGTTTATTTTTTTTAGGTTTAGGTTTATTTTTTAGTTGAGTTTTATTTTTTTATTTTATTTTCTAGGTTTAGTTTTATTTTTTATTTTTAGGTTTAGGTTTAGGGTTTCATTTTATTTTTTTGGCTTTAGGTTTTAAGTTTTTATTTTAGGTTTATTTTTAGGTATCAATTTTTAGTTTAGGTTTAGATTTATGTTTAGTTTATTTTATTTTATGTTTAGGTTTAGGTTTAGTTTATTTTTGGTTTAGGTTTAGGTTTAATTTATTTTGGTTTACTTTATTTTAGTTTAGGTTTTGGTTTATTTTATTTTATTTATTTTATTTTTATTTTAGTTTTATTTTTTTTTGGTTTAGGGTTTAGGTTTAATTTATTTATTTATTTTTAGGTTTATTCTTTAGGTTTAGGTTCTTTTTTGGTTTTTATTTTATTTTATTTTAGATTTATTTTATTTTTATTTTACGTTGAGTTTTTATTTTATTTAGGTTTTTTATTCTTAGGTTTATTTCATTTTTTTAGTTTAGTTTGGGTTTTATTTATTTTAGTTTAGTTTATTTTTAGTTTTTATTTTATTTTATTTTTTTGGTTTAGGTTTAGGTTTTAGTTTAGGTTTTATTTTATTTCATTTATTTATTTATTTTATTTTTATTTTAGTTTCTATTTAGTTTAGGTTTAGGTTTTAGATTTTAGTTAAGATTTAGGGGTTTAGGTTTAGGGTTTGGGGTTTAGGGTTAGGGTTATGGTTTTAGGGTTTAGGGTTTATGGTTTTGTTTGGCTTTAGGCTTTAGGATTCTGGTTTAGGGTTTGATTTTGTTTTTTTTTTTTTTTGGTAAAGGGGTATTTTTTACCAAAAGAATCTAACATCCTTAAAGGGGATAAATCTCAAAGACTACTCAAAACTACAAGGACCTAAAGAAAAATCCTTAACTAATATAAAGGAAAGGAAAAGGAAAAGGAAAACTATGAAATGAACATCAACGACATAGAATCCAGTAGGTCGATAAACCACGAAGAGACCAAGAGTAAACAAAGGAAACCAAGAAAATACTAAATCAAAGATAAGCACATTAAAGAAAAAATAAACATAGATTAAGAAAGGAAAGAAAAGCCAAAGAAAGAAAATCAAACATTAGAAGGGCAACAAAATTTGTGAGCAACCAAACTCTGAAAGGAGGGTCTGATCACAAAAAATGCTACCAACCAAGAAAAAGTAAACATCTAGCCATCATAGCCAACAAACCTCACAAAGGCACCAGCACACACCAATAACCAGCAAGATCTAAAACGATACAGAAAAGGAAGAACATCAACAAAGTCACTAGCCAAAGAGAATAGTAGAAAAAAATTAAAACAAAGAAAAATTCAAAGCTAACCATCCAACCACCCAAAAGTACTAGGAGTAAGAAACAAAGTCACCGATCGAGGAGGAAATACCAAAATAAAAGCAAGGGAGGGGTGGGGATGGGGGAAGAGAACCACACCAACTAGACTAAAACAACCAAAAAAATTATAGTAGCCACCAAATAAAATAAACAACCACCAAAATACAATGGAATCGAGCCACACCAAACCATTAACCAATTAAAGGAAATAGAAGGAAGAAGCTCAACATCACATCCGAGAAGGCACCCAAAGTTAGGAAGCTCAAGGAGACAACCACAAAGACATCAAAGAAAGCCAACTAACCAACTAAAAGCCAAAAAAAATAAACCCACATGAGATACAACAAGAAATGTAAGAACAACAATCAACAACAGCTTGATAACCAAAATAGCAAAAGCCAACATTCCAATCTGTAAAATACAAGAATAAAATAAGAACATAAAGCTCGCAAGAAAGATCAAGAGCCAACAACAACTGAACAAACCAAAATTACAAGAAACTACCAAACAGAAGCCCCAAGAAAACCACCAACATAAAAGAAAGAAAAAAAACTAATAAAATCTAATATAAGGAAAACCAAATTTATCTAAATTTGACATCCCTCTTAATTTCTTAGGAATAATCGCATTGGTAAATAAAGTAAAATCAGAGAGATTACACCCCAAACCAACTAAGAAATCCACACAAGCATTACCATCTCTTAAAATATGAGTAATTTTAAAAGAAATTTTAGAGATAATAGCTTTAATATTTTTAATTAAATAAAAAGACTCAACATTACCCTTATGGTTAGAATTAATCATAGCAACAACAATCCCAGCATCAGATTCTAACCAAATAGTATGAAAATTTCTATCCAAACAAAGCTTAAGAGCATGATAAACATCCATCAATTTAGCAAAAATAACATAATTAGTAGAGAGAGAGTGGAAAAAGCCAAGATAATATTCCTAAGATTATTTCTAAAAATACCACCATAACTCGACTTGTTTTGTGCAACAGAGCCATCAATATTAATTTTAATACAACAATTAAGAGACTTAATCCAATGAATAATTTTATAATCTAGAGACAAGTCACAATAAGGAAAATTGATACCCAATTTAGAAGCAACAAACTTGCAACCAATAAAATTAGTACCACCAAGAAGGGTAGCCTTATGTAAGAAAAAAAATGTTATCTTTAGCCCTAGCAATAATCCTCTTATGATTCATAAGCACATTACGATGCTTAGAATCATTTATGTCAAAAATAAACCAAATCAAAAGTACCACCACAATTTTGATATGCCCTTTAATAGTATTAAGAAAATAAGAGTCAAGAAGGTGCATTAAAGTTAAATTACCATTAAAATAGCTTAATTTAAATAAATTCTCATACCAACCCCAAACTTTAGAGGCAATGGCACCATTAACAAAAACATGACTAACATTCTCAATATGAAAGCAACATCTGCATTTAGAGGGTAGATGAACAGCTTTATCCAAAAGTAATTAATCAACACCAATATAATCCCATAAAATTCTCCACCCAAGAATAGAATAAGAAGTAGGAATAATATTATTCCAAATTTTAAGGAAAACAAGAGAAGTGGATTTTTTTTAATTCTAATATAGTGCCAAGTATCTTTAAAAGAAAATTCTCCATTACTAGAAATTTTGAAAAGAATTTGATCCAAAAAATTACCATCAATAGGAATATTAATGATGTTATTAATAATGAAATCAAGAATTAAATCATTTAAAAGAGAGAAATTCCATTCACCATTATAAATAAAAGGACTAACTTTCAAAGAAGAGGTAGAGTGAGTATTAAGCAAAGAATTAATAGAAAAATCCCCCATCTAGTTATCTTACCAAAAGAAAGAAGATCCATTATTAATACCCCAAAAAATGAGAGGTTCTTCTTTCCATTTAATATCATAGAGCAGCTTCCAAACAATAGAGTCACCATGTTTATAATTGCAAATTAAAGGATGCTTACATTTGCAATAGTGAAAATGAATTTAGCCCAAAGACTTTCATTTTTCAAAATACTAACAATGTCTATAAGAAAAAAACATTGGTGGAATCCATCAAAGATCTCACAATCGCCTTCATAAATAGTACCACACATATTAGACCAAGAAGTTCAATGAAGCCTTTTAACTGAATTCCTAGAGCCATAAAAAAACTTATTAAAAAGCCTTTCAATCCTGATAAGAATAAGAGAAGTAGGAACAATATTAAGCAACAAGTAAAAAAGGAAAACAATAAATATTACTTTTAATAACAATTAACCTACAACCAAAAGATAAAAAAAATGAAATTTAAGGGTAGAAATTTTATTTTTAATATTATGAATTACCTCATCAAAGAGATGGGATCTCTTATGGACACATTATAAAGGGCAGCCTAAATATTTAATAGGAAGCTTTTGATGAGAAAAACTAGTGATATCATTTATCTTATTAATTCTATCAACATAAATAGAAGTATAAGTGATAAAATAACTTTTATGAGTACTAATCAAAAGGCCACTTTCCTTTTAAAATTTATTTAGAAAATCCTTAAGATATTTAACATAATGTAACGAGCCATTACAGAAAATTATGAAATCATCAGAAAAGAATAAGTGAGAGATAGCCAAACCACCAAGATTTCTGAAATACATACTAGAATTCTTCTAAAAAAAGATTAAGCCAACGAGACAGATATTCAACCATAATAATATAAAGCAACGGAGAAAGAGGGTTACCTTGTCTTATACCTTGAGAGGAATTAAAGAAACCAAAGTTTTCACCATTGATAACTAATGAAAACCAAACATTTCTAATTATATTGTTAACCAAAGAAACAAAATGATTAGAAAAACCAAATAAAGTAAGAATGCTATTAAGAAAATCCCAAGCAATGTTATCATAGACTTTGGTGATGTCAAGCTTAAAAAGTAAATTGCCACCTCTAATTTTAACATTCAAATCATGAATGAATTTTTGAGCAAGCAAGATGTTATCCAAAATAGTTCTACCTTTCACAAAGCCAGCTTGATTAGGAGAGATAATCTTAGGAAGAAACTTACTAAGCCTATTAGTCAAAATTTTAGAAATCAATTTATTGATAAAAGTACAAAGACTAATAGATGTAAAGTCATTCCAAATGTCAACATTATTTTTCTTAGGAATAAGAATAATAGAAGTCCTAGTAAAATATTTAGAAATAGAATTTTCTTGAAAAAAATCCTTAACAACATTAACAAGATCAATTTTAGCAATAAACCAAGCTTTTTGAAAGAATTAAGTAGTGTAACCATCTGACCCTGCAATAGAATCAACATTCATAACATTAAAAATATTAAAAATTTTCTCATCAAAAGGAGGACCAACCAAGCACTCATTATCCTCAGCTGACATAATAGAAGGGATGATAGAGGGTTGGATAAATGCACAAGTTAATAATTTTTATTTAAAGATCTTTAAAATAGTTAAGAGCAAAAGAAAATATATCCTTTAAAATAATTTTAGGCTTATTTTTTAGGTTTAGGTTTTTATTTAGTTTTTATTATCTTAATTTAAGGTTTATTTTATTTTATTTTAGGTTTAGTTTTTTATTTTATTTAATTTTTTTTAGTTTAAGTTTTTTATTTATTTTATTTTAGTTCATTTTTTTAGATTCACTTAAGTTTTAATTTTGGTTTTAATTTTATTTTATTTTAGGTTTTATTTATTTATTTGAATTTTAGGTTTTACTTAGTTTAGGTTTAGGTTTTTAACTTTTTAGGGTTTAGGGTTTAGGGTTTAGGGTTTAAGGTTAGTTGAGGTTTTAGGGTTTGAGGTTTAGGATTTATGGTTTAGGTTTTAGGGTTTAGGGTTTAGGATTTTAGTGTTTAGGGTTTTGGGTTTTGGGTTTAGTGTTTAGGGTTTTTAGGGTTTAGGGTTTAAGGTATAGGTTTTTAGTCTAAGGTTCAAATTTAAAGTTAGGGTTTAAGGTTTTTATTTTTAATAATAGAGAAAAAATTAATACTCAACATTTCTTTATTTTGATTTCATCAACTAAGTAACACCCCAAGTTTTTTTACATAGCGGATGATAAAAAACTAGCATGCATAAACAAAACAAAACCCTAGATAACTAACTCTCTTGTAAAGACATAGTTCCATAAGCGGCCACTTGGTTCTACCATTCAATTTCTCTCTAGCTTGGGATCCACCATCATATCCAGATCTCTGATTTTTGGTGTAACCTCCATCGCTCCTCTACATGTTTTACAACCACCAATATCAAATAATCCTCCACCACCACTATGATAACTATTGCCTCTAATTACCTACATAGATCTAAGTATGGTTCTGATGTTCCAACAAGGTTCACCCATTCTTAGTTTAGATTTATTTTAATTTATTGTTAGTTTAGGTTATAGTTTGGGTTTATTTAGGTTAGGGTTTAGGGTTTAGTTTAGGGTTTAAAGTTCTGATTTTAGGTTTTATCTTTTAGGTTAGGGTTAATTTAGTTTAGTTTAGTGTTTCTTTATTTAGGATTTTAGGTTTTTTAGTTTTTTTAGGTTAGGCAGGTTTAGGTTAGTTTAGGGTTTATGGTTTTAGGTTTTAGGGTTTAGTGTTTAGGTTTAAGTTTGTTTAGCATTTAGGGTTTAGGGTTAGGGTTGTTTAGGGTTTAGGGTTTATAGGTTTAGGTTTAGGTTTAGTTTTTTAGGGTTAGGTTTAGGGTTTACTTTATTTATGGTTTAGGGTTTAGTGTTTAGGTTTTAGGTTTATTTTAGGTTTAGGTTTAGTTTTTAGGGTTTAGGATTTATTTTTTAGGTTTAGGTTTTAATTTATAATTTTTTGAAATTAATTTAGGTTTAGATTTGTTTAGTTTATTTAGTTTTTTTTTAGTTTAGTTTATTTTATTTTTATTTTTTATTAATGTTTTTATTTAGTGTAGTTTATTTTTTTAGGTTTATTTATTTTAGTTTAGATTTTTTATTTTAGTATATTTTTTAGGTTTAGGTTTAAGTTTTAGAATTTAAGGTTTAGGGTTAGTTTAACATTTAGGGTTTAGGATTTTAGGTTTTAGGGTTTAGGTTTTAGGTTTAAGGTTTAGGGTTTTGGGTGTAGGGGTTAGGGTTTAGGGTTTTGGGTTTTGTGGTTTATGCTTTTAGGGTTTAGAGTTTAGGATTAGGGTTTAGGGTTTAAGGTTTACGATTTATGGTTTAGGGTTATAGGTTTTATGGTTTAGAATTTAGGGTTTAGGATTTTTTAAAAAAAAATTAATCAATTAGTTTAAGTTTAGTTTATTATTTATTTAAGTTTATTTTTTTTATTTAGGTTTATTTTTTTATTTACTTTGCTTTATTTATTTTAGGTTATTTAATTTAGTTTAGGTTTTTTTTTGTATTTTATTTTTGTTTTGGTTTAATTTTTAGTTGAGTTTTATTTTTATTTTATTTTTTAGGTTTAGGTTTTACTTTTTATTTTTAGGTTTAAGTTTAGGTTTTACTTTATTTTTTTTAGGTTTAGGTTTTAGGTTTTTATTTTTGGTTTATTTTTTAGGTTATTTTTTTAGTTTATTATATTTAACTTACTTTAGGTTTAGGTTTAGATTTAGGTTTAGTTTATTTTAGTTTTAGGTTTAGGTTTTATTTATTTTAGTTTAGTTTAAATTAGTTTAGTTTTAAGTTTATTTTATTTTATTTATTTTATTTTTATTTTATTTTAGGTTTTATTATTTATTTATTATTTATTTTATTTTTAGATTTAATTTTTGGTTTAAGTTTTTATTTAGTTTTTATTTTATTTTTTTATTTTAAGTTTATTTTATTTTTATTTTATGTTTAGTTTTTTATTTTATTAATGTTTTTTAGGTTTTTCTTTATTTTAATTTAGTTTAGGTTTATCTTTATTTTATTTTAGTGTATTTTTATTTTTTATTTTATTATATTTTTATGTTTATGTTTAGGTTTTATTTTATTTTATTTATTTTATTTTAGGTTTAGGTTGTTTATTTATTTTATTTATATGTTTGTATTTAGTTGATTAAGTTTTAGGTTTTTTTGGGTTTAGTATTTTGAGTTTAGGGTTTAGGTTTTAGGTTTAGGATTTTAATGTTTAGGTTTAGGGATGGGTTTAGGGTTTTGGGTTTAGTGTTTAGACTTTAGGGTTTAGCTTTATGGTTTATGGTTTGGGGTTAGGTTTAGGTAGTTTAGGGTTTAGGTTTAGGGTTTCTTTAGGGTTTTAGGGTTTATGGAGTTTAAGTTTAGGGTTTAGGGGTTTAGGTTTAGGGTTTAGGGTTTAGTTTAGGTTAAGGTTAGGTTTAGGGTTTAGTTTAGGATTTAGGGTTTAGGGTTTAGGTTTAGGGTTATGTATGGTTTATGTTTTAGGATTAGGGTTTAGGGTTTATGGTTTAGGTTTTCAAAAAAATAAATTGGTAGGTTTAGGTTATTTAGTTTATTTTTTATTTATTTATTTATTTTATATTTTATTTTTATTCAATTTAGTTTATTTATTTTAGGTTTATTTATTTTAGTTTATTTTTTAGGTTTGGGTTTGATTATTTTATTTTTTAGTTTAGTTTTATTTTATTTTGTTATTTAGGTTTAGGTTTTATTTTTATTTTTAGGTTTAGGTTTAGGTTTTATTTTATTTTTTTAGGTTTAGGTTATGGTTTTATTTTAAAATTATTTTTTTATTATTAGTTTAGGCTTAGGTTTATTTTAGTTTATTTAATTTTATTTAGGGTTTAGGTTTAGTATTTTAGGTTTAGCTTTTTAGTTTATTTATTTTAGTTTAGTTTATTTTAGTTTAGGTTTATGTTTATTTTATTTTTTATTTAGGTTTATTTTTTTTTTTAGTTTAGGTTTAGGTTTATTTATTATTTATTTTTTAAGTTTATCTTTAGGTTTAGGTTTTATTTAGTTTTATTTATTTTATTTTAAGTTTAATTTAATTTAATTTTAGGTTTTGTTTCCATTTTGTTTAGGTTTTTTATTTTTGTAGCTTAGTTTAGGTTTTTATTTATTTTATTTTAGTTTAGTTTTTATTTTTAATTTTATTTTCTTTTTAGGTTTAGGTTTAGGTTTAGGTTTTAGTTAAGGTTTTATTTTATTTTATTTTAGTTTTATTTATTTTATTTATTGGTTTTATTTAGTTTAGGTTTAGGTTTTAAGTTTTAGGATTTGGGTTTAGTTGAGGTTTAAGTTTAGAGTTTAGGGTTTGGGTTTAGTTAGGGTTTAGGGTTTAGTTTGGGTTTAAGTTTAGGTTTTAGGGTTTAAGGTTTGGGGTTTAGGGTTTTAGGGTTTAAGGTTTAGGATTTAGGGTTTAAGGTTTTTAGGGTTAAGGGTTTAGGGTTTATGGTTTAGGTTTTAAGTCTAGGGTTCAAGTTTTATTTTATGGTTTAGGGTGTTTACTTTATTTTATAATAGAAAAATTAAGATTCAATATTTCTTCTTTTGATTTCTTCAACCAAGTAACACACCAAGTTTTATAAGACACAAGCGATGACATAGATAAAATAGGCATAGAGCAATTTTAACTAGGGTCTTGTAAAGGCAGTTCCATAAGCATTAGGATCGACCATTCTTAGTTTTAGTTCCCATGGAACCACCCTAACCTCTCTCGGTAGTGAGATCCACCATCATATCCCCTATCCTCCTCCACCACCATGGGTTGTAACCTCTATTTATAACCATTTATTTTCCACCTCATTACCTGATCCCCATGCCACTTTGATAACCATCACCTCCACCTTTGCCTCTATTCAGATTTAGTTTATGATGTTTAGGTTATCCATTCTTAGTTTAGGTTTAGGTTTAGGTTTTAGGTTTTTTATTTATTTTTTTAATTTATTTAGTTACTTTAGGTTTAGGTTTGGGGTTTATTTAGGTTTAATTAGGGTTTATGGGGTTTTTAAATTAAGTATTAGGTAGGTTTAGGTTTATTTAGTTTATTTATTTATTTATTTTAGATTATTTTATTTTTATTTTTATTTAGGTTTGTTTTTTATTTTTATTTAGTTTAGTTTATTTATTTTAGGTTTATTTATTTTAATTTAGGTTTTATATTTTAGTTTATTTTTTAGATTTAGGTTTAAGTTTAGGTTTATTTTTTTTAGTGAGTTTATTTTTATTTTATTTTTTTACATTAGGTTTATTTTTTATTTTTTAGGTTTAAGTATAGGTTTTATTTTATTTTTTTAGGTTTAGATTTAGGTTTTTTATTTTTGATTTATTTTCTTGTTTTATATATTTTAGCTTAGGTTTAAGTTTAATTTTAATTTATTTTATTTTATTATATTTTATGTTTAGGTTTATGTTTAGTTTATTTTATGTTTATGTTTAGGTTTTATTTATTTTAGTTTAGGTTTAGGTTTATTTTGTTTTCTTTATTATTTTTTATTTTAAGTTTAGGTTTTTTTTAGTTTAGGGTTTAGGTTTTATTTTTTATTTATTTTTAATTTATTTTTTAGTTTAGGTTTTAATTTAGTTTTTATTTTATTTTATTTTAGGTTAATTTTAATTTATTTACGTTTAGTTTTATTAAGGTTTTCATTCTTTGGTTTATTTTTTTTTAGTTTAGTTTAGGTTTTTCTTTATTTTATTTTTGTTTAATTTTAATTTTAATTTTATTTTATTTTATTTTTAGGTTTAGGTTTTTGTTTTTATTTAGGTTTTTATTTAAATTTATATTTTAATTTTATTTAGCTTATGTTTTATTTTAGGTTTCTTTATTTTAAGTTTAGGTTTTTTAGTTTTAGGTTTAGTGTTTTAAGGTTTAATTTTAGGTTTTAGGGTTTAGAGTTTAGGGCTTAGTATAGCTTAGTGTTTAGCTTTAGGGTTTAGGTTTTAGTGTTTAGGGTTTAGGTTTATGGTTTAGTGTTAGATAGAGTTTGTTAGTTTAGGGTTTAGGCTTTGAGCTTTAGTTTAGGTTTTAGGGTTTAATTAGTTTAGGGTTTTAGATTTAGGATTTGGTTTAGGTTTAGGGTTTAGGGTTTGGGTTTAGATTTAGGGTTTAGGGTTTTTTGGGTTTTAGGTTTTAGGTTTGAGTTAGTTTATTTAGGGTTTTAGGGTTTAGGGTTGTAGGTTTAGTTTAGGGTTTAGGGTTAGTTTAGGGTTTAGGGTTTAGGGTTTATGATTTGGGATTTATAGGGTTTATGTAAAAAAAAATAAGTAAATGGGTAGGTTTATGCTTATTTAATTATTTTGTTTAATTTTTATATATTTTAGTTTATTTTATTTTTATTTTATTTAGGTTTATTTTTTATTTTGATTTAGTTTTTTTTATTTATTTTATTTTTGGTTTTTTATTTTAGTTTTTTTTTGGATTAGGCTTAGGTTTATGTTTATATTTTAGTTTAGTTTTAGTTTTTATTTTATTTTTTAAATTTAGGTTTTATTTTTTAGTTTCAAGTTTAGGTTTAGGTTTTTATTTTATTTTTTCATGTTTAAGTTTTAGGTTTTTATTTTAGCTTTACTTTTAGGTTTAGGTTTATTTTTAGTTCATTTTCTTTTATTTAGTTTGATGTTTAGGTTTAGTTTATATTTGGTTTAGGTTTAGGTTTTATTTATTTTAGTTTAGTTTATTCTAGTTTAGGTTTAGGTTTATTTTTTTTTATTTATTTTATTTTTATTTTAGGTTTAATTTTTATTTTTAGTTTAGGATTTACCTAAATAAAACTAAAACTAATAAATAACCCTAAACCCTAAAACAAAACTAATAAAAATAAATAAAATTAAAACACTGAATAGCTAAAAACTAAGTAAAGAAATAATAACACGAAAAAAATTAATCCTAAATCCAATAATAATAATAATAATAACCTAATAATAACTAAAACTAAACTAAAAAAAACTAATCAATAATAAATAACTAAAAAACCTAAACACTGAAAACAAAACTGATAAATAAACCTAAAAACACCTAAACCTAAAAAACTAACTAAACTAAACCAACAACTAAAAAAACCTAAACCCCTAAACCCTGTAATAAACTAAAAACTAAAACAAAAACCTAAACCAATCCTGCGGCCCCTTCCCATCCCGAGCTCTAGTGATTCTTGAATCCCTTTTCTTTTCATTCTCTTTCTTGGCATTTCTGGGCTAGTTTCCAAGAAATTTCTTCTGGTTCGGCTTCAAATCCTCGACCTTTGGTCGATCCTTGTTCGATTCTTAAGTGGTAGCATTTTTCATGGCATCAGGTTCTATTAATACTTGGGGAAAACCAAATGCTCCAGCTACTCTGGCTCGGGCTTTCAATTCTTCAGGTATAGCTAAACCTTTTGCCTTTAAATCCTTCAAAGATGCCTTATCTGGTAAGGATTCTTCAACTTCTTCTGATCTTTCTTTAAACCCAATTCATACGACCTTCACAGGTGTTCTGGCTATTATGTGCTCTGACTTGGATATTGAAAAACTATCTGAGGCTTATGCGTATACTTTGATTAGAAAATTTTCTTTTCGACATCCTAATATGAAGGAAATTCAGTTGTTCTTTCATGACTTGAATCTTTCCAGTGCTTTTTTGATCAGTTTAGTAGATGGTAGACATGTGTTGATCTTATTATGTTAAAAACTATCGAATGCATATTCTTAAATGGACTCCATTTTTTGACATTAAAGAGGAATCTCCTATAGCACCGATTTGGTTATCTTTACCTAATCTTTGGGTTCACTTTGTTAATTATCAATTCTTGCATGATGTGGGTTCTATCTTTGCTAGACCCTTGCAAATTAGTCAAGCAACCGTAGCCAAATCTAGCCCGTCAATTGCTCAGATCCTTGTTGAAATTGATGTAACAAAGAAATTTCCTAAGGAGGTGTGGATTAGAATGAAATTGTTGATGTTTCTAATGATGTTCCTAATGTTTCTAATGTTGTTCCCAATGTAAGTGGTAGTGGTAAGCTTGTTAAAAATTCTTATGAAACTATTTTGGAGAGAAATTAGATTTCGGCTACTACTATTTCTATTCTTGAAAATTTCAAGTGGATGATTTTCATGTTTTAGTTTCTGATTCTAAGGAGATTTGTGATAAAGTTGCTGAAAATCTTATAGAAAATGTTTCTATTATTTAGCCTAAAAATTCTTTAAAAGAAAATCTTGTATTATCTTCTTTGAATTTGGGCAAGAATGATGGTATGGAGCTTGTTGTAAAGTGCAGCTAAGTGTTTGTTTTCTTAATAAATCTATTTACCTAAATTAACTAAATAAATTAAAAAATAAGCCTAAGCACTAAAACCTAATAAACCTAAACATAAACCTTAAGAATGGGCATAACTTTGATGGCAGGAACGTCACCGTCAACCAGGCTTAGTCTAGATCTGGCGGTGGAGGTAGAGGTAGAGGCGTCGGTTATCATAGTGGTGGTGGGGGATCTGGAGGTGGTGGTGGATATGGAGGTGGTGGCTGGGGCAGTGGTGGTTATGGAGGTGGGAGGAGTGATGGAGGTTATAGCTGTGGTGGTTGCGGAGCGAGAGATCGGGGATATGATGGTGGATCCTACTACTCGAGAGGCCGAGTGGTTATGATAGGAACTAGAGAAACTGAAGAACGATCGATTCGATCAGCTATGTATGAAACTATGTCTTTATAGTGGAGACGGTTCTAGTTATTTGGCATTTTTGATTTGCTCAATGCATGCTCATTTATTATCTATGTCATCGCTTGTGTCTTAGAAAACTTGGTGTGTTACTTGGTTGATGAAATTGAAAAGAAGAAATGTTGAATCTAAATTTGTTCTCTATTAAAAAAAAAACCAAAAACCTAAACCATAAACTAAAATCTAAACCCTAAACCTAAAACTTAAACCCTCCCTAAACCCTAAATCCTAAATCCTAAAAACCCAAAACCCAAAACCCTAAACCCTAAAACCCTAAACCCTAAACCATAAACTGTAAATCCTTGACCCTAAACCTCAAAAAAAGCCCCTAAACCCTAAACCCTAAACTAACCCTAAACACTAAACCCTAAAAAGCTAATAAGCTAAACCTAAACAAAATAAAACTTAAAAATGAAATAAATAAATAAACCTAAATGAAAATAAAATCAATAAAATAAAATAAAAACATAAACTAAAACTGAAACCATAACCTAAAAAGAAAATAAAATAAATAATAAAAACTAAAATAAAATAAAATATATAAAAACCTAAACTAAACTAAAAAATAAAAATCCTAAATAAATTTAAAACTAAACCTAAATTAAAACTAAAATAAACCTAAAATAAAATAAAATAAAAACTTCATAAAAACTTAATCTTAAAAAATAAACCAAAAAATAAAGCATAAAAATAAATAAATAAATAAATTAAAATAAAAAACCTAAACTAAAATAAATAAACCTTGAATAAATAAGCTAAACTAAATAAAAATAAAATAAACTAAATAAAAAAATAAAATAAACTAAAATAAATAAAAAATAAACTAAATAAACCTAAGCCTACAAGTTTACTTAATTAAAAAAAAATAAAAATAAAAAAATTAAAAAATAAAAAATAAAAAATAAAAAAGCAACCATAACCCTAAACCCTAAATCGTAAAACTAACCTTAAACCCTGAACCCTGAACCCTAAACCCTAAACCTTAAAACCTTAAAACCTAAACCTTAAACCTTAAACCTTAAACCCAAAACCCTAAAACTCTAAACCCTAAACCTTAAACCCTAAACCCTAAAACCTACAACCCTAAACCCTAAACCCTAAACCCTAAACCATAAATAGTAAACCCTAAATCCTAAAATTCTAAAAAACCTAAACCTAAACTAAATAAAAGCAAAAAATAAAATAAATAAAAAAACCTCAACCTAAATATAATATAATAAAATAAAAACATAAACTAAAACCTAAACCTAAATGTAAAAATAAAATAAAATAAAGTAAAAAATTAAAAATAAACTAAAATAAAATAAATAAAAAGTTAAACTATACTAAAAACTAAAATAAGCCAAAAAAATAATAACTTAAATAAAATAAAAACTAAACCTAAAATAAAAATAAAATAAATCTAAAATAAAATAAAATAAAAACTAAATAAAAACCTAAACCTAAGAAATAAACTTAAAAAACCTAAAAATAAATAAAAAATAAAACTTGAACCCCAAACTAAAAAAAAATTTAATCTAAAATAAACAAAATAAAATAAACCTAAACAAGAACTAAAATAAACTAAACTAAAATAAATAATCCCTAAACCTAAACCTAAGCCTAAACTTAAAATAAACTAAACATAAACTAAATAAAATAAATTAAATTAAAAATAAACCTAAACCTAAACTAAAAAATAAAACATAAAAATAAACCTAAAATAAAAACCTAAAACTTAAACCTAAAAAAATAAAATAAAAACCTAAACCTAAACTTAGAATTAAAGAATAAAACCTAAACCTAAAAGATAAAATAAAAACAAAAATAAACTAAAAAATAAACATAAACCTAAGCCTAAACCTAAAAAATAAACTAAAATAAAAACCTAAATTGAAATAAATAAACCTAAAAGAAATAAACTAAACTAAATAAAAAAATAAGCCTAAATAAAAATATAAAATAAAAAAACTAAAATAAATTAAAAATAAACTAAATAAACATAAACTTACGAGATTACTTAATTTTTTTTAAAAAAAACCCTAAACCTTAAACTCTAAATCTACAAACCTAAATATGTAACCCTAAACCCTAAACCCTAAAGCCTAAAAAACCTTAAACTCTAAACCCTAAACTAACCCTGAACCCTAAAACCTAAACCCAAAACCTTAAATTGTAAACCCTAAACCCTAACCCTAACCCTAAACCTGAAACCCTAAATGCTAAACCCTAATCCCAAAAACCCAAAACCCTAAACCTTAAACTAACCTAAACCAAATCCTAACCTAAACTCAAGCTACTTACCCTAATCCTCAAAACCTAAACCCTCTAAACTAAACCCTGAGGCTTCTACAGCCAGGCCAACCCTAAACCCTAAAACCCTAAACCCTAAACCCTAAACCCTGAACCCTAAACCCTAAATGCTACACCCTAAAAACCTAAAAACCTAAACCTAAACTAAATAAAACATAAAAATAAAATAAATAAAAATACTTAAACTTAAATAAAATAAAATTCTAAACTAAAACCAAAACCAAAACTTAAAAATAAAATAAATAAAAAATTAAAATAAACTAAAATAAAATACATAAAAACCTAAACTAAACTAAAAAATAAAAACCCAAATAAAATAAAAATTAAAAATAAAATAAACCTAAGATAAAATAAAATAAAACTACCTAAACACCTAAACCTAAAAATAAATAAAAAATAAAACCTAAACCCTAAACTAAAAAATAAAACCTAAGCCTAAAATAAAAATAAAATAAACAAAATAAATAAACTTAAACCTAGACTAAAATTAACTAAACCTAAACTAAATAAAATAAAATAAACCCAAACCTTAACTAAAAATAAAACCTAAAAATTCATATAAAATAAAAACCTAAATCCTAAATATAAAAAAATAAATTAAAAACCTAAACCTAAACCTAAAATTAAAAAATAAAACCTAAGCCCAAAAAATAAAATAAAAATAAAACTCAACCAAAAAATAAATCGAACCCTAAAAAATAATAAAAAATAGAAAACCTAAACTAAAATAAATAGGCTTAAAATAAATAAGCTAAACTAAATAAAAATTAAAAATAAACCTAAATAATAATAAAAAATAAAATAAACTCATATAAATAAAAAAGAAACTAAATAAACCTAAACCGATCGGTTTACATAATTTTAAAAAAAACCCTAAATTCTTAATCCTAAAACCTAAAACTAACCCTAAAACCTAAACCCTAAACCTACAACCCTAATCCTACAACCCTAAACCGTAAAACCCTAAACTCTAAATCCTAAACCAAAAACCCTAAACACTAAACCCTAAAACCTAAACATTAACCCTAAACCCTAAACCCCAAACCCTAAACCTAAACCTAAAGTAACTAAATAAATTAAAAAATAAACCTAAATCGTAAAACCTAATAAAAGTAAACTTTAACCTAAACCCTAAGAACTGGAAGAACCTTGACGGATGAAATATTACCGTCAAGCAGGCTCAGTCTAGTTCTAGTGGTGGAGGTGAAGGCAGAGGCAGCGGTTATCGCAGTGGTGGTGGGGGATCTGGAGGTGCTGGTTGATATGGAGGTGGTGGTCGGTGCAGTGGTGGTTGTGGAGGCGTGAGGTGCGACGGAGGTTATTTCCATGGTGGTGGCAGAGGGAGAGATCGGGGATATGATGGAATATCTCGCTACTTGAAAGTCCATGGTGGTTCTGATGGGAACTGGAGAAACTAAAGAATGACCCATCCGATCTACTACATATGAAATTGTGTCTTTACAATAGAGACGGTTCTCGATATCTAGGGTTTTTTATTTGCTCTATGCATGCTCATTTTTGATCTATGTCATCGCTTGTGTCTTAGAAAACTTGGTGTGCTATTTGATTGATGAAATCGAAAAGAAGAAATGTTGAAGGTAAATATATTCTCAGTTAAAAAAAAAACCATAAACCATAAACTAAAACCTGAACCCTAAACCTAAAACCTAAACCTTAAACCCTAAACCCTAAAAACCATAAACCCTATACCCTAAACTCTAAACCCTAAAACCCTAAACCCTAAACCCTAAAACCTAAACCCTAAACCCTAAACCCTAAACCCAAAAAACCTTAAACCCTAAACCCTAAAAAAACCATAAACCACAGACCCTAAAAGCTAAAACCTAAACATAAACTAGATAAAACATAAAATAAAATAAATAAATAAACATAAACTAAAACATAAACCTAAACCTAAACCTAAAAAGAAAATAAAATAAAAAATAAAAACAAAACTAAAATAAAATAAATAAAAACCTAAATTAAACTAAAAAGATAAAAAACCTAAAATAAATATAAATTAAAATAAAAACTAAATAAAACCAAAACCTAAAGATTAAACCTAAAAATAAACCCTAAAATAAATAATAAATAAAACATAAACCCTAAACTAAAAAAACCTAACCCAAAAATAAAAATAAAATAAACTTAAACCTAAACTAAAATAAACTAAACTAAAATAAATAAAAGCTAAACATAAACCTAACATTGAACCTAAACTAAATAAAATAAAATAAAGTAAAAAACAAACCTGAACTTAAATTAAAAAACAAAACCTAAAAATAAACTTAAAATAAAAAACCTAAAACCTAAACCTAAAAAAATTAAATAAAAACCTAAATCAAAACCTAAAAATAAAAAATAAAATCTAAACCTAAAAAAAATAAAAATAAAAGTATGCTAAACCTAAAACAAAAAAATAAACTAAAATAAAAAACATAAACTAAAATAAATGAACCTAAAATAAATAAATAAAATAAACCTAAATATAAATAAAAAATAAAATAAACTAAACTAAATAAAAAATAAACCAAATAAACTTAAATGTACTTGTTTACTTAAATTTTTTTTAAAAAATAAATAATAATAAAAACTAACCCTAAAACTAACCCTAAACAAACCTAAACCACCAAAACCATAAACTCTAGAACCCTAAAACCTTAAACTACTAATGCTAAACCATAAACCCTAAACCCTAAACCACTGACCTGATGGTGACCCACTAAGGCCTAAACACCCTACATCTTGACCCTACCCACCATGGGCCACTCCCACCACAAATCCCTCCTAAATGGCCACTTATATGAGCCTGGAAACCCTAAACTATTAAGCCCAAATCGGACAGGCTAAACTGACTTTCCTAAACCAAATTTGACCCTATAACACTGACTACCCTAGATCTTCAACCCATAAACCCATGATCTATAAACCCTACCTGGGCCTAAACTATAACCTAAAACTCCCTCCTACACTCCCTAAACTCCATCTAACCCTGACCACTAAACCACTTAAAGCTGACCCTCTAAAACTGACCACTGAGCCACTCTGAAGCCAGATCATAAACCCTAAAGCCTAAATACTAAACCCTGGGCCTGGGCCCTAAACTCCTAAACCTAAACTCAACTGACCATAAACCACAAACCCAGGCTAGCAGGGGCTGAGCCACAATCCTGACCTGGGCTTTGGTGACCTGACCCCAAACCCTAAACCATAAAACCACACCTAAACCCTAAACACTAAGCCCTAAACCCTAAACCATAAATGCTAAACCTAAACCCTAAACTCAAAAACCCTAAACCCTAAAACTATAAATAGAAAACCCTAAACCCTAAATCCTAAAAACCTAAAAACCTAAAACCTAAAGTTAAACTAAATAAAATGTAATAATAAAATAAATCAAAAAACCTAAAGCCTAAATGAAATAAAAAATAAATAAAATTAAAACCTAAACCTAAAAATAAAATAAAATAAACTACTAAAAAAATTAAAATAAAATAAATAAAACCATACTAAACTAAAACAAAATGAAGCTAAGAATAAAACCTAAATAAAATTAAAACTAAACATAAAATAAAATTAAATAAAATAAAATAAACCTAAAATAAAATAAGAACTAAATAAAAACATAAACCTATAAAATAAACTTAAAAATAAATCCTAAAAATAAATAAAAAATAAAACCTATACCTTAAATTAAAATGAAATCCTAAACCTAAAAATAAACTAAACTAAAATAAATAAAACCTAAACCTAAAATAAACTAAACCTAAACCCTAATCTGAATAAAATAAAATAAACTAAAAATAAACTTAAACCTAAACTAAAAAATTAAACCTAAAAATATAAACAAAAATGAAAACCTAAAACCTAATCCTAAGAAAATAAAATAAAAACCTAAACCTAAAATTTAAATTAAAAAATAAAACCCAAACCTAAAAAATAAAATAAAAAGAAAACCAAACTAAAAAATAAACATAAGCTAAACCTAAACAAAAAAAAACTAAAATAAAAAATCTAAACTAAAATAAATTAACCAAAAATAAATAAACTAAACTAAATAAAAATAAAAAATAAAATAAACTCAAATAAATAAAAAATAAACTAAATAAACCTAAACCAACTGGTTTACTAATTTTATAAAAAAAACCCTAAACCCTAAACCCTAAACCCTAAACCTAAATCCTAAACCCAAAAACTAACCTTCAACCCTAAACCATAAACCTACAACCCTAAAACCTAAACCTAAACCTAAAAATAAAAAATAAAACCTAAACCTAAAAAATAAAATAAAAATAGAACTAAACTAAAAAATAATCCTAAACCTAAACCTAAACCTAAACATAAAAAATAAACTAAAATTGAAAAAAACCTAAACTAAAATAAATAAACCTAAAATAAAA
This sequence comes from Cymbidium sinense, assembly GCA_021442155.1. Classification (NCBI taxonomy): domain Eukaryota; kingdom Viridiplantae; phylum Streptophyta; class Magnoliopsida; order Asparagales; family Orchidaceae; genus Cymbidium; species Cymbidium sinense. The sequence goes on from CM038222.1 coordinate 21,017,777, forward strand.
AAACTAAATTAAATCAAAATCAAAGATTAAAATAAATAAAAATAAAAAATAAAATAAACTAAAATAAATAAAATATTATGTGAATTTGAATTTCAATTTGTTCTCTGTTAAAAAAACCACAAACCTTAAACACTAAACTAAAACTTGAACCCTATACCCTAAACCCCAGCCGTAAACACTAAAACCCAAACAATAAACCCTAAGGCCTAAACCCTAAAGTAACCCTGAACCCTAAAAACCCTAAACCCTACCACTGGCTGCAGCCCAACCCAACCCACCCTAGCCACATAAACCCTAAACCCTAAATCCTAATCAATAAACCATAAAACCTAAGCCCTAAACCCTAAATCATAAAATACTAAACCCTAAACCCTAAACCCTAAACCATAAACCATTAAAACCTAAAAACCTAAACTAAACTAAAAAAAGGAAACCTAAAAATAAAATTAATAAAAAATTTAAACATAAGTAAAATTAAAAAATAAAAAAATAAAAAAATAAACTAAAATAAAAGCCTAAACTAAAACCTAAACCTAAACCTAAAAAAAATAAACTAAAATAAAATAAAGAAAAACCTAAACTAAATTAAAAACTAAAATAAACCAAACAATAAAAAACCTTAATAAAATAAAAACTAATCATAAAATAAAAATAAAATAAACCTAAACTAAAATAAAGTAAAAACTAAATAAAAACCTAAACCTAAAAAATAAACCTTAAAATAAAACCTTAAAAAAAACCTAAACTCTAAACTTTAAAAAAAACCTAAACCTAAAAGAAAAATAAAATTAACAAAATAAAATAAACCTAAGCCTAAACTAAAATAAATAAAACCAAAATTTAAACCTAAAATTAACTTAACCTAAACTAGACAAAATAAAATAAACTAAAAATAAACCTAAACCTAAACTAAAAAATAAAACCTAAAAATAAACCTAAAATAAATACCTAAAACCTAAACCTAAAAAAATAACATAAAAACCTAAACCTAAAATAAAAATAAAATAAAAAAATAAAACTCATTATAAAATAAACCTAAACCTAAAAAATAAACTAAAATAAAACATAAACTAAAATAAATAAAGCTAAAACTAAAATAAAAAAATAAACTTAAATAAAAATAAAAATTCAAATCAAATCAAATAAATAAAAAATAAACAAAATAAACTTGAAACTATTGGTTTACTTATTTTTTTTTAAAAAAAACCCTAAACCCTAAACCCTAAACCCTAAACCCTAAATCCTAAACCCTAAACCTAACCCTAAACCTACAACCCAACACCCTAAATCCTAAACCCTAAACCCAAAAACCCTAAACTCTAAACCCTAAATCCTAAACCCTAAACCTTAAACAAACTAAACCTAAGCCCTGATCACTAAAGCCTGACCATAAACCCTAAACCCTTAAACTTACAATCCTAAACACTAAACCCCAAACCCAAAACCCTCAACCATAAAATAAAATAAACTAAAATAAAAGCTAAAATAAAAAAAAACTAAAATAAACCTAAAATAAAAACATAAAACCTAAACCTAAGGAAATAAATTAAAAACCAAAACCTAGATCTAAAAATAAAAAATAAAACATAAACCTAAAGAATAAAATAAAAATAAAACTTAACTAAAAAATAAACCTAAACCTAAAAAATAAACTAAAATAAAAAACCTAAACTAAAATAAATAAACCTTAAACAAATAAACTAAACTAAATAAAAAAATATAAACTAAATAAGAATAAGAAATAAATTATACTAAAAAAATAAAAAATAAACAAAATAAACCTAAACCTTCCAGTTTACTTAATTTTTTTAAAAAAAACCCTAAACCCTAAAACTAACCCTAAATCTACAACGCTAAACCCTATACCCTAAATCCTAAAAAACCTTAAACCCTACACCTTAAACCTCTAATCATGAACCCAAAACCCTAAACCCTAAACATTAAACCCCAAATCCTAAACCTAAACTTAAAGTAACTAAGTAAATTAAAAAATAAACTAATCCCTAAAACATTATTAAACTAAACCAACCTAAACCTTAAGAATGGGTAGAACCTTAATGGCGGGAACATCACCGTCAACCAGGCTCAATTTAGATCTAGTTGTGGAGGCAAAGGTGGAGGCGGTGATTATTACAGTGGTGGTGGGGTTTCTAGAGGTGTTGATGGATATGGAGGTGGTGGTAGAGCAGTGATGGTTATGGATGCGAGAGGAACGAAGGAGGTTACAATTGTGGTGGTGGCGGAGGGAGAGACCCGGGATATGATGGTGGATCTTGCTACTCGAGAGGCCGGGGATGTTCTAAAGGGAACTAGAGAAACTGTAGAACGGTCGATCCGATCTGTTGCTTATGGAACTGTGTCTTTATAGTAGGGACGGTTCTAGTTATCTAGGGTTTTGATTTGCTCTATGTGTGCTCATTTTTTATCTATGTCATTGCCTGTGTCTTGGAAAACTTAGTGTGTTACTTGGTTGATGAAATTCAAAAGAACAAATGTTAATTTTGAATTTGTTCTCTATTAAAAAAAACAAAAATTCTAATCCATAAACTAAAACCTGAACCCTAGACCTAAAACCTAAACCATCAACCCTAAACCTTAATACCTAAAAACCTAAACCCTAAACCCTAAACCATAAACACTAAAACCCTAAACCCTATACCCTAAAACTCTAACCCTAAACCCTAAACCCCAAAACCCAAACCCTAAACCATTAACCCCAAACCCTAAACCCTAAACTAACCTTAAACCTTAAACCCTCAACTAACCCTAAACCTTAAAAAGCTAAAAACCTAAACCTAAACTAAATAAAACCTAAAAATAAAATAAATTAAAAAGACTATACCAAAATAAAATAAAAAAATAAAATAATATAAAAACATAAACTAAAACCTAAACCTAAACCTAAACCTAAGAGGAAAATATAATAAAAACTATAAACAAAACTAAAAATAAAAAATAAAAACCTAAACTAAATAAAAAAAATAAAAAACTAAACCTAAAATTAAAATAAAATAAACCTAAAATAGAATAAAGAAAACCAAATAAAAACCTAAACCTAAAAAAATCTAAAAATAAATAAATAATAAAACTTAAACCCTAAACTAGAAAGAAAAACCTAAACTTAAAATAAACCTAAACCTAAACTAAAATAAACTAAACTAAAATAAATAAAACCTAAACCTAAACCCTAAATAAAATAAAACATGCTAAAAATAAACCTAAACCTAAACTAAAATAAACCTACAAATAAACCTAAAATATAAACCTAAAACCTAAACCTACAAAAATAACATAAAAGCCTAAACCTAAACCTAAAAATAATAAACCATCCATAAGGCAAATCTAATGCATCTACTCTCCTAGCAGGGTCATTGGATTGTAGACACTTTATGTGGCCAAACCATCAAAGGCCAGTCTCTCTAATTTTATCTGCCATTGGAGCTACTCCAACTTTTTTTCTAAGCAAACACATTTCACATTTTATCTCTAAGAGTAAAGCCACTCATTCACCTAAGCATCCTCATTTCTGCAACACTTAACTTAGTCTCATGCTTCTCTTTTATTAGACAACATTCTATACCATAAATCATTGCAGGTCTTACCACCATCTTATAAAATTTTCCCTTCAGTTTAAGTAGCACTTTTCTATCACACAACAGGCCAAATGCATTCCTCCACTTCAACCATCCAACTTGAATTCTACTAATAACATCTCCATCAATTTCACAATCATTTTGAACAATAGAGTCTAAATATTTGAATCACTCACACTTTTTAATGACTAGTTCACCTAACCTCATAACACCACCATTATAACTTGTACAACTAAAATTACACTCCCTAAATAAATTAAACTAAAAAAATAAATAAATAAATAAAAATAAAAAATAAAATATACTAAAATAAATAAACTAAAGAAACTAAATAAACCTAAACCTACCAATTTACTTAATTTTAAAAAATGAAAAATAAAAAAAAAATTGAAAAAACATTAACCCTAAATGCTAAACCTATAACCCTAAACCCAAAACCCTAAACCCAAAACCCAAAACCTTAAAACCCTAAACCCTAAACCCTAAACCTTAAGCCCTAAACCCTAAAACCCTAAACCCTAAACCCTACCCATGCCCTGACCATAAAAAACTAAACCCTAAATCCCAAACCCAAAACACTAAACCATAAACCCTAAAAACCTTAAAACCTAAACCTGAACTAAATAAAACATAAAAATAAAATAAATAAATAAACCAAACACTAAATAAATTAAAATAATAAAATAAAATAAATACTTAAACTAAAACCTAAACTTAAACCTAAACATAAAAAATAAAAAAATAAAAACTAAACTAATATAAAATAAATAAAAACCTTAACTAAACTAAAAAATAAAATAAACCTAAAAAATATAAAAACTAAATAAAATAAAAACTAAATGTAAAATAAAAAAACAAACTAAAAATAAAAAAAAAATAAAAACTAAATAAAAACCTAAACCTAAAAAAATAAACCTAAAAATAAATTAAAAAATAAAGACCGAACCCTAAAGTAAAAAAAAAATAAACCTAAACCTAAAATAAACAAAATAAAATAAACCTAAACCTAAACTAAAATAAATAAAACCTAAACCTAAAACAAACTAAGCCTATACCCTAAACTAAGTAAAATAAAATAAATAAAAAAATAAAACCTAAAAATAAATCTAAAATGAAAACCTAAAACCTAAACCTAAAATAATAAAATAAAAACCTAAACCTAATAAAATAAAATAAAACATAAAACCTAAAACCTAAAAAATAAAATAAAATTAAAACTAAACTAAAAGATAAATATAAAGCTAAACCTAAACCTAAAAAATAAACTAAAATAAAACCCTAAATGAAAATAAGTAAACCTAAAATAAATAAACTAACCTGAATAAAAATAAAAAATAAACTAAATAAACTTAAACCTACTGGTTTACTTAATTTTTTTTTTTAAAAAAACTAACCCTAAACCCTAAATCCTGATCACTGAGCCCTAAACTAACCCAACACTACCCGGAAAACCTTAACCCTAAACCCTGGGCCCACCCTGACATTAAGATCCTAAACTGAGCCCTAAACCCTAAACCAACCATGAGGCACACAAACTGATCCTGGGGTAGCCACTGAGCTCTCCCTTTAAATCCCACAAATCCTAGACCCTAACCCTAAAGCCTACCAAACCACTACCACCATGACCTAAACCTAAACCTTATACCATAACCCTAAACCCTAAATCCTAAAAGCCTAAACCCTAAAACTCTAAACCCTAAAACCTAAAAACCCTAAATGCTAAACCCTAAACCCTAAACCCTAAACCCTAAAACCTTAAACCCTAAACTCTAAAACTTAAACCCTAACCCCTAAACCCTAAACCCTTAAGCCCAACCCTAAACCCTAAACCCTAAACCCTCAGTTAACCCTAAACCCTAAACCTTAAAAATCTAAAAACCTAAACCCAAGCTAAATAAAACCTAAAAATAAAATAAATAAATAAGTAAACTTAAACCAAAATATAATAAAAAACAAAATAAAATAAAAAACTAAACTAAAACTTAAACCTAAACCTAAAAAAAATAAAATAAAAAAATAAAAACTAAACTAAAATAAAATAAATAAAAACCTAAACTAAATTAAAAAAAAATTGACATAAAATAAAAACTAAACCTAAAATAAAAATAAAATAAACCTAATATAAAATAAAATAAAAACTAAATGAAAATTTAAACCTAAAAATAAATAAATAATAAAACCTAAACCCTAAGATAAAAAAAACCTAAACCTAAAATAAAAATAAAATAAACCTAATCCTAAACTAAAATAAATAAAACCTAAACCTGAACTTAAAATAAACTAAACCTAAACCTAAATCTAAACAAGAATAAAAAATAAAATAAACTAAAATAAACTTAAACTTATACTAAATAATAAAACTTAGAAATAAACCTAAAATAATAACCTAAGACATAAACCTATGAAAATAAAATAAAAACCTAAAAATATAAAATAAAACCTTAACCTAGAAAATAAAATAAAAATAAAACTAAACTAAAAAATAAACCTAAACCTAAACCTAAAAAATTAACTAAAATAAAAACCTAAACTAAAATAAATAAACTAAATAATAAAAACAATAATAAGCCATTATCCCACTAAGTGGGGTTGGCTACATGAATTGTCCGTCTCCATTGTGTCTTATTATGTGTCAAATTCTCATTCAATTCAAGTATACTAAGGTCATTTTTTATACATGTTAACCATGTATTTTTAGGACTACCTCTTCCTTTCTTAACATAAGGCAAATATAACGCATATACTCTCCTAACTAGGTCATTGGACAGCCGACGCTTTATATGGCCAAACCATCTAAAGCCACTCTCTCAAATTTTATTTGCCACTAGAGCTACTCTTACTTTTTATCGAACATACACATTTTGCATTTTATCTTTAAGTGTAAAGCCACTCATCTCCCTGAGGATCTTCATCACTGCAACACTTAACTTAGTCTCATGCTCCTCTTTTATTGGCCAACATTCTGCAACATAAATCATTGTAGGTCTAACCACCATCTTATAAAATTTTCCCTTAAGTTTAAGCGGTACTTTTCTATCACCCAACAGGTCTGATAGATTCCTCCACTTCAACCATCCAACTTGAATTCTACTAATAACATCTCCATCCATTCCACCATCATTTTGAACAATAGAGCCTAAATATCTGAATCGCTCACTCCTTTTAAAGATTTGTTCACCTATTATCACAACACTACCATTATAACTTTTACAACTAAAATTACACTCCATAAATAAACTAAACTAAATAAAAATAAAAATAAAAAATAAAATAAACTAAAATAAATAAAAAATAAACCAAAATAAACCTAAATCGACCCATTTACTTAATTTAAAAAAACTAAAAAATTTAAAAATCATAAAAAATTAAAAAAAACTAACCTTGAATATTAAACCATAAAACTAACCATAAACCCTAAACCCTAAACCTTGAACCTGAACCCCTAAACCTACAAACCTAAACCCTAAACCCTAAACTCTAAAACCTATAACCATAAATCCTAAACCCTAAACCCCAAACCCTAAACACTAAATCCTAAACCGTAAAATCCTAAAATCCTAAACCTAAACTAAATAAAACCTAAAAATGAAATAAATCAAAAAATAGAAAATCTAAATAAAATAAAAAATTAAAATAAAATAAAAGCTTAAACTAAAACCTAAACATAAATCCAAACCTAAACGTAAAAAGAAAATAAAATAAAAAATAAAAACTAAACTAAAATAAAATAAATAAAACCCTAAACTAAACTAAAAAAATAAAAACTAAATGTAAAATAAAAATAAAATAAACCTAAAATAAAATAAAATAAAAACTAAATAAAAACCTAAACCTAAAAAGTAAACCTAAAAATAAATAAAAAATAAAACCTAAACCCTAAATAAAAATAATAATAAACCTAAAATAAACAAAATAAAATAAACCTAAATTTAAACTAAAATAAATAAAACCTAAACCTAAACCTAATGTAAACTAAACATAAACCCTAAATTAAATAAAATAAAACAAAATAAAAATATACCTAAACCTAAACTAAAAAATAAAGCAAAAATGTAAACCTAAATAAAAAACTACATCCTAAACCTAAAAAAATAAAATAAAAACCTAAATTTAAGCCTAAAAATAAAAAATAAAACCTAAACCTAAAAAATATAATAAAAATAAAACTAAACTGAAAAAAATAAACACAAACATAAACATAAACCTAAAAAATAAACTAAAATAAAAAACTTAAATTAAAATAAATAAACCTAAAATAAATAAACTAAACTTAATAAAAATAAAAAATAAACCTCAATAAAAAGAAAAAATAAAATAAACTAAAATAAATAATAAATAAAATAAGTAAACTACATAAACCTAAACCTACCAGTTTACTTAATTTTTACAAAATAAAAAAAATCCTAAACTCTAAACTTGAAACCCTAAACCTTACACCCTAAACCCTCCTAAATCCTAAACCCTAAACCCTAAACCCTAAACCCTAAAACTACAACCCTAATCCCTAAACCCTAAACTAACCCTAAACCCTAAACCCTAAACCTTAAACCCTAAAAAACTTAAACCATAAATTAACCCTAAACCTTAAACCCTAAACCCTGAAAACCCTAAACCCTAAAGCCTAAGCATTAAACCTTAAACCATAAATCATAAACCCTAACCCAAAACCCTAAACCCTAAAACTCCAAATCCCAAAACCCTGAACCATAAACCCTCAACAATAAACCCTAAACCCTAAACCCTTAAAACCTAAAAACCTAAACCTAAAAGTAAAAAATTTAACCTAAATAAAATAAAATAAAAACCTAAACTAAAACCTAAACCTAAACTTAAACCTAAAAATAAAATAAACTCAAAAATTAAAATAAACTAAAATAAAATAAACAAAATAAATCTAAGAATAAAAAACCTAAATAAAATAAAAGCTAAAAATAAAGTAAACCTAAAATAAAATAAAATAAAATCTTAATAAAGACCAAAAGATAAAAGGTAAACCTAAAAATAAATAAAAAATAAAACCTAAATCCTAAACTAAAAAAACCCTAAACCTGAAATAAAAAAAAATAAAAAAAATAAACCTAAAGCTAAAGCTAAATTAAACAAACTAAACTAAAATAAATAAAACCTAAACCTAAACCTAAAATGAACTAAACCAAAACTTAAACCTAAACTAAATAAACTAAAATAAATAGAAAATAATCCAAAACCTAAATTTAAAAAATACCTAAAAATTAAAATAAAAACATTACCCTAATCCTAAAAATAAAAAGTACAATTTAATCCTAAAAATTAAAAAAAAATAAAACTCAACTAAAAAATAAACCTAAACCAAAAAAATGAATTAAAATAAAAAATCTAAAGTAAAATAAATTTATTAAACTAAATAAAAATAAAAAGTGAACTTAAATAAAAAGAAAAAAAATAAACTAAAATAAATAATAAATAAATGAAATAAACCTAAACCTACCAATTTAGTTAATTTTTTTTAAAAAAACCCTAAAACTAAATTCTAAATCTTAAACCCTAAACCCTAAGCCCTAAACCATTAACCCTAAAACTAAATCTAAATCCTAAACACTAAACCCTAAAAACTATAAAACTTAAACCTTAAACCTTAAACCAACTAAACCTTAAACCTAAATCTAAACCTAAACTCCTAACCCTAACTCCTAAACCTAAACCCTAAACCCTAAACTCAACCTAAAACCTTAAACCCTAAACCCTAAACCCTAAAAACCCTAAACCCTAAACCCTAAACTATAAACCATAAACTAACCCTAAACTCTAAACCCTAAACCCTTTAAACCAAAAACCCTAAAGCATAAACACTAAACCCTAAACTCTAAACCCTAAACCCTAAAACCTAACCCTAAACCCTAAAACCTAAAATTCTAAACCCTAAAATGATAAAATATATACCCAAAACCCTAAACCTTAAACCCTAAAAACATAAAAACCTAAAACCTAAACCTAAATTAAATAAAACCTAAAAGTAAAATAAATAAATAAAAATCTAAATCTAAATAAAATAAAATAATAAAATAAAATAAAAACCTAAACTAAAACCTAAACCTAAGCCTAAAAAGAAAATAAAATAAAAAATAAAAAGAAACTAAAATAGTATAAATAATAACCAAAACTAAACTAAAAAATAAAATAAACATAAGAATAAAAAACCTAAATAAAATAAAATTAAATAAAAATTAAATAAAAGCCTAATCTTAAAACTAAATAAAAAATAAAACCTAAACCTAAAAATAAATAAAAAATTAAACCTAAATCTTAAACTAAAAAAACATAAACCTAAAATAAAAATAAACTAAAATAAACCTAAACCTAAACTAAAATAAACTAAACTAAAATAAATAAAACCTTAACCTAAAACTAAAATAAACTAAACCTAAACTTAAACCTAAACTTAATAAAATAAAATAAATTAAAATAAACCTAAACCTAAACTAAAAAATAAAACCTAAAAATAAAACTAAAATAAAAACCTAAAACCTAAACCTACAAAAATAAAGTAAAAACCTAACCTAAACCTAAAAATAAAAAAGAAAACCTAAATTAAAAAATTAAGCTAAAAATAAAACTCTACTAAAAATAAACCTAAACCTAAAAAATAAACTAAATTAAAAAACTTAAACTAAAATAAATAAAGGTAAAATAAATAAACTAAACTAAATAAAAATAAAAAATAAATCTAAATAAAAATAAAAAATAAATAAACTTAATTAAATAGAAAATAAACTAAATAAACTAAATAAAACCTAAATGTTAGTTTATTTCATTTAAAAAAACCCTAAACAAAAATCCTAAACCCTAAACCCTAGACCTTAAACCATAAACCTACAACCCCAAACCCTAAACCCTAAACCCTAAACCCTAAACCTTCAAACCCTAAACTCTAAAACCTAAACCCTAAAGCTTAAACCCTTAACCCTAAACCCTAAACTTGAAACCCTAAAACCATAAACCCTAAAACCCTAAACCCTAAACCCTAAACTCTAAACCTTGAACCCTACAACCTACAACCCTAAACACTAAACCCCAAACCCTAAACCATAAACTAATCCTAAACTAACCAAAACCTTAAACCCTGAACTATCCCTAAACCCTAAGAATGGTTAGAACCTTGATGATAGAAACATCACCGTCAACTAGGCTTGGTCTAATTCTGGTGGTGGTGGTGAAGGCAGAGGCAATGGCTATTGTAGTGGTGGTGGGGGTTCTGGAGGTGCTGGTGGATATGGAGGTGGTGGCTAGAGCAGTGGTGGTTACCGTGGCAGGAGGAGCGATGGAGGTTACTGTCATGGTAGTGGTGGAGGGAGAGATCTAGGATATCATGGTGGATACCGCTACTCGAGAGGCTGGGGTGGTTTTGATGGGAACAAGAGAAATTGAAGAATGATTGATCTGATCTGCTGCTTATAGAAGGGTGTCCTTACGGTAGAGATGGCTCTACTTATGTAGGGCTTTTTATTTACTTTATGGGTGCTCATTTTCTATCTATGTCATCGTTTATGTCATAGAATCTTGGGGTGCTACTTGGTTGATGAAATCGAAAAGAAGAAATGTTGAATTTGAATATGTTCTCTATTAAAAAAAACCTTAAACCCTAAACCCTAAACCCAAAATCCTAAATCCTAAACTAAAACTTAAACCCTAAACCTAAAACCTAAAACATAAACCCTAAACCCTAAACCCTAAACCCTAAACCATGAACCCTACAATCCCTAAACCTTAAAAACTAAACCTTAAACCCTATACCCTAAACCCTAAACCATAAATCCTAAACACTAAATCCTAAATGCTAAACCATAAATCCCTAAGCTCTAAACCCTAAACCCTAAACCCTAAACCCTAAAGCCCTAAACCCTAAACTCTAAAACCTACAACCCTAAACCCTAAAAACTAAACTAACCATAAACCCAAAATTAACCCTAAACCCTAAATCCTAAGCTAACTTTGAACCCAAACCCTAAACCTTAAATAAAGATGTCATTAGGAGAAGATTTAAAGAATGACCTAATCCACTGTAACGTAAAGAGGTAGTTGGGCTCGATCGTCCCTAGGAGTAAGTCGTCATCGCTGAATGTAACTAAATTAAAACCTAAACCTAAGCAATAAACTAAAAAATAAAACATAAAATTAAATAAAAAATAAAACCTAAACCCTAAATAAAAAAATCTAAACCTAAAATAAAAAGAAAATAAAATAAACTAAACTAAACTAAAAAATAAACCTAAAAATAAATCTAAACTTAAATTAAAAAATAAAACCTAAAAATAAACTTAAAACAAAAAATTAAAACCTAAACCTAAAGAAATAAAATAAAAATCTAAACCTAAACCTAAACCTAAAAATAAAAATAAAACCTAAACCTAAAAAATAAAAATAAAAATAAAACTAAACTAAAAAATAAACCTAAACCCAAAAAAATAAACTAAAATAAATAAACCTAACATTAATAAACTAAACTAAATAAAAATACAAATAAACCAAAATCAGAAGAAAAAAATAAAATAAACTAGAATAAATAAAAAATAAACTAAATAAACCTAAACTTACTAGTTTACTTAATTTAAAAAAAATAAAAAATTTTAAAAAATTAAAAAATAAAACCCTAACCCTAAACCCTAAAAATAACCCATAAACCTACAACCCTAAACCCTAAAACCTTAAAACCTCAACCCTAAATCCTAAATCCTAAACCCTAAAACCCTAAACCCTAAACCCTAAAACCCTAAACCCTATACCTTAAACCCTAAACCCAAAATCCAAAACTAACCTTAAACTTTAATCCCTAAACCCTAAACCCCAAACCCTAAACCCTAAACCCTAAACCATAAACCCTAAACCCTAAACACTAAAAACCTAAAAACCTAAACCTAAATTAAATATATCCTTAAAAAACAAATAAAATTGAAACCTAAATAAAACAAAATAAATAAAAACCTAAACTAAAACCTAAACCTAAACCAAAAAATAAAATAAAATAAAAATTAAAAATTAAACTAAAATAAAATAAATAAAATTTAGACTAAACTAAAAAGATAAAATAAACCTAAATAAAATAAAACCTAAATGTAAAATAAAAATAAAATAAACTTATAATAAAATAAAATAAAAACTATATAGAAACCTAAACCTAAAAATAAAACCTAAACCCCAAAATATAAAATAAACTATACCTAAAATAAATAAAATAAAATAAAATAAACCTAAACCAAAACTAGAATAAACTAAACTAAAATAAATAAAACCAAAACCTAAACCATAAACTAAACTTAGAAACATGTAAATAAATAGAGATTAAAATAAACTAGAAATAAACCTAAACCTAAACTAAAAATTAAACCTAAAAATGGACCTAAAATAAAAACATAAAACCTAAACCTAAGAAAATAAAATAAAAACCTAAAACCTAAACCTAAAAAAATAAAATAAAAACTTAAATCTAAACCTAAAAAAAAAATCTAAACTTAAAAAATAATAAAATAATAAAAAAAACTCAACTAAAAAATAAACCTAAACCTAAACATAAAAAATAAACTAAAATAAAAAACCTAAACTAAAATAAATAAATAAAACTAAATAAAAATTAAAAAATATACAAAAATTAAATTAAAAAATAAAATAAGCTAAAATAAATAAAAAATAAACTAAATAAACCTATCGATTTACTTAATTTTTAAGCAACCCTAAACCCTAAACCCTAAAAATCCTAAACCTTAAAGCCTAAATCCTAACGCTAAACACTAAACCCTAAAATTGTAAATCCTAAAACCTAAACCCTAAACCCTAAAAGCCTAAAAACCTAAACCTAAACTAAACAAAACCTTAACATAAAATATATAGAAAACCATAAACCTAAATAAAATAAAAATATAAAATAAAATAAAAACCTTTACTAAAACCTAAACCTAAACCTAAAAATAAAATAAAATAAACTAATAAATATAAACTAAAATAAAATAAATAAAAACCTAAACTAATCTAAAATTTAAATAAAATAAATTTAAGAATAAAAAACCTAAATAAAATAAAAACTAAACATAAAATAAAAATAAAATAAACTTGAATTAAAGTAAAATAAAAACTAATTAAAAACCTAAACCTAAAAAATAAACCTAAAAATAAATATAAAATAATTCCTAAACCCAAAACAAAAAAAAAAGAAAACTAAAACCTAAAATAAAAATAAAATAGATAAAATAAAGTAAACCTAAACCTAAACTAAAATAAATAAATCCTAAACCAAAACCTAAAATAAACTAAACCTAAACCTAAACATAAAATAAATAAAATAAAATAATCTAAAAATAAACTTAAACCTAAACTAAAAAAATAAAACAAAAAATAAACCCATTATGGAGGCAGGAGGGGCAATGGAAGTTACAGTAGTGATGGTGGCGAAGGGAGGGATTGGGGATATGATGGTGGATCCCACTACTTGAGAGGCCAGGGTGGTTCTGATGGGAACTGGAGAAACTGAAGAATGGTCGATCCGATCTCCTACTTACGGAACTATGTCTAAACAATAGAGACGATTGTAGTTATCTAGGGTTTTTTATTTGCTCTATGCATGCTCATTTTTTATCTATGTCGTCGCTTATGTCTTAAAAAACTTGGTGTGTTACTTGGTTGTTGAAATCAAAAAGAAGAAATGTTGAATCTAAATTTATTCTCTATTAAAAAAATCCTAAACCCTAAACCCTAAACCCTAAAACCCTACACCCGAAAAGCCTAAACCCTAAACCCTAAGCCCGAAAACCTAAACCCAAAACCCAAAACCCTAGACCTTAAACCCCAAACCTTAAAGACTAAACCCTAAACCCTAAAAAGCTAAAAATTTAAACCTAAACTAAATAAAACATAAAAAATAAAGTAAATAAAACACCTAAACTAAAAATAAAATAAAAAACATAAACTAAAACCTAAACCTAAACATAAACCTAAAAAGAAAATAAAATAAAAAATAAAAACTAAACTAAAATAAAATAAATAAAAACTTAAACTAACTTCAAAAATAAAAATTCTAAATAAAATAAAAACTAAACCTAAAATAAAAATAAAATAATTATAAATTATAATAAAATAAAAAACTAAATAAAAAAGTAAACCTAAAAAAAGAACTTATAAATAAATAGAAAATAAAACCTAAACCCTAAACTAAAAAAACTTAAACCTAAAATAAAAATAAAATAAACCTAAACCTAAACTAAAATAAACTAAACATAAACCTAAACCTAAACCTAAATTAAATTAAATTAAATAAATTAAAAGTAAACCTAAACCTAAACTAAAAATAAAACTTAAAAATAAACCTAAAATAAAAACCTAAAACCTAAGCCTAAAAAAATAAAATAAAAACCTAAACCTAAACCTGAAAATAAAAAATAGAAACTAAACCTAAAAAATAAAATATAAATAAAACTAAGCTAAAAAATAAACTTAAACCTAAACTTAAACCTAAAAAAGTAAACTAAAATAAAAGAACATAAACTAAAATTAATAACTAAATTAAATAAAAATAAAAATAAACTTAAATAAAAATAAAAAAATAAAATAAACTTAAATAAATAAAAAATAATTGAAATAAACTAATACCTGCCAATTTATTTAATTTAAAAAAATAAAAATATATAAAATAAAATAAAAACACTAGACCCTAAACCTACAACCCTAAAGCCTTAATCCCTAAACCCTAAACCTTAGACCCTGAAAACCTAATAACCTAAATCTAAACTAAATATAACCTAAAAATAAAATGATTTAAAAAAACCTAAACCTAAAAAAAAATATTTAAAATAATATAAAAACCTATACTAAAACCTAAACCTAAACCTAGAAATAAATTAAAATAAAATAAAATAAATAAAAACCTAAACTAAACTAAAAAAAATAAAATAAACCTAAAAATAAAATACCTAAATAAAATAAAACCTAAATGTCAAATAAAAATAAAATAAATCGATAATAAAATAAAATAAAAACTAAATAAAACCCTAATTCTAAAAATAAAACCTAAACCCTAAACTAAAAAAAAATCTAAACCTAAAATAATCAAAATAAAATAAACCTAAACTTAAACTAAAATAAACTAAACTAAAATAAATAAAACCTAAACCTAAACCTAAAATAAACTAAACCTAAACCCTAAACTAAATAAATTAAAATAAATTAAAAATAAACCTAAATCAAATTTAAAAATTAAACCGAAAAATTAACCTAAAATAAAAACCTAAAACCTAAACCTAAAAAAGTAAAATAAAAACCTAAACCTAAACCTAAAAATAAAAAATAAAACCTAAACCTAAAAAATAAAATAAAAATAAAAATAAAAATCAACTAACAAATAAACCTAAACCTAAACCTAAACCAAAATCAAAAAAATAAACTAAAATAAAAAACCTAAACTAAACTAAATAAAAATAAAAAGATACATAATTAAAAAAATTTAAATAAACTATAAAAAAATAGAAAATAAACTAATTAAATCTAGGAGTTTAATTAATTTTTAAAAAACCAAACCCTAAACCCTAAAAACCCTAAACCATAAAGCCTAAACACTAAACCTTAAACCCTAATCCCTAAACCCTAAAATTGTAAACCCTAAAATTGTAAAGTCTAAACCCTAATAACCTAAAAAATTGAACATAAACTAAATAAAATCTAAAAATAAAATATATAAAAAAACCCAAACATAAAAAAATAAAAATATAAAATAAAATAAAAACCTGAACTAAAACCAAAACCTAAACTTGAAAATAAAATAAAATAATCTAATAAAAATAATCTAAAATAAAATAAATAAAAACCTAAACTAAACTAAAAAATAAAATAACCCTAAGATTAAAAAACCTAAAGAAAATAAGTAAAAACCTAAACCTAAAAAATAATCCTAAAAATAAAACCTAAAAATAAATATAAAATAAATCCTAAACCCTAAACCTTAAATAAAAATAAAATAAACCAAATAAAATAATCCTAAACCTAAACTAAAATAAATAAAACCTTAACCTAAACCTAAAATAAATTAAACCTAAACTTAAACATAAACTAAATAAAATAAAATAAACTCAAAATAAACCTAAACCTAAACTAAAAAATAAAACCTAAAAACAAACCTAAATTAAAACCTAAAACCTAAATAAATAAAATAAAAACTTAAACTTAAACCTAGAAATAAAAAATAAAACCTAACCATAAAAATAAAATAAAAATAAAACTCAACTAAAAAATAAACCAAAACCTAAACCTAAACCTAAAAAAATTAACAAAAATAAATAACTTATACTAAAATAAATAAACCTAAAATGAATAAACTAAACTAAATAAAACTAAAAAAAATAAACCTAAATAAAAATAAATAAAATAAAATAAACTAAAATAAATAAATAAAAAAACTAAATAAACCTAAACTTACCAGTTTACTTCATTAAAAAAAAACTAGAAACCCTAAATCCTAAGCTCTAAACCTACAACCCTAAACCTCAAACTCTAAACCCTAATCCCTAAACCCTAAATGCTAAATCCTAAACCTACAACCATTTACCCTAAACCTTAAACCCTAGACCCTAAACCCTAAACCCTAACCCTAATCCCTAAACCTTAAACCCTAAATCATAAACACTAACCCTAAACTCTAAACCTAAACCTAAAGTAATTAAATAAATAAAAAAAAAACCAAAACCCTAAAACATAATAAACCTAGGGTCAATCTAGATCTGGCGATGGAGGCGACGGCGGAGGCGATGGTTGTCTTAGTGCTGGTGGGGGATCTAGAGGTGATGGTGGATATGGAGGTGGTGGTCGGAGCGGTGGTGGTTATGAAGGCAGGAGGAATGATGAAAGTTATAGCAGTTGTGGTGGCAGAGGGAAAGAATAGGGATATGATGGTGGATGCCTCTACTTGAGAGGCTAGGGTGGTTCTGATGGGAACTCGAGAAACTGAAGAAAGGCTGATCTGATCTGCTACTTATGGAACTTTATCTTTACAATAGAGACATTTTTAGTTATCTAGGGTTTTTAATTTTCTCTGTGTGCTCATTTTCTATCTATGTCATCGCTTGTGTCTTAGAAAACTTGGTGTGTTACTTGGTTGATGAAATCACAAAAAAAAAAAGAAATGTTAAATTTGAATTTGTTCTCTCTTAAAAAAAGCCCTAAACCCTAAACTAAAACACTCTAAACCTAACCACTAAACCCTAAACCCCAAATCCTAAACCCTATGCTAACCCTAAACCCTAAACTGTAAGAACCCAAAACCCAAAACTTTAAACCCTAAACCCCAAACCCTAAACCTTAAACCCTAAACACTAAACCCTAAACCCTAAACCCAAAATAGTAAACCCTAAACCCTAAACCCTAAAAATCTAAAAACCTAAACCTAAACTAAATAAAACAAAAAAAATAAATAAATAAATAAACCTAAACGTAAATTAAATAATAAAATAAAATAAAATAAAAACCTAACTTAGAACCTAAACCAAAACCTAAAAAAATAAAAAATAAAAACTAAACTAAAATAAAATAAATAAAAACCTAAACTAAACTAAAAATAAAATAAACATAAAAAATAAAAAAAGTAAATAAAATAAAACTAAATGTAAAATAAAAATAAAATAAACTTAAAATAGAAACTAAATAAAAACCTAAACATAAAATAAACAAAATAAAATAAACCTAAACCTAAACTAAAATAAATAAAACCTAAACCTAATAAAATTAAATAAACTAAAAATAAATTTAAACCTAAACTTAAAAATAAAACTTAAAAATAAACCTAAAAGAAAAACCTAAAACCTAAACCTAAAAAATAAAATAAAAACCTAAACCTAAACTTAAAATAAAAAATAAAACTTAAACCTATAAAATAAAATAAAAACTAAACTAAAATAAAAAAATAAACATAAACCTAAACCTAAACCAAAAAATAAACTAAAATAAAAAACCTAAAATAAAATTAATAATCTTAAAATAAATAATCAAAACTAAATAAAAATAAAATAAAATAGACTAAAAATAAAAAAAAATATACTAAATAAACTAAATAAACCTAAACGTACCCATTTACTTAATTTTAAAAAAAAAATAAAACACTAATCCCTAAACCCTAAATCTTAAACCCTAAACACTTAACCTTAAACCCTAAATCCTAAAAGTTAAACCCTAAATCCTAAACTATAAACCCTAAACCCTAAATCATAAAACTAACCTTAAACCCTAAACCCTAAACCTACAACCCTAAACCTCTGACTAAAACCCACAAAACCTAAACCTAAACCCACTAAACCACACAAACCCCAACCCAAACCTAAACCAAACCCTAAACCCTAAACCACAAACCAAACCCAACTTAACCACAAACCTTAAACCCTAAAACCCACCAAACTAAACCCCAAACAAACACAAACCCCCAAACCTAAAACTAAATACTAAACTAAAAATACCTAAAAAAATTTTAAAAAAGAGAAAAACCTAAACCTAAGTTAAACAAGAAAAAATAAAATAAAAACCAAAACTAAAACCTAAACCAGAACTTAAACATAAACCTAAACTTAAAAATAAAATAAAATTAAAAATAAAAAAGAAACTAAGTTAAAATAAATAAAAACCTAAACTAAACTAAATAAATAAAATAAACCTAAAATTTTAAGAAAACATTAATAAAATAAAACCTAAACATAAAATAAAAATAAAATAAACCCAAAATAAAGTAAAATAAATACTAAATAAAATCCTAAACCTAATAAAAAAACTAAAAATAAATAAAAAATAAAACCAATCCCTAAACTAAAAAAAACCTAAACCTAAAGTAAAAAAAAAAAAACCTAAACCTAAACTAAAATAAACTAAACTAAAATAAATAAAATCTAAACTTAAACCTAAAATAAACTAAACCTTAACCCTAAACTAATTAGAATAAAATAAACTAAAAAAAACCTAAACTGAAACTAAAAATTAAAACCTAGAAATAAACCTAAAATAAAAACCTAAAAATAGATAAAAAAATAAAACCTAAACCCTAAACTAAAACAAAACCTAAACCTAAAATAAAAATAAAATAAACCTAAACCTAAACTAAAATAAATAAAACCTAAACCTAAACCGTAAACTAAATAAAGAAATTAAACTAAAAATAATCATAAACCTAAACTAAAAATTAATACCTAAAAATAAAGTTAAAATAAAAACCTAAAAACTGAACATAAAAAAATAAAATAAAAACCTGAACCTAAACCTAAAAATAGAAAATAAAACCTAAACCTAAAAAATAAAATAAAAAATAAAAAATAAACCTAAACTTAAACCTAAGCTTAAAAAGTAAACTAAAATATATAATTCTAAAATAAAAAAACTAAAAGAAATAAAATAAAGTTAAACCTAAATAAAAATAAAAAAATAAAATAAAAAATAGATATAAAATAGACTAGATAAACTAAATAAGCCTAAACCTATGAGTTGACTTAATTTAAAAAAAAATTAAAATAAATAAAAATAAATTATATAAACCCTAAACCCTAAACCATAAACCCTAAACCTCAACCCTAAATCCTAAATGCTAAATCCCAAAACCCCAAACCCTAAAACCCTGAATCATAAACCCTAAACCCTAAAATCTACAACCTTAAAAACTAAACCATAAACCCCAAACCCTAAACCCAAAACCCTAAAAACTAAAAACCTAAAAACCTAAACTGAAACTATAAAAAAAAAAAAATAAATAAATTAAAAAACCTAAACCAAAATAAAATAAAAAATAAAATAAAATAAAAACTTAGACTAAAACTTAAACCTAAACTTAAAAAAGAAAATAAAATAAAAAATAAAAAATTAAATAAAATAAAGTAAATAAAAACCTAAACTAAATTAAAAATTGAATGACCAAAATAAAATAAAAACTAAACTTTTAAAAAAAAAGCCCAAAATAAATTAAAATATAAACTAAATGAAAACCAAAACCTAAAAATACATAAAAATATAAAACATAAATCTTAAAAAATACTTAAATAAAAAACCTAAACTCAAATAAATAAACCTAAAATAAATAAACTAAACTAAATCAAAATAAAAATAAACCTAAATCAAAATAAAAATAAAATAAATAGAAATAAATAAAAATTAAACTAAATAAACCTAAACCTATAGTTTACTTAATTAAAAAAATTAAAATAATAATAATAAATAATAATAATAATAAATATAAAAAACCATAACCCTAAACCATAAAACAAACCCTAAACCCTAAACTCTAAACCCTAGCTCTAAAAAACCCCCCAAACCCAAAACCCAAAACAATAAACCTTAAACCCTAAACCATAAAACATACAACCCTAACCCAAAACCCAAAACCCAAAACCCTAAACCCTAAACCCTAAACCTTAAACCCCAAACCCTAAACCTTAAACCCTAAAAACCTAAAAACCTAAACCTAAACTAAATAAAACCTAAAAATAAAGTAAATATAAAACCTAAACCTAAATGAAAATAAAAATAAACCTAAATCAAAATGAATAATAAAATAAACTAAAATAAATAAAAAAATAAACTAAATAAACCTAACAAGTTTACTTAATTTAAAAATAAAATATAAAAATCCTCCCTAAACTCTAAACCCTAAACCTAAAACCTTAAACCCTAAACTTTAAACCCTAAACCCTAAACCCTAAAATCTACAACACTAAACCCTAAACCCCAAACCCTAAACCCTAAACCCTAAACCCCAAACCCTAAACCCTAAACCCTAAATACCTAAAAACCCAACCCTAAACTAAATAAAATTTAGAAGAATTATAAATAAAATAAAATATAAATCTAAACCAAAACCTAAAAATAAAATAAAATAAAAAAATAAAAACTAAACCAAAATAAAATAAATAAAACCTAAACTAAACTAAAAAATAAAATAAACCTAAAATAAAACTTAAATAATAAAAAATAAACATAAAATAAAATAAAATAAACCTAAAAGAATATAAAATAAAAACTAATTAAAAACCTAAACCTAAAAAATAAACCTAAGAAAAATAAAACCTAAACTCTTAACTAAAAAAGAAAATTAAACCTAAAACCCTAAACTAAAAAGAAACTAAAAAATAAAACCCTAAACTAAAAATAAAATAAACCTAAACCTAAACTAAAATAAACTAAACTAAAATAAATAAAATAAAATAAACTAAAAATAAAGCTAATCCTAAAAATAAAACCTAAAAATCTAAAATAAAACCTAAAACCTACCAAAAAAGAAAATAAACCTAAACCTAAACCTAAAAATAAATAAATAAAACCTAAACCTAAAAAAATAAAATAAAACTAAACTAAAAAATAAACCTAAACCTAAAAAATAAACTAAAATTGGAAACCTAAACTAAAATAAATAAACTAAACTAAATAAAAATAAAAATAAAAATTTAAATAAAATAAAATAAATAAAAAGCTAAACTAAACATATGAGTTTTCTTGGTTTAAATAAAATAAAAATTAAAATAAAAATAAACCTTAAACCCAAAATCTATTAACCCTAAATCCTAAACAGACTTTTGCTCTCTAAACCCTAAACCTAAACCAAACCTAAATAAACCCTAAACCCAACCACAAACCCTAAACCCTAAACCTAAACCAAAAAAAACTAAACTAAACTAAATAACACATAAATAAAATAAATAAACTAGACCAATAAAATAATAAATTAAAAAATAAAATAAAACCCAAACTAAAACCTAAACTTAAACCTAAATAAATGTAAAAATAAAATAAAATAAATTAAACTAAAATTAAATAAATAAAACCTAAACTTAAGTAAAAAAATAAAATAAACCTAAAATAAAAATTTTAAAATAAAACTAAATTTTAAAAAATAAACCTAAAATAAAATAAAATAAAACTAAATAAAACCTAAACCTATAAAATAAACCTAAAGTAAAAGTTAAAATAAATAAAAATAAAACCTAAATCCTAAATATGAACTTAAAATAAATAAATAAAATAAACCTAAATCTAAAGTAAAATAAACTAAACTAAAATAAATAGAACTTAAACTTAAATAAACTAAATAAACTAAATAAATAAATAAATAAAAAATAAACCTAAACCTAAACTAAAATATAAAACCTAAAAATAAACCAAAAATAAAATAAAATAAATTAAATAAAATAAACCTAAACCTAAAGTAAAATAAAATAAAATAAAAAATATAAACTAAATTAAATTAAATAAATTAAAACCTAAACTAAACTAAAAATAAAATAAACCTAAAAATAAAAAGCCTAAATAAAATAAAATCTAAATGTAAAATAAAAATAAAATAAAAACTAAATAAAAACATGAACCAAAAAATAAACCTAAAAATAAAACCTAGAAAAAAAACCTAAATCCTAAACTAAAAAAAAACTTAAACCTAAAACCCTAAACAAAAAAATAAACTTAAAAATAAAACCCTAAACTAAAAAAAAAATAAACCTAAAATAATCCTAAACCTAAACTAAAAAATAAAACCTAAAAATAAAACTAAAATAAAAACCTAAAACATAAACCTGAAAAAAATAAAATAAAAACCTAAACCTAAACCTACAAATAAAAAATAAAACCTAAAATTGAAAAATAAAATAAAAATAAAACTAAACTAAAAAATAAACCTAGACCAAAATTTAAACCTAAAAAATAAACTAAAATAAAATACCTAGACTAAAATAAATAAACCTAAAATAAATAAACTAAAGTAAAAACAAATAAAAAACCTAAATAAAAATAAAAAATAAAATAAACTAAAATAATTAAAAAATAAACTAAATAAACTAAATAAACCTAAACTATAAGTTTACTTAATTTTAATAATAAATAAATAAATAAATAAATAAAACTAACCCTAAACCCTAAAACTAACCCTAAACTCGAAACCTTAAAATCCTAAACCGTAAACTCTAAAAACCTAAAACCTAAACTTAAACTAAATGAAACTTAAAAATAAAATAAATAAATAAAACTAAACTAGAATAAAAAAAAATATAAAATATAAAAACCTAAACTAAAACATAAACTTAAACGTAAAAATAAAATAAAATAAAAAATAAAAATTAAACTAAAATTAAATAAGAAAACCTAAACTAAACTATAAAATAAAATAAACCTAATAATTAAAAACCAAAATAAAATAAAAACTAAATGTAAAATAAAAATAAAATAAGCCTAAAATAAAATAAAATAAAAACTAAATAAAAACTTAAACCTAAAAAATAAACCATAAAATAAAATTATAAATTAAATAAAAAATAAAACCTAAACCCTAAACTAAAAAAAACCTAAACCTAAAATAAACAAAATAAAATAATCTTAAACCTAAACTAAAATTAATAAAACCTAAAATAAACTAAACCTAAAATAAACTTAAACCTAAAATAAACTAAACCTAAAACTAAATCAAATAAAATAAACTAAAAATGAACCTAAACCAAAAAAAATATAAAACCTAAAAATAAACCTAAAATAAAAACCTAAAACATTAAACTAAGAAAATAAAATAAAAACATAAACTTAAACCTAAAAATAAAAAATAAAACTAAAACCAAAAAAATAAAATAAATATAAAACTAAAATAAAAAATAACCTTAAACCTATACTTAAACAAAAAAAAAAAAACTAAAATAAAAAACCTAAACTAAAATAAATAAAACAAAAATAAGTAAATTAAACTAAATAAAAATAAAGATTATACCTAAATAAAAATAAAAAATAAAATAAAAATAAAAATAACCCTAACACTAAACCCTAAACCTTAAAACTAACCCTAAACCCTAAACTCTAAACCCTAAGCCCTAAACCATAAACCCTAAAACCCTAAACCCTAAACGCTAAACCCTAAACCCTAAACCCTAAACCCTAAAACATACAACACTAAACCCTAAACCCTGAACCCCAAATCCTAAACCCTAAACCCTATAACCCTAAAAACCTAAACTTAAACTAAATAAAACCTAAAAATAAAATAAATAAAAAAACCTAAACCAAAATCAAATAAAAAATAAAATAAAAACATAAACTAAAAACTAAACCTAAACCAAAACCTAAAAAGGAAATAAAAAAAAAGAAAACTAAGCTAGAAAATAAAAAATTAAAATAAAATAAAAATTAAACCTAAAATAAAAATAAAATTAGCCTAAAATAAAATAAAATTAAAACTAAATAAAAACCTAAACCTAAATAATAAACCTATAAATAAAACCTAAAAATAAATAAAAAAATAAAACCTAAACCTAAACCTAACCCAAAAAAAACTAAAATATTAAACCTAAACTAAAATTAATAAACCTAAAATAAATAAACTAAACTAAATAAAAATAAAAATAAAAATAAAGCTAAATCAAAATAAAATTAAAATAAACTAAAATACATAAACAATAAATTAAATAAACATAAACCTACTAGTTTAATTAATTTAAAAAAAGTAAAAAAATAATAAAAATAATAAAAAAAACCTAACCTTAAACCCTAAAGCTTAATTCTAACCCTAAACCCTAAACTCTAAACCCTAACCCTACAACCCTAAAACTTAAACCCTAAACCCTAAACCCTAAACCTTAAGCCCTAAAACCCTAAACACTAAACCCTAAACCCTAAACCTAAACATAAAATAAAAAAAAAATAATCCTAAAATAAAAACCTAAACATAAAATAAAACCTAAAGTAAAAACCTAAAACCTAAACTTAAAAAAATAAAATAAAAACCTAAACCTAAACCTAAAAATTAAAAATAAAACATAAACCTAAAAGATAAAATAAAAATAAAACTAAACTAAAAATTAACCTAAACCCAAAATATAAAATAAAATAAAAACCTAAACTAAAATAAATAAACATAAAATAAATAAAATAAACTAAATAAAAATAAAATAAACCTAAATAAAAGTAAAAAATAAACTAAATAAACATAAACCTATTAGTTTACTTAATTTTAAAAAATTAAAAAAATTTTAAAAAAATTAATAAAATAAAAAAACCCAAACCATAAACCCTAAACCCTAAACCCTAAACCTTAACATGGAACCTTAAAACCCTAAACCCTAAACCCTAAACCCTAAAACCCTAATACCTACAACCTAAAACCCTAAACCCTAAATCCCAAAATTTAAACCCTAAACCCTAAACCCTAAACCCTAAAAACCTAAAAACCTAAACCTAAACTAAATAAAACCTAAAAATAAAATAAAGAAATATAACTAACACTAAATATAATAAAAAATAAAATAAAATAAAACCTAAACTAAAACTTAAACCTAAACGTAAAAATATAATAAAATAAAAAATAAAATTAAATAAAAAATAAATAAATAAAAACCTAAAATAAACTAAAAAATAAAATAAACATAAAAATACAAAACCTAACTAAAGTAAAAAGTAAATGTGAAATAAAAATAAAAAAAAATAAAAACTAAAGAAATATTTAAACCTAAGAAATAAACATAAAAATAGAACCTAAAAATAAATAAAAAATAAAACCTAAACCCTAAGCTAAAAAAAAACCTAAAACTAATATAAACAAAATAAAATAAACCTAAATCTAAACTAAAAAAAACCATACTAAAATAAATAAGACCTAAAACTAAACTTAAAATAAACTAAATCTAAACCTTAAACTAAATAAAATAAATTAAACTAAAAATAAACCTAAACCTAAACTAAAGTACAAAACTTAAAAATAAACCTAAAATAAAAACTTAAAACCTAAACCTAAAAAATAAAAGAAGAACCTAAACCTAAACCTAAAAATAAAAAAATAAAACCTAAACCTAAAAAATAAAATAAAAATAAAACTAAACTAAAACATAAGCATAAACGTATACCTAAACATAAAAAATAAACTAAATAAAAATAAACTAAATTAAATAATCTAAACTAAATAAAAATAAAAAATAAAATAAACTAAAATAAATAAAAAATAAACTAAATAAACTTAAACCTACTTTAATCTAAAAAAACCCTAAACCCTATACTCAAAATCCTAAACACTAAACCCTAAAATTAACCCTAAACCCTAAACCCTAAACTAACCTTAAACTCTAAACTATAAATCCTAAACCCTAAACCCTAATCCCTAACATTAATTCTAAAAATAAATCTCTAAACCCTAATGCTAACCCTACAACCCAAAATCCCTAAATTCTAAACCCTAAACCATAAACTAACCCAAAACCCTAAACCGTAAACCTTAAAAACCATATGGCAAAAACCATAAACTAACCCTAAATCCTAAGCTAGCCCTAAACCCTAAACCTTAAACCCTAAAAACCCTAAAGCTTAAAGCCTAAACACTAAACCCTAAACACCAAACCCTAAACCCTAAACCCTAAACCATGACCCTAAACCCTAAACCCTAAAACCCTAAACCCAAAAACCTTAAACCCTAAACCCTAAACCCTAAACCCTAAACCCCAAACCCTAAACCGTAAACCCTGAAAACCTATAAACATAAAAACCTAAACCCAAATTAAATAAAATATAATAATAAAATAAATAAATAAATCTAAACCTAAATAAAAAAACCTAAACTAAAACCTAAACCTAAACCTAAAAAAAAACTAGAAAATAAAAAAGCTAAAATAAAAAAACCATAAACTAAACTAAAAAATAAAATAAACCAAAGAATAAAAAACCTAAATAAAATGAAAACTAAATGTAAAGTAAAAATAAAACAACCCCAAAAGAAAATAAAATAAAAAATTAAATAAAACCCTAAACCTAAAAATAAAACATAAAATAAAGAAGAAATAAATCCTAAACCCTAAACTAAAAAAAAATCCTAAACCTAAAATAAAAATAAAATAAACAAAATAAAATAGACTTAAACCTAAACTAAAATAAACTAAAATAAAATAAATAAAACATAAACCTAAATATAAAATAAATTAAACCTAAACCTAAACATAAAGTAAATAAAATAAAAAAACTAAAAAAAAACTTAAACCTAAACTAAAAAATAAACATAAAAATAAACCTAAAACAAAAACCTAAAACCTAAACCTAAAAATAATAAAATTAAAACTTAAACCTAAACCTAAAAATAAATAATAAAACATACAACTAAAAATAATATAAAAATAAAACTAAACTAGAGAATAAACCTAAACTTAAAAAACCAACTAAAATGAAAAACCTAAAATAAATAAACTAAACTAAATAAAAATAAAAAGAAATCAAATAAAAAATATATAATTAAAATAAATAAATAAATAAATAATAAACTAAATAAACCTAAACATACGAGTTTACATAATTTAAAAAAAATTAAAAATTTAAAAAATAAAAAAATAAAAAAAACCCTAGCCCTAAACCGTAAACCCTAAAACTAACCCTAATCCCTATACCTTGAACCATAAACCCTAAATACAAAACCTTAAAACCCTAAACCCAAAATCCTAAACCCTAAACCCTAAACCCTAAACTGTAAAATCCTAAACCCTAACCACTAAATGCTAAAGCCCTAAACCCTAAACTCTAAACCTTAAACCCAAAAACCTACAACTCTAAACCCTAAATCCTAAACCCTAAACCCTAAACCTTAAACCCTAAACCCTAAAAATCTAAACACCTAAACCTAGACTACATAAAACCTAAAAATAAAATAAATAAATAAAACTAAACCGAAATAAAATAAAAAAATAAAATAAAATAAAAACCTAAACAAAAACCTAAACTTAAACCTAAACCTAAATGTAAAAATAAAATAAAATAAAAACTAAAAACTAAACTAAACTAAAAAAATAAAATGAACCTACGAATGAAAAACCTTAATAAAATAAACACTAAATGTAAAATAAAAATAAAATAATCCTAAAATAAAATAAAATAAAAACCAAAGAAAAACCTAAACCTAAGAAATAAACCTAAAAATAAAACCTAAAAATAAATAATAAATAAACCTAAACCCTAAACTAAAAAAACCTAAACTTAAAATAAAAATAAAATAAAAAAAAAAAATAAACCTAAACCTAAACTAAAATAAATAAAACCTAAACCTAAACCTAAAATAAACAAAACTTAAACCTAAAAAAACTAAAATAAAAACCTAAACCTAAAAATAAAAAATAAAACCTAAACCTAAAAAATAAAATAAAAATAAAACTAAACTAAAAATAAGCATAAACCTAAACCTAAACCTAAAAAATAAACTAAAATAAAAAACCTAAACTAAAATAAATAAATTAAATTAAATAAAAATGAAAAATAAACCTAAATAAAAATAAAAACTAAAATAAACTAAGATAAATAAATAAATAAACTAAATAAACCTAAACCTACCAGTTCACTTAATCTAAAAAAAATGCTAAGACCTATACCATAAATCCTAAACCTTAAACCCTAAACCATAAACCCACAACCCACAACCCTAAACCCTAAACCCTAAACCCTAAAAATCCCTAAACCCTAAACCCTAAACACTAAACTAACCCTAAACCCTAAACCATATACCCTAAACCCTAACCCCTAAACCTAAAACCCTATTGCTAACCCTAAACCATAAACCCTAAACACTAATGCTAACCCTAAACACTAAACACTAAGCCCTAAAACCCTAAACCCTAAACCATAAACTAACAATAATAAACACTACAACCCCTAAACCCTAAAGCATAAACTCGAAAATAGCCCTAAACCCTAAACTAACCCTAAACCCTAAACTTTAAACCCTCAAAACCCTAAACCCTAAACCCTCCTAAAACCCTAAACCCTAAACCTTAATCCCTAAACCAACAACCCTAAACCCTAAAACTACAATACTAAACCCTAAACACAAACTTTAAAACCATAAACTCTAAACCCTAAAAACCTAAAAAACCCTAAAAAACCCTAAACCCTAAACCCTATACCCTAAAAACCTAAATAAAATAAAACCTAATAATAAAATAAATAAAAAAACCTAAACCTAAATAAAATAAAATAAAATAAAATAAAAACCTAAAGTAAAACCTAAAAGTAAAAAAATAAACTAAAATAAAATAAACCAAAACCAAAACTGAACTAAAAAATAAAACAAACCTAGGAATAAAAAAACTAAATAAAATAAAAACTAAATGCAAAATAAAAATGAAACAAACTTAAAAGAAAATAAAATTAAAAAAATAAAAACCTAAACCTAAACCTAAAAATAAAACCTAAAATTAAATAAAAAATAAAACATAGTCCCTAAACTAAAAAAAATCCTAAACTTAAAATAAAAATAAAATAAACAAAATAAAATAAACCTAAACCTAAAGTAAAATAAAATAAATAAAACATGAACCTAAATACAAAATAAAATAAACCTAAGCCTAAATTAACTAAAATAAAATAAACTAAAAATAAACCTAAACCTAAACTAAAAAATAAAACAAAAAAATAAACTTAAAATTAAAACCTAAAACCTAAACCAAAAAAAAAATTAAAACTTAAACATTAACCTAAAAATAAAAAAATAATACATAAACCTAAAAATAAAATAAAAATAAAACTAAACTAGAAAATAAACCTAAACTTAAAGAACCAACTAAAATAAAAACTGAAACTAAACTAAATAAACCTAAAATATATAAACTAAACTAAATAAAAATAGAAATAAACCTCATAAAAAATAAAATTAAATAAATAAATTTAAAATAAACTAAATACACATAAACATATGAGTTTAGTTAATTTAAAAAAAATTAAAAATTAACAAAATAAAAAAATAAAAAACCCTAGCCCTAAACCCTAAACCAATAACCCTAAACCCTAAACCTACAATACTAAACCATAAACGTGAAACTTTAAAACCCTAAACACTAAACCCTAAACCCTAAAAACCTAAAAAACCTAAACCTAAATAAAATAAAACCTAATAATAAAATAAATAAAAAAACCTAAACCTAAATAAAATAAAAATAAATAAATTAAAAACCTAAAGTAAAACCTAAACCTAAACCTAAAAGTAAAAAAATAAACTAAAATAAAATAAACCAAAACCAAAACTGAACTAAAAAATAAAATAAACCTAAGAATAAAAAAAACTAAATAAAATAAAAACTAAGTGCAAAATAAAAATGAAATAAACTTAAAAGAAAATAAAATAAAAAAGAAATAAAAACCTAAACCTAAAAATAAAACCTAAAATTAAATAAAAAATAAAACCTAGTACCTAAACTAAAAAAATCCTAAACGTAAAATAAAAATAAAATAAATAAAACATGAACCTAAATATAAAATAAAATAAACCTAAGCCTAAATTAAATTAAATAAAATAAACTAAAAATAAACCTAAACCTAAACTAAAAAATAAAACAAAAAAATAAACTTAAAATTAAAACCTAAAACCTAAACTTAAAAAAAAAATTAAAACTTAAACATAAACCTAAAAATAAAAAATAATACATAAACCTAAAAATAAAATAAAAATAAAATTAAACTAGAAAATAAACCTAAACTTAAATAACCAACTAAAATAAAAAATTGAAACTAAACTAAATAAACCTAAAATATATAAACTAAACTAAATAAAAATAATAAACCTAATAAAAAATAAAATTAAATAAATAAATTTAAAATAAACTAAATACACATAAACATATGAGTTTAGTTAAATTAAAAAAAATTAAAAATTAACAAAATAAAAAAATAAAAAACCCTAGCCCTAAACCCTAAACCCTAAACCCTAAACAAACAACCCTAAACCCTAAACCTACAATACTAAACCCTAAACGCAAAACTTTAAAACCCTAAACCATAAACCCTAAACCCTAAAATCAAAAACTCTAAAATCTAACCACTAAATCTTATAACCCTAAACCCTAAACCCTAAAAAAACCTACAACCCTAAACCCTAAACCCTAAACCCCAAACCCCAAACCCTAAACCTTAAACTCTAAACCCTAAAAACCTAAACCTAAACTAAATAAAACCTAAAAATAAAATAAATAAATAAAACTAAACCTAAATAAAATAAAATAAAAACCTAAACTAAAACCTAAACCTAAACCTAAATGTGAAAATAAAAACTAAACTAAAATTAAATAAATGAAAACCTAAACTAAACTAAAAATAAAATAAACCTAAAAATGAAAAACCTAAATAAAATAAAAACTACACATAAAAAATAATCCTAAAAAAATAAAATATAAATAAAAGAAAATTCTAAACCTAAGAAATAAACAAAAAAAAAACTAAAAATAAGAAAAAATAAAACCTTAACCCTAAACTAAAAAAATACCTAAACCTAAAATTAACTAAACCTAAACCCTAAACTAAATAAATTAAAATAAACTAAAAATATACCTAAACCAAAACTAAAATATAAAACCTAAAAATAAACCTAAAATAAAAACCTAAACCTAAAAAAATAAAATAAAAACCTAAAACTAAACATAAAAACAAAAAATAAAAACTAAAAATATAAAATAAAATGTAAACCAAAAAAATAAAATAAAAATAAAACTAAACTAAAAAATGACATAAACCTAATGCTAAACCTTAAAAAAACTAAAAAAACCAAACTAAAGCAAAGAAATTGAACTAAATAAAAATAAAAAATTAAACTAAAAAAAAATAAAAAAAATAAAATAATCTAAAATAAATAAAAAATAATCTAAATAAACCTAAACCTACCATTTTAATTAATCTAAAAAAAACCTCAAAACCCTATACCCTAAATCAAAAACCTTAAACCCACAACCCTAAACCCTAAACCCACAACCCTTAACCCTAAACCATAAACCCTAAAAAGCCCTAAACCCTAAACCCTAAACACCTAAACCTAATCTAAATAAAACCTAAAATAAAATAAATATATAAAACTAAACCTAAATAAAATAAAATAAAAACTTAAACTAAAACCTAAACCTAAACCTAAACCTAAATGTAAAAAAATAAATAAATGCTAAACTAAAATTAAATAAATAAAAACCTAAACTAAATAAAAAATAAAATAAACCTATTGATGAAAAACCTAAATAAAATAAAAACTAAACATAAATAAATAATCCTAAAATAAAATAAAATATAAACTAAAGAAAAACTTAAACCTAAGAAATAAACCTAATGATAAAAAAAATAAAACCTAAACCCTAAACTAAAAAAAACCTAAACCTAAAATAAAAATAAAATAAACAAAATAAAATAATTCTAAACTTAAACTAAAATAAATAAAACCTAAACCTAAACCTAAAATAAACTAAACCTATACCCTAAACTAAATAAAACAAAATAAACTAAAAATAAACCTAAACCAAAACTAAAATAAAAAACCTAAAAATAAACCTAAAATAAAAACTAAAAACCTAAACTAAAAAAAATAAAACAAAAACCTAAACTTAAACTCAGAAATAAAAAATAAAACCTAAAAATAAAAAATAAAACCTAAACCTAAACCTAAAAAATAAAATAAAAAAAACTAAAATAAAACATAAGCATAAACCTAAACCAAAACCTAAAAAATAAAAAAAAAAAAAAAACCTAAACTAAAATAAACTAAACCAAACAAAATAAAAAATAAATAAATAAATATAAATAAAAAATAAAAAAACTAAAATAAATAAATAAATAAATTAAATAAATCTAAACTTATGAGTTTACTTAATCTAAAAAAAACCCTAAATTGTATACCCTAAATCAAAAAGCTTAAACCCTAAACCCTAAACTCTAAACCCTAAACTCTAAACCATAAACCCTTAAAAGCCCTAAACCCTAAACCCTAACACTAAACTAACCCTAAACCATAAACCATAGACCTTAAATCCTAAACCCTAAACCCAAAACCCTAACGCCAATCCTAAATCGTCAACCCTAAACACTAATGCTAACCCTAAACCTAAACTTAAACCTAAAACTAAACCCTAAACCTAAACTAACTAAAGTTTAAACCTAAACCCTAAAACACTAAACCCTAAAGTAAAACCCTAAACTAACCTTAAACCTAACCTAACCCTAATCAACTTAAACCTCAAAACCCTAAACCTTAAAGCCTAAACACTAAACCCTAAACCCTAAACCCTGACCCTAAACCCTAAACCCTAAAATGCTAAACCCTAAACCCTAAACCCCAAACCCCAAACCCTAAACCCTAAAAACCTTAAAACCTAAACCCAAACTAAATAAAACCTAATAATATAAGTAAATAAAAAAACCTAAACCAAAATAACATAAAATAAAATAAAATCAAATATAATAAAAACCTAAAGTATAACCTAAACCTAAACCTAAAAATAAAAAAAACTAAAAAAATAAACTAAAATTAAATAAATAAAAACCTAAACTAAACTAAAAAATTAAAACACACGTAAGAATAAAAAACCTAAAAAAAATATAAATGAAATGTAAAATAAAAATAAAAAAACTTAAAAGAAAATAAAGTAAAAAGTAAATAAAAACCTAAACCTAAAAGTAAAACCTAAAAATAAATAAAAAATAAAACCTAAACTCTAAACTAAAAAAAACTTAACCTAAAATAAAAATAAAATAAACAAAATTAAATAAACTTAAACCTAAACAAAAATAATCTAAACTAAAATAAATAAAATATAAACCTAAATCTAAAATAAACAACACCTAAACTAAATAAAATAAAAGAAACTAAAAATAAACCTAAACCTAAACTAAATAATAAAACATAAAAATAAAACTAAAATAAAAACCTAAAACCTAAACCTAAACATAAAAATAAACAATAATAAAAGCTAAACGTAAAAAAATAAAATAAAAATAAAACTCAAGTAAAAAATAAACCTAAACCTAAAAATAAACTAAAATAAAAAACCTAAAATAAATAAACAAAACTAAATAAAAATAAAAAATAAACCTAAATAAAAATAAATAGATAAAATAAACTCAAATAAATAAAAATAAACTAAATAAACCTACAACCCTAAACCCTAAACCCTAAACCCTAAACCATAAACTAACCATAAACCCTAAATCCTAAGAATGGGCTAAACCTTGATGGCAGGAACATCACCATCAACTAGGCTTAGTGAAGATCTGGCGGTTGAGGCGAAGGCAGAGGTGGTGGTTATCATAGTGGTGGTGGGGGATTTGGAGGTGCAAGTGGTATGGAGGTGGTGGTCAGAGCAGTGGTGGATATGAAGGTGAGAGGAGCAATGAAGGTTACAATTGCGGTGGTGGCAGAAGAAGAGATTGAGGGTCTGATGGACGATCCTGCTACTCGAGAGGTGAGCGTGGTTCTAATGGGAACTGGAGAAATTGAAGAGCAGCCAATCTGATCTGCTACTTATGGAAAATTATCTTTACAGTAGAAATGGTTTTACTTATCTAGGGTTTTGATTTGTTCTGTGGGTGCTCATTTTTTATCTATGTCATCACTTGTGTCTTAGAAAACTTGGGGTGCTACTTGGTTGATGAAATCAAATTGAAGAAATGTTGAATCTGAATTTGTTCTCTCATAAAAAAAAATCTCAAACCCTAAACTAAAACTTAAACCCTAAACCTAAAACCTAAACCCTATACCTAAACTCTAAACCCTAAACCCTAAACCCTAAACCCTAAATCTTAAACCATAAACCCTAAACCCTAAACCCTAAAACCCTAAACCCTAAACCCTAAACCTTAAACCCTAAAACCATATACCATTAACCCTAAACCCAAAATCCTAAACTAACCCTAAACTATCCCCCTAAACTCTAAACTAAGCCTAAACTCTAACCCTAAACCCTAAACTTTGAATAAAGATGTCATTAGGAGTAGATCTAAAGAATGACCTAATCCTAACATAGTTATGATAGCTAAAAAAATGCCTTCAAGAGACTTTCCCTTCACTATTAGAGATTTGAATACCCTAAATTGTACACCTATATCATATTATAATACCATATATTATAGTATAATGTAGCATCATATATTTGAGCATGTAGTGATGTGTTTTTGGATGTTATAGAAAGTTTTGAAATATTTTAGTATATTATGGTATTGTTCCCTATAGTCTATATTAATCTAAATCATAAAAATATTGACTTAATAAATCAGATGATGAAGTTTGTAAAATTTGAAGTGGGAATTAGGTTATAGTATCAATGGTGTGCTATGCCACTTGTAGTCTAAAAAGTAAGATTTTATGTTCAAAATAAATATTATATGTTGTAGCATAGTATAGCATCATATATCATAACATATTGTTCTACACAATTTAAATTCTTTTAGTATTCTACAATCATGCAGTCGAGCCTACACTAGCATTATTTATAAAAATGTTGATTTAGACTTTAAAATGGTGGAATTTGGCCAAATTCATAATAGGTAGAGCATGGCATCATAATATATTGTTTCAATTTAAAATATGTAAGTGATATGACTAAAGTATATAATCTTTTATTATTTAGACTAATTTTATGATTTTTTATCTTAAGCAAACCCTTGTTATGTGATATGCAATATAATATAATATGTTATGTTATAGTGTATTATAATATAGGATGCCATAACATAGTGTAGCATCATGCATTATAACATATTGTTGTGTATTACTACGTGTTGTTTAGCATATTTTAGTTTATTATAGTTTGATGTAGTAGAGTTTGTAGTAGTATAATTCATAAAATTCTTGATTTATAGGCTGAGGTGATGGGATTTGGCAAAATTTAAGGTAAGCTTTAAGGAACATCATTGGGGGTGTGTGATGGTGTGTCATTTAATCAAAAGAATGGAATTTTGCATCCAAAATAAATGTTCATTTTTCAACCAATTTTATAAATTTTTTACTTAAAAGTGATTCATTTTAAGGTGTAATGTAAGATAATATATTATATGAAAGCATTTAAAAATATAATGTACATAACAATATAACTTCACATATATATGAATGTGGTGGTGTGTTACTAAATGTTATTGTACATTTTAGTATGTTTTACTTTTG
Organism: Cymbidium sinense; assembly: GCA_021442155.1. Taxonomy (NCBI): domain Eukaryota; kingdom Viridiplantae; phylum Streptophyta; class Magnoliopsida; order Asparagales; family Orchidaceae; genus Cymbidium; species Cymbidium sinense. The sequence goes on from CM038222.1 coordinate 21,054,239, forward strand.
TTATAATACATTGGGTCAAAACTCACAAAAATATTAATTTGAAGGTTGAGATGGAAGAATTTGGCCAAATTCATGGCACACACCAAGAAGCAACCCCAAATTTATGCTGTTTTGTACCATTTATAATAGAGAAATAATAATTTTACATCCAAAATGAAAATTATTCATATTTTGAAAAATTTTTGTTATATGTTCCTTTTAAGTGATTCTAATGAGGTGTAGTGTTAGATAATATATTACATTATAGCAAATTATAATATAACATCATATATTATAATATATTGCAGTGTTTTAATTTACACTATAATACGGTTAGCATGATATTGTAAAGTTAGTTTGAGCTTGCACCATAACAAATCATTAAATGTTGATTACAATGTTAAGATGATGTAATTTGAATGAATACATTGTTAGGCTTTTAGTTAAATTACTAAAGGTGTGCATAAGAGAAGAAATAATATTTGATGAGAATTCCATGTCAAGGACATGGAGGGAGATCCTCTAGGGGATCACACACATTGACATGACGTGAGGTCTATGTGAGGCATAGAGGAAGAAAATCTGTCGGGGATAATGTTTGAATTTAATTTGATTATATGATTTATGGAAAGAAGATTGGTTGGGGATAAGAATCTATAATACATCAGGGATTAAGATCAAATCAGATTTAATTTGTTTTATTTTAATTGATGCTGAGGCACATCTGCTATAGATATGGGCTCGAGTCCGCTGGCGATTGGGTATATGAACTTTCCACTAGGGGAGTAGGTTCAGGCTATCTGCTGGGGATTGAGATTTGAGTTTGAATTCATAGATTTGTTTGGAGATGTATCCACTGGGAATAAAAGTTTGGTTAGATTTTTTTGATTTAAGCTATACTTGGGGAGTTGGTTTAATTTGGCTCCATTGGGAGGTTAGTTTTGAATTTGATTTATTTGCTTGACTTGTTTATATATGATTTGGGGCTCCATTGGGAGAAGGGTGTGATTTAACTCCACTGGAGAAAATCATATTAGGTTAAATTTAATATGAGTTAATGTATGGACCCTATCGATGTGCGATGGACCCACTGAGAATGGGCTATATCAGCCTTCACCTACCTCAGGTTTACAAATCCAAAGGGATAATGTATTGAATGTGGGGTAGAGGTAGCCAACCTAAGGGGTTCCTTTCATGTGCAATGGATGTGCTAGGAAGAAGGCATAACTGACTTACATCTTCCAAAGAGGAACAACTGTTGGGGTGACCTGTTGGATGCACAACAAATCAAATCGACTAAAATACCGAAAGTGAATGTCGTTGGGGACTTATGTCTACTCAAAAGTAGTCAGGATTAATTTAATCTTAATTTAATGTGATTTGATATGGTTTGTTTGGCTTAGTTTGATTTTGAATTGAGGGCATATCCATTAGGGATGTGAGCTCGGTCAAATTTGATAAATTTAACTTTTGGACCATGTTGGTATACAATAGACCCACTAAGAAGGGGCTATATCGAACTTATCCTATCTCAGATTAATAAATGCAAAGGATAGTCTACTGGTCATGCAGTAGAGCTAGCCAACCTAAGAGGTTGCCTTTCAGTGTGCAATGGCTATGCTAGGAAGAATGAGTAGAAAACTTACATCTTTTAAAGCAGGAAACAACCACCGGGGTAACATGTTGGTAGCATAATAAATAGAACTCAACTTAGGGGCCACTACAGAGTGAATGCCCCTAGAGACTTATATTAACTTAAGAGTAGTTAGTGATTCCTATAGGGAGTTTTGCTGATACTGCCCTAAAGATAGGATGCCTACTTGGGAAATGTCCCACAAAGGATGCCCTTCTAATCCATAAGTGAATATATATTTTGTTTATATGTTTGCATGGACCATGTTGGTGTGCGAGACCACACTGAGAAGGGGCTATGTCGACCTTGACCTATCTTAGATTTACTAGACCAAGAGAGAATTTGCACATCTACAGGATGTATTCTTTATCCACAGGGGTGTTTACTAGAAAAGGGGAACTGTCCAATCTAATAGTAACTTAGTAGTATAAATGGGTTCATAAATGATGTGATCCAAATATAGTGCCCACACAGGAGATGCTACTAAGAGCATTACCCTGAGCCCTAGAAAAGAAAGCCTATAAGTGTACGGTGTCCAACTCAAGCATAAGGATTTACATCTTCCATGAGTGGTGTATCCTAAGGTGCGAGAACAAACCAACCTAATGTGTATCCGTCAGCATGAGTGGTGTATCCTTCACCATAGTGAGAACCAACCAACCTAAGGTGTCGATCAGTGTGTAATGATAAATCTGGAAAGAAAGTGTGTAGGCTTAGAGATTTCCAAGTAGAACTGATCATCAGGATAGTCAGGACATATGTTATCTGACTTAGAGCGACTACTAAGTAGGGGGGCCTAAGAAAGGATTGGACCCAGACTTGAAGCAATCAAGAGGGAAGGAGCTACTAGGGGACTTATCCTAAACCTTAAATATACTCAACCCAGTCAGTGTATGATGGATAATTCAAGAAGAAAGCATAGTAGACTCACATTCTCTTAAATGAAACCAACATAAGGTAGCCTACCAAACTAACAGGGTGCTCGTCAGTGTGCAGTGGCCAAGTAAGGAAGGAAAGTGTAGTAGACTTACATCCTCCAAAGTAATAGAACCACTGGGTGACGTACTAGCAGAAAAGCTCAACCTAGAGCCTATTGAAAAGTGTCGCTAGTTATCTCAACTCAAAGTAGCCCGAGACAAAAAGATATGTATTTGTTTTATATGTTTGTGTGTAGTTTATATTTGTGTTATGTCGATGAAGGATAGGATGCCACTCAGGTTCCTTACACCTACCCTAAACACATCATGGTGGATTCATAAACAACGATACTTTCAACATGGAAGAGATTGAATTCAAAATGGAATTTTTATTGATGATAATTATTTTCAAACATGATTATAATATTTATTTAAGTAGAGCCCATTGATTTGAAGCATTGGGCACTCTCTCTTATGATTAATAAGCTGATAAGATCCTTCTCTGTAGGCCTTCTCTATGGCAAAAGGGCCTTCCCAAGTGGGTTCAAACTTGCCTCCCATTTTATGAGAGGCAACAATCGGTCTCCTTAGAACTAAAATAAGTTCTCCTAATTTAAAAGCTCAAAGATAGACTAGCTTGTTGTGAACTTGAATCATTTTATCTTTGCACAACTCAAGGTTTTGGCATGCCCGCAGGCATCTCTCCTCCAAACCTTCGGCCTCTTATAACCGTAACTTGGCATTCTGCTCTATTGTGATCTTGTTACCCGTAACTATCCTTAGTGATGGGAGTTGGACTTCTAATGGTAGAACGACTTTAGATCCATACACTAATGCAAAATGAGTAGACTGAGTTGGAGTTCTATATGTGATGCGGTAGGCCCACAAGGCTTCAACTAACTGCTCATGCCACTATCGCTTGTTGTTGTTGAGTGTCTTCTTTAGTATTTGGATGAGAGTTTTGTTGAAGGCTTCTCCTAAGCCATTTTCCCTCGGGTAGTTGATGGTAGAATATCTCCAATCTATATTGTATCTCTGGGAAAAGTTGTTGATCTTGATGCTCTTGAATGTGTTACCATTATCAGATATAATTCTTCGAGGCACTATAAACCTATATACGATATGGTTCTTAAAAAACTAGAGCACATGCTCAGTTGTGACCTCTCTGAGCAGAATCATCTTCTCCCATTTAGAAAAGTATTCAGTAGTAACTAAGATGAACTGATGACCCTTAGAAGAAGGAGGATCAATAAGACCCACTATGTTAATACCCCAACACTCGAATGGCCATGAGGCTAATGTAAGATGTAGAATGTTGGGTGGTTGGTGTAGGACCACACTATGTATTTGACATTGGTGGCTTCGCCTAGTCATATCTATGCAATCTTTGATCATCCACTGCTAATAGTATCCTAATCTCTTGATCTTGGCTTTCATCTTCGAACTGGATTGGTTGGCTCCACATAATCCTGAGTGTACCTCAGTCATAATCTTACAAGCTTCATGCTTGTCTAAACAATGTAACCATATATGATCGAAAGATAGTCGGTACAAGACACCATCCAAACAGCATTGGAAAGTGCTCTCTTCTTCATCTGTTGGGCTTGAGACTTCTCTTGAGGTAGTTTGCCTTTATTTATGTAATCCATGAATGGTTGCCTCAAATCTAACTCCTCGTCCTTTGGCAATGGCAACCTCCCCTCTAAGAGAGTACTTTTTGATGAGTTCAATATCAATAAGGAATAATACTTGTCTATTTTGGACCTTTTTTGATATGGACTCATCCTCTGGACATGTCAACTCCTTGGCAAGCTTTGCTAAAGCATACTTAACAACATTCTCTCCTTGAGGAATCTTATAAATTGTAACCTTTAGAATTTAGGCCAACAACTCCATGGTGTACTTAAGGTAGTGATGGAGCTTGAGCTTTATAACCTTATACAACCTAACGATTTGGCTGATAACTAGCTGAGAATCCTCGAACATGTTAATATTCTGGATGCTTAGAGTAATGGAAAACTCTAGACCAGTAATCAGAGCCTCATATTTGGCTTCATTGTTGGTACAAGGATTGGAGATATGATATGAGAATCTCATCACATCACGGTCCAGAGTTAAGAGAACTATTCCTACCCCGACCTTTCTTGGAATAGTAGATTACAGTTCTTCTCCTCTTTGAGAGGAAGCCACACCATCAAAGTACATCTCATAGCTGTGAATGCTAGTATCCCCTAAGTTCATGATTTGTTCATCGGGGAGATCATCACTAAGCAGAGAGTCAGCAAGAAGTGGGTGTGCTATAAAGAAATCTGCTAGCGTTAGTCCTTTCACCATATGGAGGGGTACGAAGGTAATGTTAAACTGTGAGAGGATCATGGACCATCATGCCAACTGTCTGGATAGCATCGGCCATGTCATGAGATACTATAGTGGATTGATCCTAGAGATTAAGTTCACCTTATGAGGAAGCATGAAGTGTTGAAGCTTTTGTGATGCAAAGACTAAAGATAGAAAATGCTTCTTAATGGGTTGATACTTAACCTCAGCAGAGATTAGTTGACAACTAAGGTAGTAGAGTGTGTTTTACTTCCTTTCATCTAATATGAGCGGCTTGCCCATGATAGGGGCTACTACAACCAGCGACATCATCTAGTAATGCTTGATGTCTTCAAAGGCATGCTCACACTTGTTATCCCACTTGAACTTGGCATCCTTTTTGACAAGTGCTAAGAATGGCTGACATCTTCTCGATAAGTTGGATATAAAGTGTCTTAGATACTCCAACCACCCCTTGGAATGATCTACCTCGAAGTTAAACTTTTAGGTGGTGGCATTTCTAATATCGCTTAATCTTCTCGAATCATTTTTGATTCTCCGGTGTCGATAACAACCCCAAAGAATTTCAAGTTACTAAATGAACACTTTAGTGGGTTCATTTTGAGATTAAATTATCAAACTATTTAAAACCTACTCTCAAGTGAAAAGATGGTCTTACTTTTCTCTACTTTTGACCATGAGATCATCAAAATATAGCACTCGACTTGATGATGAATGAGTTCATCAATGATTTGAGTCATATGGTATGTTGCACCAACATTTTAATGCTAAAAGGCATGACCTTATAGCAATAGATTACGGAGGTTCTAAAAGTAGTGTTTCTTTTATCTTCATAGGCCATCTTTATTTGGTTATATCCAGATGAGCCATCCATGAAAGAGAAGATTGCATGAGATGAGGCAATGCCCACCATTAGCTCTAAGATTGGTAGTGAAAATTCATCTTTTGGACATGCCTTATTTAAATCCATAAAATTGATGCATATGTGAATTTGGCCATTCTTTTTCTTAATTGGGATGATGCTGACTAACTAGGTAGTGTATTTTTCTTTCCGGATGAAGCCAACATCGATCAACTTCTTGACTTCATAAATGACTTATTGTTCTATGTCTATGAGCTTGCTTGATAGGGTTAGTAGTTCTATTGCTAATTTATTGACCACTACATCAAGAGCCAATCCAGACATCTCTTCATAACTCCATGTAAAGCAATTAATAGCCTAACTAAGTCATTGGTTTTAATTTCATTCAACAAATAACTAATTTATGTCAGACATGGATCATCTTCAATTCCTAAGTTGATTTCTTTGAGCTCGTCGATGGTTGACTTGATCTTTTCTTTGAACTCTGGTGGTGCATCTTTGACTTCAAAATCATTTGGATCATCCGAAGTTTCTAAGAATAGCTCCTCGTATGAGCTAATGTGATTTGAAAAGAACCTATCCGATTCTAATTGATTGGTGATGACTAAGCAGTAATCATCATCATCGACTGGACCCACTGTACTGAATCCTAGTCTCGATCTTAATTGAGAGCTTTTGCATTTGTTCTTCCATATTCTTTTGAAGTAGTATGACTTGTGCTTTGAACAAGTATGTGGGATTAACCCTTTCTTTGCTAAAATATGAACACAAGGCAAGTACCAATCAAGGTAATTATATTAAATTTATATGAATCATCCTCAAGTTCTACATCAACTTATTGAATTGAGGATGATTCTCTCAAAAAAAAAAAACCTCTATGTCTTCACACCTATGGATGACTTAGGGGCTTCCATTACTACCAAACCCTCAGATTTTTGAGAGGAAAGTGAGTTTAGAGCTAAGGTTCCCAACTGATGCCTAACTATTTCACATATTAACTTGGATACAATAATGCTTTGCTTTGGAGCCTAGTCTTCATCAATTTCTGGCTCAAGTGCCACCTCCAAGGAAATCTACTACTGAGAAGAGCTGGCTGGTGTGCTAACCATATAGGACTCATCCTTTGAACTAGATTCTAAGTCTATATGGATAGTGTACTCTTAGTAGGTGAGACATATCTTCTATTGGGTGGCCAAAAGGAGGTTTTCCACCACCAAAACTACCTAATTGGCCTCTTCCTCTACGGTGGAGGTCGCCCCTACCCATAAGTTCGAAAGGAGTAATGAACTATGGGTGGAATCTAATGTGAGGCTCCACTTCCTCCTCCAAGTCTATTTTGGCTGCCTTTTATTTTCTTTTTGATTCTCTTTTACTTTATTTTTATTTTTGTCTTTCCTTTCCTTTTTCTTTTTCTTTTTCTTTTATTTTTAAACTTTGGCCAAGTTCATGAGAATAGACTTGTTGATTTTTAGAGAGATAGTAAGACGCATCCTCATATATGCCGACCTCATGAACAGTAAATGGCTTGAGATCTCTTTTAACACAATAGAATATCCCACCTCCCACGAACTTCATACACTGATGTAGAGAGTATGGAACTATGTTGTTCTCATGTATACATTTAAATCATCAAAACTAAATCAAACCAAATCAAATTTCAAACCCAAGCCACATTACCCAACTCCAAGGACTTAGCCAAATTCCTTTATTCCAAAACCTAAATTCAATAGATTTTCTCATGAATCAATCATACGTCTAATCATATTCACAAATATAAATGAAATATACAATCATCAAGCCAAACCAAAATCAACCCAAGTCAAACCCAACTTAACTCTTTTGACTTGAAATGTTCAAATGAACCAAAACCCATTTCAACCCAAGCCAATTGCAATAAATTTATATATCAATCCCAAATCTATATATAAAATCAACTAAATCAAACTCAAACCAAAATCAAGCCAACTAAACCCAATTGGTCCACTTAACCCAAAGTGGATAATTTGACTTATTTGAGCCAAGTTTTAATCATACCCAAATTGGATTGATCCAAACCCATCAAAACCTCCCATCATGATTCTTAATCACCCTAGGTTGATCAATTATCACAAATTGGGTGAAACCAAGTCAACTTGGTCATTTGACCAAGTCAACCCCTTAACCCATATGAACCTAAACTAGCCAAATTGCAACCTAAGCCAAATCTTTTGAAACCAATGATTCATACCAAATCAAAATCAAAAATTAAATATGGCGTGACCTTCAATTGAGTCAAGCCAAAGCCAATTGGCCCTCCTGACCCAAGTTGACCCAAATTGAGCTAAAATACCAAATTATATCAAATGAAAATATAAACCAAATTTATTATAGCCAATGGCTCTAGTTCATTCCGAATTAATTATTAAACTTGACCAAAGTCATGATTAGACTTAATTGACCAAATCAAAAGTGGTGAATCAAAGCACAATCAACTTAATTTAATACTAAACCCAAATCAACACCCAACCTAAGCCAATTTGGTCAAATTGGTCAACTTATTTAACCCAAATGAATTCAATTGAACCAAAATTAAATCAAAGCCAAACTAAACCAAACCAATTAAACCAAAATATCCCAAATGATATATGAACTTGACCCAACCATTAGTTTGACCCAATTTGACCAAATGGTCAACTTGACCCAACCTATCCCAATTTGACCTTAATGAGTCAAATTGAGCCAAACCTAACCAAATCAACTCCAATTGACTTCAAAATTGGGCTAACCCACTTTTGGCTCATTTCAAATCTACCCAAATCAAATACAATGCCAAATGATCATTCTACCCTTGGGCAAGGGCATCACATGAGATAAATTACCCATGTAAGCGATCATTTCCATTCCTTGGCCACTTGGCACTCTCCCAATGGTCCACCTAGGAACCTTGGACACTGCCCAACCTGACCTAAGGGATGGTTGGGTCGGCCATGACCCATGGGAGGTTAAATAACCTCACCCTCCCCATTGGTGCATTTGAAACCCATAGGACACCCATGATTCCTCCATGGCAACCACCTCCACACCTTCATCCAACCAAGCCAAGCCAACTCACCTCCTCCCTACTACCCATGACTCCCTGAGATGGACGACAGCCACTAGAAGCCAAATCTGATCCCACCGTCCAATCAAGATGAAGGTGGGTATGAACTGCTTTGTTTCCACTTAAACACACACAAAAATCATTCCTTAGATCCATAAACCCAATATGAGCAGCTAGAGCCATTCCCTAAACTCCCAAGCTCATTCCTCGATCAAAAATGCCATTCTCGTTCATCCCAAAATAGGGCACTCCCATTTCTGACCTAGCTTCCTATTTCTCAATCAAACTCAAATTAACATTGCACACACACCTTCCCTAGGCCTCATTGAGCAAGAATAAATCATCTCCCAAGCTTCCCGAGCACCAGAGGTGGGACTTTGATCAAAGCTGAGCTCCAAATTATCAGTTCATGGAATTTCATGTGAAAGTCAAGGAATTGATCCAATTGCTACTCAACAAGGTTTTGCTTGCACTAGATGAAGCTTCCTCAATCATTCGAGTCACCGGTCTTAAGCTCTAGCATGGTATGCTTCCAAAACCAATCCTTAGGCAAAAATGAGTTGGAGGTTTTTTAAAAAAACTTGCATCTCATGTGATCTTGCCCGTTGGATCCCCTCTAATCGATGTCGTGAAGGTGTGGGAACCTTTTGGAGTTGATCTAAGCTTGGGTAAGCTTGGATCAACTGAGCAATGTTGGATAATTCCATTTTCCCTCACCCGTGTGACATTAGATGATGCACCGTCTATTATGCATGATTGGAATGGACGGTCATGATTAAATCCACTTGATCGATCTAATTAAATTCTATTAAGATGTGAGATTAATCGTGGACGTCAGATCTTAGATCAGATGGCAGACGAGAAAGCACATACGTCATTGTAATGTAGGCACTAAGTTAGATATGTTTTAAGTAGCCAATCCCATGGTACCATGTGGAAAGCATGCAACATTAGTGTGTCTCGTGGTGCCAACAGGATTAGACTTTAATCAAGCTTAATTAATCATTTTTAATGGCTGAAACATCTAAAAATCATAAAAAATCATAGAAAAATCAAAAGATGCAAATAAATACTCATTTTAAAGGTATTTTAGAGAAAAATTAATTACAAATGATTTTAACTAATTTTGAATAATAATTAAGGTTTAATTATAAAATTAATTTTCTTAATTACTCATTAATTACTTGTGAAATTAATCCCAAATTTTGTAGGTTAATTTAATTGGATGACCTCTGCCTCCCATGATTTTCTTGGGATTTCTTTCTCACATAATTAGGAAAATTGACTAATTAAATCTTAACTACTCATTTAAGTTAATTAATGATTAACTAATCCCATGAACAGTAATAAATTGGTTAATTAAATTTATTAATCATTGTTCAATAGTAAGTGAAATAAGGAATAGGGTTGGGAACCCATTCCCTAAGTTCATTTCAACTTTTTTAAAAATGAAATTAATTAAGATTTAATTAATTAATTAAATAACTTAATCAAATTGAAATCATAATCACATCAAACCTTAATTAATTAAATCATGGGGTAGATCTTTGGGTGTTTGATAACCTAAAGGAAAGTAATGAAATTATGGTTAGTCCACATGTGTGGGAAAACTATACAGTAATTAATTAAGTCCCTTAATCTAATTAACTATTAATCATGAGTCAATTACATTAGGCCCATTTTTTTTCCTAGGATCATTATAAGTTTATTTTCCATGCATATCATGTTGGCTCATAAATAATTAGTTAATTACTTTAAGGTGATATAAGTAAGGGTAATTAATTCATCTAATTAAGGGTTCAAATTAATTAACCCATAAAATCAACTTAGTTGCATTTCCTTAAATTAAATCAAATCACTAATGTGGGAATGGGTTTAGAACAACAAGTGATGATTTCTCTTCTTCTCTTTAAATCAAATCAAATCCAAAACTTAATTAAAAAAGAAGCTTTGGTTTGCTTTAAATAATCTTATTTGATTTGATTGTCCTTAAGAACTAGTTTGGTTGAATGAATCACGTACTTATATTTGATTGTCCTCTTTCAAATCATGTTAAATTTGGTATGTCATTTGAATTCATGCATCCATCTTTTCAAAATCAAGTAAAATAAAATGGATTTCATTTATGTAAGCTTGCATGTGTTGATTTAATTTAATATATGCATGGCTATTATCACTATTAAATCCAAATGTATTTTTCAAAAGCTTATAAATGAGTAATAATATGTGTTACGATGCTAGTTATAAAAATATAAGAAATGCATGTGCTTATTGCTTAAGAGTATGAATGTTGAGTTCTCTTTCCTCTATTCAAGTGTTGATTTATATAAGATTGAATGGTAATGGGTATATAGTCTGGAAATCCCAGAACACGAGGCTTTACCTAGCCCCAAGGAGGCAACAACATGTACCCATTGAATTTTCATATGTATTTCATTACCCTACCCACAAGTCAGAAGATGCCCTAGTCGTCGCCCGTGCTCTGGCGATTTCCTTTTCCCCTTTCTTCATGCGACTTCCTGATCTCTCTTTCTTCTCGATGGCCTGGTCTAATTTTGATTTGCTTGAAATGCAAGCACTGCTGATTATGGACTCGACATCAGTTCCCCTTGGGGAAACCCAGCCTCCTGCCTTACGGATGTTAAATTTCTTGAACCCTCATGAATCTCCAGTTCAAATCACTCCATGGCTTCTAAATCCTTCAAAGATATTCTTGTAGGTAAGGCAAAAAAACATAGGTGAGTTACATGAGCTTTTATCTACGACTTTCCGTGGTGTACCGATCATATGTCGGTGATTGGTGGAAAAGATTGCTAAGCCTTTGAATTTAGGTTGGTAAATTTGTGCTATGATGTCCTTCTATGGATAACATTAGATCCTTTTTTCATAGTCTTAAACACTCTGTTGTGTTTTCTGTTGGATTGATTAATTCACAGCATGTTCTGATTCAACTTTCTAATGATCTGGATTACTCCCAAGTTTTTTCTAAACGTTCGTATTTTGTTTTTAACTGTCAAATGCATTTGTTGAAATGGACACCCTTTTTTGACATTATGGAGGAGTCTCCTATTATTCCTGTCTGGTTGTCCATTCCCAACCTTAACATGCATTTCTTTAATTCAGAATTTCTCTTTCTTTGTGGTGGGTTGTTGCCTCTAAAGGAGTAGGCTGTACTAATGGAGCTTGGCCTTGGAGTGCTAGCAATGTTGCTAATAAGTCTTCAACTCTTTTCTCCATCTTCTTGATATGCTCATCTCTCTACCTCAGTTGCTGATGAAGGTGTTGGGTTGAATGAGTCTGTCTTCTTCCTCAACTACAACACCCTCCTGGCTATGCTGATCCTTAAGAAGGGAGCCCCTAGTGTAGACCATATGGACTTCCGCTTAGTCCTCCAAGAGATCATCCCCATCTAGATCAAAATTGACTTTAGCATCTTCTTCATTAGAGAAAACATTCCCGAAGAGTTCCCTCTTCTTAGTAATGTACTGAGCGATGATCTCATCTGAAGAGCGGTCTAATCGTGCAGGGATAAACACTCACCACTGACCAGTGGTGGGGCTTTTCTCACTGACAAAAATACATCGGGTATTGCTTATCACTGTACTATTATCTCTAAGAGGACTGTGATCACTAATAGGTATATGCTGATCATTGCCCACTAGATGAACACTGATTATGGGAGGTTCTAGTGCCATGGGGACAGAACTATCCCCTTCTCCTTCTATGCCTGTTGTAGTCACTACCTCTGATGGTGGTGGTTATGGGGGTGCGACTACGATGCTACGGTTGCCACTCCTTCTTGACCAAGATTGAAGTAGGAGGTTAAGTAGCGGAACTCACCCTCACCTCAGTCAGTGGAGTAGATGAAGCAGGACCCTTTGGCCATCGGATCACCAATGGGGCTTTCTTCTCCCCGGATGTTGTCTTCTATGCCTTTGTAGGCATGGTGGATGGCGGGACTTGAACAAGTGATGGTGGGCGAGGAGTGGATCGGTGTGGTGGAGGCAACATTGACTTTCTCTAGGTATGAGCTTCTCTCCTATGGTGGGAAGAACTCGTCAGTAGAATGCTATCAATATGATCAGGTAGCACGTCGATCGAGAAAGTCAATGACGAGGCCATCGGCATACCTACATCTCTCTCTGCTAGTAATCTGTATTGATACACAAGTCTCCCTAGCCCTTTCTTGTCTGATGTGTCTACCCACATTGCGAGGGATGATAGAACGAATATCAAATTTAGCCCTAGACTCTGATCGTCTGTAAGCTCGCCAACTGGCTAACTAATCAGGCCGATACCACATTCTCCTATCCGATAGGAGCCTCAAAATGAACTATGGGAAGAGGTAAAATTGAGATCCTCCTAATGTCTTCCTCTCCATTAGAACTAGAGAGGGGGTGAAAAATTGTTCTCCATGATAAGAGGAGACACTATCCTAGATAACTCCTCCGCTGCAGACTGGGAAGCTACCTTTAGCTCCTTGGCTATGCAGTCATGATGCCGCTTGATCTTGCACTGTGATGAGTCCTACTAGGAGGGGTAGCATGAGAACTAGACCCAACCTCATAGGTGGGGGAGACTATCCCTGAAGATAAGGTAGCCTTCCCTTGGAAGGAGCCAACGAGTGGGTGCTAGCCCATACTAGGGCAGAAAGGGGAACCACTGAGTGTACTGGCACTGGAATTACAACTGCTACGGGAACTTCCACAGCCTTCCTCTTTAGTGAGGGAAACTCTGAGTCAGATGGCATCTCAACCTGGATGACCGACTTCTGCCCTATCACCACACTTTTGCTGACAGTTGTGAGGGTGGCCCACTCATAAGTGATCTTAGCCCCCCTCAAAATCTTAGCCAAAATGAATGAGGTGGGCAAAGTCGACCTGTGGGAGGCTAGCCTAATCCAAGAACAAATCCATCCTGAAAGGAAAAGTAAACACGTACTTCTGAGCTGCCATGTATGAAAATTTAAAAGACCGCTATTATTCTGAGATGTCTCAGATTTATAGAAATACAACTTGTATCAAATTTTAGCCTTGGTATTTATTCCACACAAGTAATAGAAATTTGGAGTTTTGAACCCACACTCAACAATTCAAATATGTTAAGTGGGTTTCACTAGAGAGATTTGGATATTAAGAAGAGTCTTTGCCATTTGATTTTGATTTAGAACCCATACTCAGCCTATTTAGGTAGGTTGGGCGGGGTTCTAAAATTTGAGGAAAGATTTTCTTGGAGATATTTTTGTTTTATGCATCTTATTTGGAAATATTGATAGTTTGAAAGATATCTACTTAGACAATTTGGGTATGCTAAGAAGAGGTTGTGATTGTGTGTTTGAAATATTTTTCTTGTGAAGATTTGATTGTGTGATATTTTGATTTGAAAATAAATTTTACTTAACAAATTTGGTATGTTAAGTAGAAGTCACATGTGTTTGATTTGTGCTTGTTTATGAGACTTTCACTTAATTTGGTATGCTAAGTGAAAGTCAAATATGATTGTGAGATAAATTTGCTTTCTTGAAGATGGGAGTTCCACAATAGATTTGGTATGTTAAATGAAAGCCCCAAATGTGTTAGAGATATATTTATTTTTCTTGAGGATGAGACTCTCACTTAACAAATTTGGTATGTTAAGTGAAGCTCAAGTGTGGTTGGACATCAATAATTGGATCCTTATTTAACAAATTTGGTATGTTAAAATAGATCAAATGTGTGTTGAAAAGAGACCTCACTTAACAAATTTGGTATGTTAAGTGAAATTCAAATGTGTTTAAGATTTTGAAAATGAAACTCACTTAACAAATTTGGTATGTTAAGTGAAAGTTAAATGTGTTTATGATTTAAAATTGAAACTCTCACTTAACAAATTTGGTATGCTAAGTGAAAGTCAAATGTGATTGTGATTTTGAAAATGAAACTCACTTAACAAATTTGGTATGTTAAGTGAAAGTCAAATGTGTTTATGATTTTAAATGAAACTCTCACTTAACAAATTTGGTATGTTAAGTGAAAGTCAAATGTGTTTATTATTTTGAAAATGAAACCTTACTTAACAAATTTGGTATGTTATGTAAGTAAAATATGTTTATGATTTTGAAAAAAACTTTCACTTAACAAATTTGGTATGTTGTTTAAAGTCAAATGTGCTTATGATTTTCAAAAATGAAACTCTCACTTAATAAATTTGGAATGCTAAGTGAAAGTCAAATGTGATTGTGATTTTGAAATTGAAACTCTTAACAAATTTGATATGTTATGAAAGTCAAATGTGATTTTTTTTTTTTTTGAAAATGAAACTCTCACATAACAAATTGGTATGTTAAGTGAAAGTCAAATGTGTTTGTGATTTTTTGAAAATGAAACTCACTTAACAAATTTAGTATGTTAAGTGAAAGTCAAATGTGTTTATGATTTTGAAAATGAAACTCTCATTTAACAAAATTGGTATGTTAAGTGAAAGTAAAATGTGTTTATGATTTTTGAAAGAAAATGAAGTTATTTAACAAACTTAGGTTTGTTAAATGGAGTTCAATTTGTTCTTATGATTTTCAAAAAAAAAGGGGTTCTCATTCGACATACTTGGACATGTCAAATGAGCTCCCAATGTTTTTGAAGTCCAAGACTTTGACAAGAAGGAGTTTTATCGCAAAAGAAAATAGAATTAAATTTGTTTTACCTTCTCCAAGGGAATTCCCATTTGACAAATTTGGGTATGTCAAGTGGGGGGGTTCAAATATGTCTTGACTTCTCTTTTGTGTGTGTAAGGTTTATTACTTTTGAAAAGAGGGAAACTTCAGCTCTAGCACATGTGAAGTATGCTAAGTGGAGTTTTAATTTTTTATATCATGATTTTATTCAAAAATAGAATCTCCCTCAAAAAAATTTGAGTGTATGGGATGGGGATCGCTATTTCCAAAGAAAATGTGTTTTTGAAAAAGACATTAAAAATGGTTGATTTTGATTTTGAAAAGGACCTCCATGTAATAATCATAGGATTTGTTAACAAGGTTTGGTTATATGTGTTTTGTGAAAATTTCTTGCAAACTTTTGTGTAGATCTCATTATGAGATTTTGAAAACATGCTTTGGAAAGACATGTTATTTTATAGAAGAGTTTTATTCTTTTATTGTTCATGGGATGAACCTTGCCTCACAATCAGAATGGTGATGAGATTCTTAATTTTGGTCATCTCGTTTGTTTGATTAATTTTAATTTTCACCTATTGGGGGAACCCAATAGGGATTTTAAGACCTACAGGGAGTGAGGTCCTAAAACCTAAAGGATGTTGGCGAGGTTTGCTTAAGAATGAAATAAGCTAAGTGCCAATGGAAAGAATGACAGTCTTAGGCCTATATAAAATATAAGTCCACTATCGATGCTTGGAAACAGTAATTGTCTACTAAAGATGGAGAGAGGAACCATCCCCAGAAATGCTAGAAAAATCTATGGTGTTTATTTTGATGTATGGGACACCATGCAAATCTTGGGGTGTACTTATTGAAGTGATCGCAAGATATTAAGAAATAATGTACTATCTCAAAGGATAGAAATCACCACCCTATAATGGACATAATCACCTAATAAGGACTCCTAAGGCATGATGGGTCTTTGAATATACCCGAGATCTTTCCCTTACTTTACATGGAAAAGTAAAGTAAGGTTTATTTTAAGCCAGGTTCATTATGTTCCCTATGGAGGCAAGCCCCCATAGTTAATTACATCCTAAGGAATGGGAATTCCTTAAGAATACTCTCGATTAGGGTCTTGAAAGATTTCATGGTTTAAGACTATCAAAGGATTGGCTATTTTAAAAAATCAAATTGGATAGATCAAGGAGAAGACTTATTTTTTAGAATCCAAAGAGAGAAAGTAGGAAATGCTCATGATAATAGGAAGCCTAGTGAGCATTCCAATCTACCCTATAATTGGGCTTTATATTTTTGAATTTGAAGAGTGTTAATTATTTGAGTTGACATTTTATTAGATTGTTAGGGCTTATAATTCCATAATATAATATTATGGAAATGCCTAAGAGGTGAGGACTTATGCTTGTAGCCCGAAGAAAATAGCTACCTCAAATTCCTAAACTAAGGAGTCTTGGTACAAAATAAAGGCACACTAAATCTAAGAAATGGGTATATGGTTTACCTCCACAAGAGAGAATAAACCATGACATGACTTATTATGCCGAGTGGCAAACTTACTCCTCCACGCTTTAAATCCATGTAGGAAAGTCTTATGCTTGGCAAGATGGCTAAGTTGTTATTCATTTAGAAAGGAGACTAAGCCCTTAAAATCACTCCCTAAGAGACTAGAGCATGAGTGGTATGAATCCATAACTTAATCTAATGCAAATTTTATCAAATTTATTTGATTCTTTGACTTTATTTTGACATAATGGGATTTTGTATGCCTAAATGCATAAGAATTTGATTATGGGCCAAATCAATAGAGAAAGGTGTCCTTCCACCCTCTCACAAGTTAAGCCTTGATTCTCTGGCAAAGATGGAAGTCCCCTCTTAACAAGAGTAAAATAATATGATGTGCATGATATTATACATTCATCCATCTAGCTAAAGGGTTGCTAAAAATTTTATTATCTTGATTTAATTCCTAGGCTTTTTTATGAGGTTATGAGTTATTTTAAAATTTTAGTTATGAGTTGTTAATTTGGGTAGAAAAATTTATTTTTATCTTAAGAGCTTATCACATCCAGGCCACACATTCAAGCATTAGTCATAAAGAAACAATGAAAAGCATGTTGTTCTAATGCAAAATCTAAGCACAAGATCAAATAATTTTATAGATTAAAAGAATAAAAGGCCGGTGTGTTCATGCATCACACCCTAAATAAAAAAAAAAGATGGGTAGCCGAAGCTCTACCCTTATACAACCCGGATTAAAAAAAATAAATAAATAATCATGCTATGGGGTCTTCTTTTCTTCATTTCTTCTTCTTTTTCTTTTTTAATTTGATTTGATCCAAAGGCATCAGTGGCACCCTGTGGACTAAGCCTTCTAGCCACTACTCATCCTAATCCCCCATAACACTAATCCTAATTCCTAATAAAAAATTATATTAAAAATAGAAAAAATAAATCTAGCTACACTTGCAAAATAAATGTTAGCTAAACACACCATACAACCTAAGTAGTTATATGAATAATTTGGACTTAGCACCCCACACATGGGTAATCAAGCCCACCTATCCTAACATAGGTTACGCTTAAGGGCTAAGCAACCTGCATAGCAAAAGCATTTTTATATATTTTTTATAATAACACCTTAAGCACAATCCCCTGCAGAAAACATGATTACACTAATAAAGGCTAAACATCCAGTCTATGAAACATACAACATAACATCCAATCTAAAACATTACATCACAAAACAAATTATGACATCATACATACAACGCCCTAACTTAGCACTAGAAGTGGTTACTTAGTATTCTAATGTGTGTGCTTAAGGCTTGTGTGACAAGACTTTACTAGGCAGTTTTTAATTTAAGTTTCAATTTGGAGTTTGAATTTGTTTAAATTTTACCTTTGGGTGATTTCAATTTAAATGATTTAATGATTTATTTTTCATTTTTATTTCAGTTTTATTTTGTTAAAGTGATGTTTAACTTTCAAGAATGAAGAGTAGAATGAATTCCATTTGTGAGTAACTCACTATTCTACATCCTAGTTTAAAGAGTCTAATTAAGGTCCTTAAGGATCTTAATTAGCCCATTTAAATTTATGTAATTCATTTTATTTGATATATTTGACTTGATTTAAAATTTAGAATTTGAGTTTGTTTAAGTATTTGATTGATTGATTTTGGATTAGATGTTTTAGTTTAATTGCATCTTGATAATTCAATATCCTTAATTTCTAATCAAGTTTAAGTTTATTTAAATTCATGTTTTTTTGATTAGTTAATTTCAGATTAGATGTTTTTTTATTAATTTTGAAAATTCAACATCCTAAAATCTAATGAAGTTTAAGTTTGTTTAAGTTAATGTTCTTCTGATTGATTAATTTTAGATTAGATGTCTTTGGTTTAGTTAAATCTTGATAATTCAATATCCTTTTGAATTAATATTTAATTATTTTCTTTGATTGTGGTTATGTGACTTAATTTCATGCTTATTTGATTGTTGTTCATTTATTTGTAGTTTGATCGAGATTAATTGAAATTTTATTTTGATTTTAATTAAGTTTGATTCTTTGTAATTAGGATTATTTTTTTTGATCACATCCATTTTCATGTTCATCAAAGTTTGGTTTGTATTTTGATTTCGTACATTTGATAGTTGATTAGTCTATTTTATTAAAGCAGGTTGAATGAGATTTGATTTTATTATACATTAAATTGATGAGAGTCTTTCTTAATTTTAATTTAATTTGATTTTATTTGATTTGATTAGCTTTATTGATCTATGGGTTTGCTTAGGTTCAATGTGATTATGTGATTAGTTTAATTAAGAAGTGTATTTATGTTAAATATAAAGGTTTGTTTAATTTTCAATTTGGTTTCATATTTGTTTAACTAATGATGTAATTCATCACTTAATAAGGTTTAATTTAGGTTATGATTAGTATTTAATTGCATTTATGTTTGAAAGCATGTTTAATATGATTAATTTATTAACTTAATTATTTTATTTAAGAGGTGTGATTAATTATTAAATTAAATAAAGATTTGTTTAATCTTTAATTTGATTTCATTTTTATTTAGGTTAATGGTAATTAGTGACTTAATGATTTAAGTTTATATTAGATTTGATTAACATTTAATTACATTTTATGTTTAGTTGCTTAAGTTTAATATGATTAATTTAATTGACTTAATTAGTTTGTTTAATAGGTGTGATTTAATTAGTAAATTAATTACGTTTTGGATTTGGATTAATTTTAATGTGATTTATAAAATTATTTTAGTTTATTAAGATGATGGATTAATTTATTAAGTTTGCATTAACTAGGTCTTTGATTAAGTTTGATTAAGGGTAATTAAAATTTTAAATTATTATTAATTAATGGTTTGTTTAATTGTAGACTTAATGATTTAGGTTTAATTTATGTTTTGATTAGTTTTAATTGCATCTTAAATGTTTGATTAAGCTTAGGTTTAATATGATTAATTTGATTAACTTAGTTAGTTTACTTGAGGTGTGATTATTAAATTTAATTAGGGTTTGATTTAAGCTTAATTTTAGAGTTAGCTTTAATGTAATTTATTTAAATTAATTTGATTAATTAAGATGATGGATTAATTTATTAAGTTTAATTAGATGTTTGATTAATTAAGTTTGATTAAGGGTAACTAAAATTTTAAATCATTAGATTAATTAAGGGTTTGTTTAATTAGAAATTAATGACTTAATTTCTCACATATGAGTGATTTGGTTTAGTTAAGTGTTTTCCTTAAGTTTGATTTGATGAAAGGATTATTATTATTACCATCATTGTTATTAAGTGAATTAATTGTTTATTTCATTTCAATTAAGTTTGATTATTTATGATTAGAGTTTTGTTTTATTTGATTCATTTATTATCTTTGTTTGATTTCACTAAGTTGTTTGATTTAGTTATTAGGTTGAAATATTTATTGGCTAATTAATTATCCTTTTTCAAATAGATGTGATTTAATCATATGTTAATTAAGTTTACTTTAATTTTATTTGGTTTAATTCGATTAGTATCAAATGATTAAAGTTTCCAAAATTTGTTGAATTTTGGGTTTGATTTAAGATTTAATCTTTTAATTGAGTTTTATTAACCTAAATAGGATTAATCATATTTAATTTAATCTCCTCTAAAGATGATATTTTTTTGATTTGAGATTTGATTAATGATTGCTTAAGTGCTATTTCATTTTTGATTTTGATTTGATATTTAAATTATTTTTAGGTTATGTTTTAATTAACAACTTAATTGATTCAACTCTACTCTTAAATGTTTGTGTGGGTTTCCATAGGAATAAGAAGATCATATTATTTTCCTAAGAGTCCTAGATGTCAATTGAAGTGATTTAAGCCATTCTAAAGATTTTTGTAAATGTCTAAATTTTTATTTGATTTAATTTATTAAAATGAACAATTTGAAGTTTAAAATTTAATTTTTCCCAATCCAGAAGTTATTTTCACTTGAAAGTTTTGTGGTAGGCGTGTTTTAACTTTAGTTTCAATCCCTGAAAATTTCAACTTAATCTGATTTATATTTTTGGTTTAATTAATGAAATTTGATTTATACTATAGGACACAATCCACAAGACCATAGGATAGTGCTCTCAGCTTCATTTGATGGGCTTGGGACTTCTCCTAAGGTAGTAAGCCTTTATTTAAGTAATCCATGAATGGTTGCCTCCAATCAAACTCCTCGTCCATCAGGCAATGGCAACCTCCCCTTCAAGAGAGTACTTTTTGAAGAGTTCAATATCAATAAATGATAAGACTTGTCTATTTTAGACCTTTATTGATATGAACTCATCCTCTGAACATGCCAACCCATTGGCAAGCTTGGCTAAAGCATATGCTACGATAATCTCTCCTTAAGGAATATTATAAATAGTAACCTCTAGGATTTGGGCAAATAACTCCATGGTGTACTTATGGTAGTGATAGAGCTTGGGCTTTATAACCTTATAAGACCCAGCGATTTGGTTGATAACTAACTGAGAATCCTTGAAGATGTTGATGTTATGGATGCTTAGAGTAACAGCTAACTCTAAATCAGTAATCAGAGCCTCATAGTTGGCTTCATTGTTGGTTGAAGGATTGGACAGATGATATGAGAATCTCATCACATCGTGGTCCAGAGTTAAGAGAATTATTTCTACCCCTACCTTTCCTCTAATAGTAGATTATAGTTTTTCTCCTCTTTGAGAGGAAGCCACACCATCAAAGTACATCTCCCAATGGTGAATGCTAGTATCCCCTATGTTCATGATTTTCTCATCAGGGAGATCATCACTGAGTAGAGAGTCAATAGGAAGTCGGTGTGCTGCTAAGAAATCTACTAACACTTTTCCTTTCACCATATGGACGGGTACAAAGGTAATGTCAAACTGCAAGAGGATCATGGACCATCGTGCTAATTGTCCAGATAGTGTCGGCCGTGTCATGAGATACTATAGTGGATTGATCTTAGAGATTAAGTTCACCTTATGAGGAACCATGTAGTGATGTGGATTTTGGGATGCAAATATTAAAGCTAGGCAATGCTTCTCAATGGGTGGATAATTTGCCTTAGTACGGATTAGATGGCTGAGATAGTAGAGTGCATTTTCCTTCCCTTCATCATTAGCTTTGGCCAACAAAGCACCAAGGGAGATGTCTAACATAGTAGTGTAAAGTATGAATGACATGCCTAAATAGGGGCTGCTAGAATGAGTGGTGTCCTCATCTAATGCTTGATGTCTTTGAAGGCATGCTCACACTTATCATCCCACATAAACTTGGCATCCTTTTTGATAAGTGCTGAGAATGGCTGACATCTTCCTGATATGTTAGATATAAAGCGTCTTAAATATGCCAACCACCCTTGGAATGATCTAAGTTGAGTTAAACTTTTAGGGGGTAGCATTTCTAATCTCACATTGATCTTCTCCAGATCAATTTTGTTTCCCTGGTGTCGGATAACCAACCAAAGGAATTTCCCTAAATCTACTCTGAATGCACACTTCAGGGGTTCCTTTTGAGATTAAATTGTCTTAATTATTTGAAAATTACTTTCAAGTCAAAGAGATGGTCTTCCTTTTCCCTACTTTTGACCATGAGATCATCAACATAGCACTTGACTTGATGAAGAATGAATTCATCAAAGATTCAAGTCATAGCCCATTGGTATGTAGCATCGGCATTTTTAAGGCTGAAAGGCATGACCTTATAGCAATAAATTCGATTAGGATTCTAAAAGCAGTGTTTCTTTCATCTTCAGGGGACATCTTTATTTGGTTATATCGGATGAGCCATCCATGAAAGAGAAGACCGCATGAGATGAGGCAATGTCCACCCCCCGGATTGGTGAAAATTCACCTTTTGGACATGTCTTACTTAAATCACTAAAATCGACACATATGTTCATCATTCCTTTTCTTAACTAGGGTGATGCTGACTAACCAGGTAGGATATTTTTCTTCTCGAAAGAAGCCAACAATGATCAATTTCTTGACTTTATAAATGACTTGTTGTTCTATATCTAATTGCATGCATCTAGGACCTTGCTTGATAGGGTTAGCAGTAGGCTCTATTGCTAGTATATGGACTGCTACATCAGAAGCCAACCCATGCATCTCTTCATAATTCATGCAAAAAGTAGTCCTTAAACATAATCAATAGCCTAACTAAGTCATTGGTTTCAATTTCATTAAACAAAGAGCCGATGTATGTCGGGCATGGATCTTATTCACTTCCTAAGTTGATTTCCTTGAGCTCGTTGATGGTTGACTTGATCTCTTCTTTGAACTCTAACGGTGCATCTTTGACTTCAAAATCATCTAGATCATTTAAAGTTTCTAAGCACAGCTCCTCAAATGAGTTAATGTGATTTGAAAAGAACTTATCAGATTCCAAATGATTTATGATGACTAAGCAATAATCATCATCATTGACTGAACCCATTTTACCGAATCCTAGTCCTAGTCTTGATTGAGAGCTTTTGTATTTGTTCTTCCATATTCTTTTGAAGTAGTTTGACTGCTTTGATCATGTAACTAACTTTCTTTGCTAAATTATGAACACAAGGAAAGAACCAATCAAAAGGTAATTCTATTAAATCTTTATATGAATCATCCTCAAGTTCTACATCAACTTCTTGACTTGAGGATGATGCTCCTAGAAAGAGCCTCTGAGTCTTCACACATGTGGATGACTTAGGGGCCTCCTTAACTACCAAACCCTCTACTTTTTGAGAGGAAAGTGGGGTTAGAGCTAAGGTTCTGAAATGATGTATAACTATTTCACATATAGACTTGGATACACTTATGCTTTACTTTGGAGCCTAGTCTTCATCATTATCTGGCTCAAGTGTCACCTCCAAGGGAATCTACTGCTGAGAAGAGATGGTTTGTGCTAACCTATAAGACTCATCCTATGAACTAGATTTTATGTTTATATGGATAGCATGTGTACTCTTGGTAGTTGGGACATATCTTCTATTAGGTAATAAGGATGTTTTCCACCCCTCATTTTCTAAACCTCTTCCTCATGGTGGAGGTCACATCCTACCTATATGTTTAAATGGAATAATGAACTATGGGTGAAATCTAATGTTAGGCTCCACTTCCTCCTCTAAGTTGCTCCCTTTATTTTTTTCTTTTTTTATTTTCTTTTACTTTTCTTTTTTTTTCCTTTTCTTTTCTTTTCTTTTATTTTTAACTTTGGCCAAGTTCACAAGAATAGACTTGTTAATTTTGAGGGAGGTAGTCCATCCTCATATATACCCAGAATTGTAAATGGCTTAAGATCTCCTTTGACATAGAAGATGATCCCACCTCTCACAAACTTATACATTAAAGTATAGAGGATGAAACTATGTTGTCCTCATGTATCCATGGTCTCCCAAGCAAAGTGTTCAAAGATGTATCGGAGTCTATAATGTGAAACTTGGCTTCGATCTTCCAATCATCTATCTCCAAGGGCAACATTATGGAGCCTAAGGCCTGTTGACATCACTTTTGGTGTGCGGATTGAATCTTCCCATCTTAGACTTAGGAGTCTTCTAAACACTAAGTCTACCCTAGTCAAAAGACACTTCTAACAATTAGGTAAACAATTAACCTAAGCCTAAATACTTAGAAGGGTTAACCATAAGATTAGGTTATGCCTAGGATTAGATAATCCTAGCCTTCAACCCAAATCCAATCCATGTTCACCTTCAAACCAAACCTCAAGTTTAATTCAAACATCATCAAATCAAATCAAACCCAAATTCCAAAACCAAATGTTTGAAGCCCATGATCAAATCCAAACTTGAAACCCTTCCTAAACCATATGACCTATCCCATGGACGTAGCCAAATATTAATCCAAAACAATCCAAAATCAATTGATTTTCTCATAATCAATTTATATGTTCAATCATCTTCCTAAATATAAATCAAATCTATATTCAAATGATTAAAACTAAATCAAATTAAATCAAATTAAATTAAAACCCTTCCTAAGCCATATGACCTATCACATGGACTTAGCCAAATCTTAAACCAAATCAAGTCAAACTCAATTGAATTTCTCAAAAATCAATCATATTTTCAATCCTCTTCACAAATTTAAATGAAATATAAAACTAAATCAAAATAAATCAAAATTAAAACCTAACTCCATGGACTTAGCCAAATTCCTTCATTCCAAAATCCAAATTCAATAGATTTTCTCATGAATCAATCATACCTCCTATCATATTCACAAATATAAATGAAATTTACAATCATCAAGCCAAAGCAAAATCAACCCAAGTCAAACCCAACTTAACCCTTTTGACTTGAAATGTTCAAATGAACCAAAACCCATTTGAACCCAAGTCAATTTTAATTGAATTTATATATCTATCCCAAATCCATATATAAACTAAACTAAATCAAAATCAACCCAAAATCAAGCCAACTAAACCCATTTGGTCCACTTGACCCAAAGTGGCTAATTTAACCTATCTGAGCCAAGTTCTAATCCTACCCAAATTAGATTGAACTAAGCCCATCAAAACCTCCCATCATGATTGTTGATCACCAAAGTTGATCAATTGTCACAAATTAGGTCAAAAAACTCAACTCATTGACCAAGTTAACCTTAACCTATATGAACCCAAACTACCAAATTGCATCTAAGCTAAATCCCTTGAAACCAATGATTCATACCAAATCAAAATGAATACTTGAATATTATTTGACCTTCAATTGAGTTAAATTAAACCCAATTGGCCCTCTTCAAAGTTGACCCAAATTGACCTAAAGACCCAATTAAATCAAAATTGATTGCAACCAATGACCCAAGTTTATTCCAAACTGATTATTGAACTTGACCAAAGCCATGATTGGACCCAACTGAAATTAATTTACTTAGCCCAAATTGACCTAAATGTTTAAGTTGGCCTAAATCAAAACAAAATCTAAATTAATTGAAACCAAAGCCTATAATCTTCTTCAATTGGTCAACTAAACCCAAACCAACACAACCCAAGCCAATTTGGCCAATTTTATCAATTGTTCAACTTAACCCATTTGACCCAAATGAATTCAAATGAGCCAAAATCAAATCTAAGCCAAACTAAACCAAACCAACTGAATCAAAAACATCTCAAATGATCATATGAACTTGGCCCAACCCTTACTTTGACCCAATTTGACAAAATGGTCAACTTGACCCAACCTAGCCTAATTTGACCTAAATGAGTCAAATTGAGCCAAACCTCTCCAAACTCCAATTGACTTGAAATTTGGGCTAACCCACTTTTGGCTCATTCAAAACCTGCCCAAATCAAATCTAATGTCAAATGATCATGCTACCCTTAGGTCAAGGGAATCACATGAGATAAATCACCCATGTATATGGTCATTTCTATTCCTTGTCCACTTGGTACGCTCCTAATTGTCCACCTAGACACCTAGGACATTGTCCAACTTGACCCAAGGGGTGGTTGGGTGAACCATGACCCATGGGAGGTGAAGTCACCTCACCCTCCCAATTGGAGCATTTGAATCCATAGGACACCCATTATTCCTCTTTGGCAGTAACCTTCACACCTTCAACAAACCAAGCCAAGCCAACTGACCTTCTCCCTGCCACCCACAACTCCCTGAGATGGCCAGACAGCCACTAGAAACCAAACCCTATCCCACCTTCTGATCACAATGAAGGGGGGTATACACCCTCTCATTTCTACTCAAACACAAAATCATTCCTTAACCTACCCAAGATGAGCTACTAAATCCATTCTCTAAGCTCCCAAGCTCGTACCTCGATCAAAAAATGCCATTCCCATCCATCCTGAAATAAGACACTCCCATTTCTGACCTAACTTTCCCATTTCTCCATCAAACTCAAATTAACTTTGCACGCACCTTCCCTAGGCCTCATTAAGCAAGAAAGAATCATCTCCCAAGATTTTCAAGCACTGGAGGTGGCACTTCGATCAAAGTTAAGTTCCAAATCATTGATTCATGGCCTTCTAAGCGAACGTCGAGGAATTGATCCAATTACTGCTCAGCAGTGCTTCATCTCCACCAGATGAAGCTTCCTTAATCATTGAGCTACCGATCTTGAGCTCCGGTGAGGTATGCTTCCAAAATTGATCTTTAGGTAAAAATGGGTTTGAGCAAAACTTGCATCTCGTGTGATCTAGACCATTGGATCCTCCGATCGATGTCATGAAGGTGTGGATCCTTTTGGAGTTGATCAAGCTCAAGCTCGATCAAGTGAGCAATGGCATGACATTCTCCCTCACTCATGATGTTAGATCACGCATCTATTTTACATGATATGATTAGATGCAGATTGATCTAATATTAAGTTGTGGGATTAATCAAAGCCATCCGATTTTAGATCAAATGGTGGACGAGAAACCACATCCATTTCCACCATGTTGGCACTGAGTCGGATAAGTTTTAATTAGCCAATCCTGTAGTGTCATGTGGAAAGCACGCCGCATCAGTGCGCCATGTGGCGCCAATAGGATTAGGCTTTAATTAGGCTTAATTAATCATTTTTAATGGCTGAAACGTCTAAAAATCATAAAAAAATCATAGAGAAATAAAAAAAATGTAAATAAATACTCATTTTAAAGGTATTTTAGAGGATAATTAATTAAAAATAATCTTAACTAATTTTAAACACTAATGAATGTTTAATTATAAAATTAATTAGCTTAATTGCTCCTTAATTACTTAAGCAATTAATCCTAAATTTTATGGGCTAATTTAATGGGATGACCTCTACCTCCCATGATAGTCATAGGATTTATTGCTCACTTAATTAGAAATATTGACTAATTAAACCTTAACTACTCTTTTAAGTTAATTAATAATTAATTAATTTCATGAACAATAATAAATTGGTTAATTAAGTTTATTAATCATTGTTCAACAAGTGAAATAAGGAATGGGTTCCCCATTCCCAAGTTCATTTCACCCTTTTGAAAATGAAATTAAGATTTAACTAATTAATTAAATCACTTAATCAAGTTAAAAACATAATCACATTAATTAATTAAATATAAAAAATCTTTAGTTTAATAAAGGAGTTGAATGGAATTATGGTTAGTCCACTTGTGTGGAAAACCATAAGAGTATTTAATTAAGTCCATCAATTTAATTAACTATGAATCATGAGCCAATTAAGCTCCTTTTATTTCTATGATCATTGCAAGTTTATTTTCCATTCGATCATGTTAGCTCATAATTATTTAGTTAACTACTTTAAGGTGACATAGGTAAGAGTAATTAATTAATCTAATTAAGGGTTCAACTTAATTAACCCATAAAATCAACTTAATTACATTTCCTTAAATTAAATCAAATCACTAGTGTGGGAATGGGTTTAAAATAATAAGTGATGATTTCTCTTCTCCTCTATAAATCAAAATAAATCCAATAATTAATTAATAAAGAAGCTTTAGTTTGCTTTAAATCATCTTATTTGATTTGATTATCTTTAAGAACTAGTTTGATTGAATGAATAACATGCTTATATTTGATTGTCCTCTTTCCAATTATGTTAAATTTGATATGTCATTTGAATTCATGCATCCATCTTTTCAAATAAAGTAAAGTAAAATGGATTTCATTTATGTAAGCTTGCATGCATTGATTTAATTTAATATATGCATGACTATTATCACTATTAAATCCAAATGTATTTTTTGAAATCTTATAAATGAATAATAATATGTGTTTATGATGCTAGTTATAAATACATAAAATGCATGTGCTTATAGCTTAGTGTATGAATGTTGAGTTTCTTTTTCTATTCATGTGTTAATTTATATAAATTTGAATGAGAATGAGTATATAACTGGACATCCAGAACATGAGGCTTTAGCTAGCCCCAAGGAGGTTATTTGATTACCTCAATTTTTCTCGGTTTAACAATGGCAACTCATTTGATTTCATTCTTATGTATTTCAACATTAGAATTTGGATAAAGCTTTAATTCATTTATATAAATGATTCAATAAAAAAACATTCAATTTTTGCATGGTTTTCTTTCCTCATTTATATACATCCATGAGTGTCCAAGAAAAGCAAGTATATTGTCGGATATCTTGGGAATATGAGGCTTTAGTTAGCCAAGGAGGTCATTTGATTACCTCACTGATTGCATGCATTCATATTGACTAAGTGGTTGAATTAATTAGCCATATGATTTGGAGCTTACTATGTTCATGTTTATGAATTTACATATGTTTGAATGCAAATGGGTATATACATCCCAAGAATACAAGGCTTTAGCTAGCTCCAAGGAGGTCATTTGATTATCTCATTTCCCTAGTTTAACAATGGTACATGTCTATTTAATTTTATTCTTATGTCTTTTTCATATAAGAATTTGGATAAAGTTTTAAATTAATATGTTTAAATAATTCAATAAAATAAAATATAAATTCTAAAAAAAACACATACATTCATCATTCATGTGCTAAAATATGTTGCATGTATAGATACACTTAGGATTAAATCATATGCATACATGTGATGGAAACGAATGATTTAATATATGTCATGTGGTAGTAATTCAATTAAATTAATCTTAAGATGCCTTTTATTTTGAATAGATTATTTAAAGTGGACCTAAATTTAGATTAATTAAATCATTTAATAAGCCATTCACTAAAGAGTCCTAAATCATTAATATACTTTAGAAAGTGACTTAAGGGATGAAAGAGGGAAATCCTCTTTTCTTCTCTTTATAACACTTAGTTGCTAAGTGTAATCAAATGAAACAAAGGAAAGTAAATTAAAATTCTCAAATCAATTAAACTACTTCAAGTGAAATCAACATTTCATGTTAAATTGAATCCTTCTACACTTAGAAAATACAACACTAATGCATAATAAGACTACAAAAAAGCCTTAATACACATATTAGAATTAAGTCACCACTTAATACACATTTGAATTAAGACATTATTTTAGATTGGATGTTATGGTGTATGTCAGACTAGATAGGCCAATATTAGCCTAATCATATTTTCTGGGATTATGCTTAAGGGATGCTTAAAAATAATGAATGCTCTTTTGCGTTGCTTAAACCCTAACCATAATCTAAGTAAGGATAGGTGGGCTTAGTTACCCATGTGTAGGTGCTAAGTCTAAATTATAAATACTGCTTGGGATTATATGTATATTTAGCTAACCTCTATTTTATAGGTGTAGTTAGATTTACTTTTCCCACATAAATGTAATTTTGTAGGAATTAGAATTAGTGTTATGGGGATTAAGATGAGCGTGGCTAGAAGGTTTTGTCTGGTTGCCTCGCCTTTGAAGCAAGCAAGCACCATCCAAATCAAGGATGCCAAATCAAAAATGGAGATATGAAGAAAGAAGACCCCATAGCATTTAATACAATTATAATTATATATTCCGTGTTGTATAAGGGTAGAGCTTACCCATCTTTTCACTATTCTTAAATGGGTTACCCAAAACACCAACCTTATTCTTTTATGATAATTTATATAATTGTTTGATGTTATGTTTACATTGGATGACATGCTTTTCATAGTTTCTTAAATGATTGATGTTTTAATGTGTGGCTTGGATATGATTAGGCTCTTAGGATAAAAATAACTTTTCTACCCAACTAATCACTTATAACTAAATTTTAAACAACTCATAACCTCATCATAAAGTCTAAGACATAAATATGATAATTAAAAGATTTAGCAACCCCTTAGCTATATGGTTGTATGTTTCACATCATGCATGCAAATTTTTTCTCTCTTCAACATGAAGGATCCCCATCCTAGGATAAAGGATGCTTGACCTGGGCATCCCTCGTGATAGAGAACACCTTCTTCAAGCTTATTTGACCCATAACCTATTTCATCATGCATTTAGGCATAAGAAATTCTAAAGCCTCTATCAAAATGATGTGTCTAAAATGAAATAAAATTTGAAAACATTTTGCATCTATAGATTAAACTATATGCTCATAGCACTCATGCTTTAGTCTCTTAGGGAATGTGTTTAGGACTTTAGTTTCTTTCTAATTAAATAACTATCTTAGCTATCTTGTAATTCATAAGACTACTACATGGTTTTAAAATCATAGTAAGTTTGCCACTGTGTGGTAATAAGTCCTAAGTCAAACAATTTATTCTTTCTTGTGGAGGTAAACCCTTATGTCCACCTATTGCTTAGATTTAGGTCATTATTTATATTAAAGCTCCCTAGATTTAGGATCTGAGGTAGTTATTTCCTTCGAGCTATGAGCATAAATTATCACCTTTTAGGCATTCCCATAACCTTGTCTTGGTGGATTATAAACCCTACTAATCTAATTAAATTTCAACTCAAAATATATAAATCTCCTCAACTTCAAAATTATAAAGCCCAACCATACGATAGATTGGAATGCTCACTAGGCTTCTTAGTATCATGAGCATTTGCTACTTATTTCATTTGGATTCCAAAAATAAGTCTTCTCCTTGAACATTCCCAATTGATTTTCCAAATACAACCAATCCTTTGGTAGTCAATCTTGAAATCTTTGGAGATGATAATTGTCTACTTTAATCGACAAGATTCTTTGGAAATTACATTTCCTAAGATGTAATTAACTATGGAGACTTGCCTCCATAGGGAATTTAAGAACCTAGTTTAATATAAACCCTACTTTATTCATCCATGTAAAGTAGGGAAAAATTCTTTGGTACATTCGAAGACTCATCATTCCTTAGAGTCCTTATTACATGATTAGTCCATTCAGGTCATGCCTCTATAAAAACCTTAAATCCTAAACCCTAAACCATAAACCCTAAATCCTAACCTTAACCCTAAACCCAAAACCCTAAATCCTAAAACCCTAAAACCTAAACCCTAAACCCTAAACCCTAAAAACCTAAAATCCTAAACCTAAACTAAATAAAACATAAAAAATAAAAATATATATAAACCAAAATAAAATAAAAAATAAAATATAATAAAAACCTAAACAAAAAACTAAACTTGAACCTAAAAATAAAATAAAATAAATACATAAAGATAAACTAAAAGAAAATGAATAAAAGCATAAACTAAATTAAAAAAACTTAAGAATAAACAAGCAAAATAAAATAAAAACTAAACGTAAAATTAAAATATAATAAACCTAAAATAAAATAAAAACTAAATAAAAACCTAAACCTCAAAATAAGACCTCAAAAAATTAAAAAATAAAATCTAAACCCTAAACTAAAAAAAAACCTAAACCTAAAATAAAATTATAATAAACAAAATAAAATAAACCTAAACCTAAACTACAATAAACTAAATTGAAATAAATAAAACTTAAACCTAAAATAAACTAAACCTAAACCCTAAATTAAATAAACAAAATAAACTTAAAATAATCCTAAACCTAAACTATAAAATAAAACTTAAAAATAATTCTATAATAAAATCCTAATACCTAAACCTAAAAAAATGGAATAAAAACCTAAACCTAAAAATAAAAAATAAAAAAAACTCAACTAAAAAATAAACCTAATCTTAAAACTAAACCCTAAACAAAAAAATAAACTAAAATGAAAAACCTAAACTAAAATAAATAAACCTAAAATAAATAAACTAAACTAAATAAAAATTAAAAATAAACCTAAATAAAAAAAAATAAAATAAACTAAAATAAATAAAAAATAAACTAAATAAACCTAAACTATCGGTTTACTTAATTAAAAAAAAAACTTAAACCCTCAACCCTAAATTCTAAACCCTAAATCTTAAACTTTAAAACTAAACCCCTAAACCTACCTCCTACTAACCCAAAACAAAAACCCTCCTGTTCCACTAACCTAAACTGAAACCCAAACCAAAACTCAACCAACCCTAAACCTTAACTAACCCCTAAAACCCACCCTAAATCCTAAAACTCCTTAAACTTAAACCAAATCCTAAATCTGTAAAAACTCCCCTAAAGCTAAACCCTAAATCTTAAACCACCCTAAAGAAACCTAAACCCTAATGCTAAGCCTTAAACCCTAAACCCTAAAAAACCTAAACCTTAAGCCAAAAAAGCCTAAACATAAAACCCTAGACCCTAAACCCTAAACCCAAACCGTAAACCATAAACCATAAAACCCTAAACCCTAAAACCCTAAACCCTAACCCTAAACCCTAAAAGCCTAAACCTAAAAAAAATAAAACTTAAAATAAAATAAATATAAAAAATAAACCTAAATAAACTTAAAAAGTAAAATAAAATAAAAAACTAATTTAAAACCTAAACTTAAACCTAAAATAAAAAAAATTAAATAAACTAATAAAAATAAACTAAACTTAAATAAATAATAGCCTAAACTAAACAAAAAAATAAAATAAACCTAAGAATAAAAAACCTATATAAAATAAAACTAAAATAAAATAAAACCAAATAAAATCTTAAACCTAAAAAAATAAACCTAAAATAAATAAAAGTAAAACCTAAACCTAAAATAAAATAAAATAAATAAAATAAATAAATTAAACCTAAACTAAACCTAAATAAAGTAAACCAAACCTAAACTAAAACTAAATAAAATAAAATGAACTAAAAGTAAACCTAAACTAAAATAAAATAAAAAAATAAACTAAATAAAACCTAAACCTAAAAAAAAAAAATAAAAAAACCTAAACCTAAACCTAAAATAAAAATAAAACCTAAACATAAAAATTAAAATTAAAATAAAACTCAACTAAAAATAAACCTAAATCTAAACCTAAACTTAAAAAATATACTAAAATAAAAAACCTAAACAAAAATAAATAATCCTAAAATAAATAAACTAAACTGAATAAAAAATAAATATAAATAAAAATAAATAAAATAAAATAAATGAAAATAAATTAAAATAAATAAATAAACCTAAACTTACCTGCTTTCTTAATTAAAAAAAACCTTAAACCCTAAAGCCTAAACATTAAACCCTAAACCCTAAACCCTAAACCCTAACCCTAACCCTAAACCCTGAACACTAAAACCCTAAACCCTAATACCCTAAACCCTAAAACCTAAACCCTAAACCCTAAACCCTAAACACCTAAAAACCTTAATGAAAACTAAATAAAACTTAAAAATATATATATATAAAAGCTAAACCTAAATAAAATATAAAATAAAATAAAATAAAAACCTAAACTAAAACCTAAACGTAAATCAAAAATAAAATAAATAGAAACTTAAACTAAACTAAAAAAAATAAACCTAAGAATGAAAAACCTAAGTAAAATAAAAATTGAAGAACAGTCGATCTGATCTATTGCTTATGGAACTATGTCTTTATAGGAGAGACGGTTCTATTTATCTAGGATTTTTGCTTTTGTCTATGTGCCCTCATTTTTTATCTATGTCCTCAGTTGTGTTTTAGAAAACTTGGTGTGTTACTTGGTTGATGAAATCAAAAAGAAAAAATGTTGAATATGAATTTGATCTCTATTAAAAAAAAAGAAAATCAAAAACCCTAAACCCTAAACTTAAACCTAAAACCTAAACCCTAAATGCTATACCCTAAACCCTAAAAACCCTAAACCCAAAACCCAAAAACCTAAACCCTAAACCTTAAACCCTAAATTAGAAAAAACCCTAAACCCTAAATGAACCCTAAACCCTAAAAAGCTAATAACCTAAACCTAAACTAAATAAACCCGAGGAAATAAATAAAAAACCTAAATAAAAAAATAAAATAAAAATAAACATAAACTAAAACCTAAACCTAAACCTAAACCTAAAAAGTAAATAAAATAAAAAATTAAAACTAAAATAAACTAAAATAAATAGAAAACCTAAACTAAATTAAAAAATATAAAACGTAAAAAAAATAAAAATTAAACCTAAAATAAAATAAAACAAAAACTAAATAAAAACCTAAACCTAAAAAAATAAACTTAAAAATAAAACCTAAAAATAAATAAAAAATAAAACCTAAACCCCAAACTAAAAAAAAAAATCTAAACCTGAGATAAAAATAAAATAATCCTAAACCTAAATAAAATAAAATGTAAACCTATACCTAAACTAAATAAAATAAAGTAAACTAAAAATAAACCTAAGCCTAAACTAAAAAATAAATCCTAAAAATAAACCTAAAACCTAAACCTAAAAAAATAAAATAAAAACCTAAACCTAAACCTATAAA
Organism: Cymbidium sinense; assembly: GCA_021442155.1. NCBI lineage: Eukaryota > Viridiplantae > Streptophyta > Magnoliopsida > Asparagales > Orchidaceae > Cymbidium > Cymbidium sinense. Next base: position 21,089,338 of record CM038222.1, read on the forward strand.
TAAAAAATAAAATCTAAACCTAAAAAAAAAAAACATAAACATAAACCTAAACCTAAAAAATAAATTAAAATAAAAAACCTAAACTAAAATAAATAAAAAAACTCAATAAAAATAAAAATAAGCCTAAATCAAAATAGAAAAAATAAAATAAACTAAAAAAAAAACTAAATAAACCTAAACCTACCAGTTTACTAAATTTTAAATAAAATAAATAAATAAAATAAACAAAACCTTAATTCTAAACTCTAGAATTATCTCTAAACCCTAGACCCTAAAACTAACCCTAAACCCTAAACTCAAAACCCTAAACCTACAACCCTAAACCCTAAACCTTGAACCTTAAACCCTAAACTCTAAAACCCTAAACGCTAAACCCTAAATTCCTAAACTCACCACCCTAGCCTAACCCTAAACTGAGCCAACCCTAACCCTAAACCATCCTAAACTAACTAACCCACCCTAAACCTAAAAAAACCCAACCACCCTAAACCTCTCTAACCATAAACCCTAATAAACCCTAAATTAAATCCCTAAACCTAAACCTAAACCTAAACTAAATAAAACCTAAATAATAAATAAATAAACTAAACCTTAAAATAAAACATGAAATAAAATATAAACCTAAATTAAAATCTAAACCTAAACCTAAAATAAAATAAAATAAATAATAAAATAAACTAAATAAAATAAATAAAACCTAATAAATAAAATAAACCTAAATAATAAAAATAAAAATTAAATTAAACCTAAAAAAAACCTAAAATAAAACTTAAAATAAATTAAAAATAAAACCTAAAACCTAAAATAAAAAAATAAAATAACTATAAACCTAAAATATATAATTAAATAAACTAAAAAACCTAAAACTAAAAATAAAAATAAATCTAAAATAAACCTAAAATAAAAATCAAAACCTAAACATAAGAAAATAAAATCAAAACTTAAACCTAAACCAAAAATAAAAATAAAAAAATAAAACCTAAACCTTAAAATAAAGAAAATAAAAGAAATAAACTAAAATAAACCAAAAAATAAACTAAAATAAAAAAACTAAATAAAATAAAATAATCAAACTAAATAAAAATAAAATAAACCTAAATAAAAATAAAAATAAAATAAACTAAAATAAATAATAAATAAAATAAATAAACCTAAACTTCTTAGTTTACTTAATTTTAAAAAAAATAAATAAATAAATAAAACCTAACTAAACCCTAAAAGTAACCCTAAATCTACTAAACCTAAACTACCCCAACCTAAAAAAAACCCTCAACCCTAAACCCTAAACCAAACCTAAACCTTAAAAACCCTAAACTCTAAACTAACCTTAAACCCTAAACCCTGAAAAGCTAAAAACCTAAACCTAAACTAAATAAAACCTAAAATAAGAAAATAAACATAACCAAAATAAAATATAAAATAAAATAAAACATAAATTAAAACCTAAACCTAAAAAAAATAAAATACAAAATAAAACTAAAATAAAATAAATAAACCAAAACTAAACTTAAAATAAAACCTAAAGAAACTAAAAAAATAAAAATAAAATAAACCTAAAATAAAATAAAACTAAATAAAACTTAAACCTAAAAATAAACTTAAAATAAACCTAAAATAAATAAAAATAAACTAAAATCTAAACTAAAAAAAGAACCTAAACCTAAAATAAAATAAAATAAACCTAAACTGGCTAAAATAAACTAAACTAAAATAAATTAAACCTAAACCTAAAATAAACTAAACCTAAACCTATACCTAAAATAAATAAAGTAAAATAAACTAAAATTAAACCTAAACCTAAACTAAAAAATAAAAACTAAAAATAAACATAAAATAAAAACCTAAAATGTAAACCTAAAAAAATAAAATATAAACCTAAACTTAAACTAAAAAATATAAAATAAAACCTATACCTAAAAAATTAAATAAAAAAAACTAAATTAAAAAAATAAACATAAACCTAAACTAAAACCTCAAAAATAAACTAAAATAAAAAACCTGAACTAAAAGAAATAAAATTAAAATAAATAAACTAAACTAAATAATAATAAAAATAAAAATAAACCTAAATGAAAATAAAAAATAAAAAACTAAAATAAATAATAAATAATAAATCTACCACTTAATTTAAAAAAATAAATAAAACAAAACTCTAACCTTAAACCATGGATCTAACCCTAAACACTAAATTCTAAACCCTAAAATTAACCTAAATGCTAAAATTAAACCTAAACCCTAAACCCTAAACCCTAAAACCCTAAACCATAAAACCCTAAACCCTAAACCTAACCCTAAACAAACAATAAACCCTCCTACCACTAAACTACTCCTTTAACCCTAAACACTAAACTAAACCCTAAATCCTAAACCACTGCTACCCAAACTACCAAACCTTAAATCTTAAATCTTAAACCCACTTACTTAATCTCTAAACCAAACTAAACTTAAACCCTAAACTTAAACCCTACCCACCCTAAATCCTAAAACCTAAACCCTAAACCACCTCTTTAAACCCTAAAACCCTAAACTCTGCCTAATAACCTAAACCTAAACTAAGTAAAACCTAAAATAAAATGAATAAAAAACCAAACCTAAATAAAACAAAACAAAACAAAATAAAATGAAAACCTAAACTAAAACCTAAGCCTTAACCTAAAAATAAAATAAAATAAATAAAAATTAAATAAATAAAAATCTAAACTAAACTAAAAAATAAAATAAACCTAAGTAAAAAAGACCTAAGGAAAATAAAAACCAAATGTAAAATAAAAATAAAATAAACCTAAAATAAAATACAAACTAAATAAAAACCGAAACCTAAAAAATAAACCTAAAAATAAATAAAAAAGAAAACCTAAACCCTAAACTAAAAAAAAGAAACCTAAACCAAAAATAAAAATAAGATAAACAAAATAAAATAAACCTTAACCTAAACTAAAATAATAATAAAAAACTGAAACCTAAACCAAAGATAAACAAAACCTAAACCCTAAACAAAATAAAATAAAATCAACTAAAAATAAACCTAAACATAAACTAAAAAATAAAACCTAAAAATAAAGCTAAAATAAAAACCTAAAACCTAAACCTAAGAAAATAAAATAAAAACCTAAACCTAAACCAAAAAATAATAAATAAAACCTAAACCTAAAATATAAAATAAAAATAATACTTAACTAAAAAATAAACTTAAACCTAAACCTAAACTTAAAAAATAAATTGAAATTTAAAACCTAAACTAAAATAAATAAACCTCAAATAAATAAAGAAAAGAAGAAATGTTGAACCTGAATTTATTTTTTGTTAAAAAAAAAACTAAAAATGCTAAACCCTAAACTAAAACTTGAACCCTAAACCTAAAACTTAAACCCAAAAGCCTAAATCCTAAAAGCCTAAACCCTAAACCCTAAACCCTAAACCCTAAACCTTAAAAAGCTAAAAACCTAAACCTAAACTAAATAAAACCTAAAATATAATAAATAAATAAATAATTTGAACAAAATAAATTTAAAATAAAATAAAATAAAACAAACTAAAATAGAAACCTAAACCTAATCCAAAAAAGAAAATAAAATAAAAATAAAACTAAAAAAATAAATTAAATTAAAACCTAAAATAATCTAAAAAAATAAAAACCTAAATAAAATAAAAACTAAACATAAAATAAAAATAAAATAAACCTAAAATAAAATAAAATAAAAACTAAACAAAAACTTAAATGTAAATAATAAATGTAAAAATGAAACCTAAAAATAAATAAAAAATTAAACCTAAACTAAACTAAAAAATGCACCTAAACCTTAAAAAAAAATTAAAGCAAAACCTAAACCCTAAACCCTAAACCTTAAACCCTAAATCTTAAACCCTAAAAAAAATAAATAAATAAAAACATAAACTAAATAAAACCCAAAATTAAATAAAAAAACCTAAACCTAAATAAAATTAAAAGTAAAATATAATAAAAAACCTAAACCTAAAATAAATTAAATAAAAAAAATTAAAATAAAATAAATAAAAACCTAAACTAAACTAAAAAATAAAATAAACTTAAATAAAATAAAAACTAAAGTAAAATAAAATAAAATAAAGCTAAAATAAAAATAAAACTAAATAAAAAACTTAAAAAAAAATAAACCAAAAAATAAAATGTTAAAAAAAAATAAAACCTAAACCCTAAACTAAAAAAAAATCCTAAACCTAAAATAAACAAAATATAATAAACCTAAACCTAAACTAAAATAAATAAAACCTAAACCTAAACCTAAAATAAACTAAACCTAAATACTAAACTCAAAAAATAAAATAAACTAAAAATAAACCTAAACTTAAACTAAAAAATAAAACCTTAAAATTAACTTAAAATGAAAACCTAAAACGTAAACCTAAAAAAATAAAATAAAAACCTAAACCTAAACATAAAAAAAACCTAAACCTAAAAAATAAACTAAAAATAAAACTAAACAAAAAAATAAACATAAACCTAAACCTAAACTACAAAAATAAAAAACCTAAGTTAAAATAAATAAGCTAAACTAAATTAAAATAAATAATAAATAAAATAAACTAAATAAATAAATAAATAAAATAAACCTAAACCTGTTTGTTTATTTTAAAAAAATGCCTAAAACCTAAACCCTACCCTAAATCCTGTAATACCCCAAACCTACTAACCCACTTCACCACCCCAAACCCTCCTTAAAACCATAAACCCTCCTAAAAAATAAACCCTAAACTCCCTAAACTAAACCCTAAACTAACAAACTCTAAACTGATCCCAAACCTAAAGCTAAACTATCCCATCACTAAACTAACCTAAATAAATCCCAAACCTAAACTAAACCTAACCACCTAAACTAAAAACCTAACCCAAACTTAAACTCTAAACCCTAAACCTAAACCTCCACTAAACCCTAACCTAAAACTATACCTAAATCCTAAAATCCTAAATAAACTGACCCAAACCCTACTAACTTAAACCTAAACTCTAAACCTAAACTGAAACCTAAACCCAAAAACCCTAAAACCTCCCTCCTGCTCTTAAATAAACCTAAACCTAAACTTAAATAAATAAAAAAAATAAATAAAAAAACTAAACTAAAATAAAAAATAAAACTAAACTAAATTAGTAAATAAATAAACCTAAAAAATAAAAAAAAAAATAAAAAAAAACTTAAAATAAAAATAAAATAAACTTAAAAATAAAATAAAATAAATCTGTGCTTCGTTCGGTTACGTGTTACTAAAAATAAAACCTAAAATAAATAAAAATAAAACCTAAAAAAACTAAATAAACTAAAATAAAAAAATAAATAAACCAAAACATAAACTAAAATAAACTAAATGAACCCTAAACTTAAACCTAAAATAACCTAAACTAAAACCCTAAACTAAATAAAAAATAAACCTAAACTAAATTAACAAATAAAGCCTAAAAATAAACTTAAAATTAAAACTTAAAACCTAAACCTAAAAAATAAAATAAAAATCTAAACCTAAACCTAAAAATAAAAAATAAAACCTAAACCTAAAAAATAAAATAAAAATAAAACTAAACTAAAAATTAAACTTAAACCTAAACCAAAACCAAAAAAATAAACTAAAATAAAAACCTAAACTAAAATAAATAAACTTAAAATAAATAAATTAAACTAAATAAAAATAAAAATAAACCTAAATATAAATAAAAATAAAATAAACTAAAATAAATAAAAAATATACTAAATAAACCTGAACCTACTGGTTAACTTAGTTTTAAAAAAATAAACCCTAAACCATAAACCTTAAACACTAAATCCTAAACCCTAAATCCTAAACCCTAAACCCTAAACCCTAAACCCTAAACCCTAAACCCTTAACCTAACCACCCTAACCCTATACCCTAAACCCACCCTAAATGACCTAAACTACCTCTAAACTAAATTACTCTAAACACCCTAAACCTACCCCCTATAAACTACCACTGACTCCTACTAACCCACCCACCTCCCTACCCTCTCTCACCTCCTACTCTAAACTAATAAACCCAAAACCCTAAAACTAAACCTAAACTAACCCTGGGTTAAACCTGTTAACCCTAATGCTATACTAAACCTAAACCTTAAACCCTAAACCTAAACCCTAAACCCTAAAAACCTAACCTAAACCTAAAATAAAATAAAATAAAAATAAAACTAAACTAAAATAAAATAAATAAAACTAAACTAAACTAAAAAATAGAATAAACATTAAAATAAAAAACCTTAATAAAATAACAAATAAATGTAAATAAAATAAAATAAACTTAAAATAAAATAAAAACTAAACTTAAACAAAAACCTAAAGTAAATAAAAATAAAACCTAAACCCTAAACTAAAAAAACCTAAACCTAAAATAAATAAAATAAAATAAAATAAACCTAAACTTAAACCTTAAATAAACCAAACCAAAACCCTAAATTAAAAGTAAACCTAAAGCTAAACTAAAAAATAAAACTTAAAAATAAACCTAAAATGAAAACCTAAAACCTAAACTTGAAAAAATAAAATAAAAACCTAAACTTAAACCTAAAAATAAAAAATAAAACCTAAACCTAAAAAATAAAATAAAAATAATACAACACTAAAAAATAAACATAAACCTAAATCTGAACCTGACAAGAAAACTAAAATATAAAACTTAAACTTAAATAAATAAACCTAAAATAAATAAACTAAACTAAATAAAAATAAAAAATAAACCTAAATAAAAATAAAAAATAAAATAAATAAAAATAAATAAAAAATAAACTAAATAAACCAAAACTACTAAATTTCCTATTTAAAAAAAAACCCTAAACTCTAAACCCTGAACCCTAAACTCTAAACCCTAAACTTACAACCCTAAACCCTAAACCCTAAACCCTAAATAAACCCTAAACTACTAAACCAAACCTAAGAATAAACCCTAATAACCACAAACCTTAAACAAATTCCCCAAACCACAAACCTTAAAACACTTAAACTAACCAAAAATACAAACCACAACCTAACTAAATAATAAAATAAATTAAAAAAACAAACCTAATTTCTAAAACTAATAAACATAAACCTAAACTAAACTAAGAATAATTTGTGGCAGAACATCCTATCAACCATGCTGGTCTAGATCTGGATAAGAGGATGATTATCAGTGGTGGTGAGGGATCCGGAGGTGTTATTTAAAGTGGTGGTCAAAGCGGTGGTGGTTATGGAGGTGGCGGGCGATGGAGGTTAAAGCCTTGGTAGTCAGGAGGGGAGATCAGATATGATGGTGGATCGCTACTCGAGAGACCCAATGGTTAATGGGAACTAGAAACTGAAGGACCATCGATCACGACTACTTATGGAAGCTGACTTTATAGTAGATGGTTCTAGTTATCTAGGGTTTTGATTTTTCTATGCATGCTAATTTTTTATTTATGATGTTGCTTGTGTCTTAAAAACTTGGTGTGTTACTTGATGAAATCAAAAGAAGAAATGTTGAATCACAATTTATTCTCTGTAAAAAAACCAAAACCCTAAACCCAAAACTAAAAACTAAAACCTAAACCCAAAACCCTAAAATTAAAAAAAATTTAAAGATAAAAAAAATAAAAAATCCACAAACCTAAACCCTAAAGCTGCTAAACCTAAACCCTAAACCTAAACTATAACCCTAAATCTTAAACTCTAAACCCTAAAACCTAAAACCCTAAACCCCAACTAAACCTTAAACCTTAAACCCCAAACCCTACCCAATAATAAACTAATAAAACTAACTAAACTAAAATAAAAAATAAATAATAAAACTAAAAATAAATAAAATCAAAAACTAATAAATAAAAATAAATAAACAAAATAAAACTAATAAAACTAACTAAACTAAAAAATAATAAATACATAAACTAATAAATAATAAAATAAAACTAAACTAATAAATAAACTAATAACTAAATTAAACATAAAACAAAAAACCCCACTAATATTAACTAAAAATAAACTAATAATAAAATAACAAAATAAAATTAAACCTAAACTAATAAAAACTAAACTAATAAATAACTAAAATTAAACCCTAAACTAAACAACTAATAAATATAATAATAAAACTAAATAATAACTAAACCACTATAATAAACTAATAAATAAAATAACTAATAAATAAACTAAAAAATAACTAATAAACTAACCAATAATAAAACTAATAACTAAAATAATAATAATAATAAACTAATAAAACTAAACTAAAAATAATAAAATAATAATAAAATAATAAAATAAAACTAAAACTTAATAACTAATAATATAACTAAAATAATAAATAATAAACTAAATAAAATAACTAAACTAATAAAATAAAATGTAAATAATATATAATGATAAAATAAATAAATAAACTAAACTAATGATAAAAAACAAACCTAATAACTAACTAATAATAATAACTAACTAAACTAATAAACTAATAACTAATAAAAATAATAAACTAAACTAAAACTAATAATAAAAACACTAAATAATAACAACTAATAACATAAAACTAAACTAAACTACTAATAATAATAAAATAATAAATAATTAAATAAAACTAAAACTAAACACTAAAATTAACTAAATTAATAAATAATAATAAATAAAATAAACTAATAATAAAATAATAACTAAACTAATAAAACTAAACTAAATAAAATAAAATAATAACTAAAATTATAACTAAAAAAAAATAATAATAATAATATAAAGAAACTACATAAATAAACTAAATAAACTAATTAATAATAATAAAAATATTAATAATAAAAAATAAATAAACTAAAATAACCAATAATTAAATAATAACTCATAATAAACTAAAATAATAAAAAAACTAATAAACTAATTATAAAATAAACTAAAACTAATAATAACTAATTAATTAAAACTAATAAACTAATAAATAATATAATAAAACTAAAACTAAAATGTAATAATAACTAATTAAAACTAAAATTAATAATATATAATAAAACTAATAATAAATAATAATAACTAAACTAATAATTAATAATAATAAAATAAACCACTAACTAAAACTAACTAAAACCTAAATAATAATAAAACCAAAACTAATAATAATAACTAAACTAAATAAATAATAACTAACTAAAATAAACTAAATCTAATAAATAAAATAAACTAAATTCTAATAAACTAACCAAAAAAATAATAACTAAAACTAAAACTAATAAACTAAACTAATAACCTAACTAAAAAACAAACATAATTAATAATAAACTAATATAACCTAATAATAACTTATAAGCACTAAACCAAAACCTAAAACCTAAACTAAATTAAACCCTCTTATTGAATTTTGGGATCCCTCGCATTCTTAGTTAGTTTTTGAGTGCTTTCTCTCTTGGAATCCCTATAGATTATCGGTCTTGGGATGATCTTGACCTATTCTTATCACAATGCCATGACTCATGGCATCGACTTCTTCAAATCCATGGGGTAAATCCCACGTGTCGATGGATCCCTCTAGGGCATCAGATTTTTTGGGTAATCCTACCCTCTTGTTACTAAATCTTTTTGAGGCTTTATGGTAAGAATTCCTCCACCGAGCCTCCTTTGAATTTGCTTCATACAACTTTTAAAGGTACTCTAAAAATTACGATTTTAGATGAGGATATTGAAAGATTAACTAAGCATTTTTGCATTTTCTTTGATTGGAATATTTTCATTTAAATGGCCAAAGATGGAAGATATTCATTCCTTTTTTCATAGCTTAAATTTATCTTTCTTTTTTATTGGGTTGATGCAAGGCATGTTACGATTAAACTTTCTAATGACCTTGATTATTGAAGAATTTTTCTAGGTGTTCTTATCATGTTTTTAATTGTCAGTGTGTATTCGTGGATGCCTATGTTTGATGTTAATGAAGAGTCTCTTATTATTCTTATTTAAATTTCTTTAACTAAGTTGCATATTCATCTCTTTAATCATCAGATTCTTTATGCTATTGGGTTGATTTTTGGTCGACCTTTGCAAGTTGATCAAGCAACAGCTGCTTCTTCTAGACCGTATGTTGCTAGAATTCTTGTAGAGATTGATATTACTAAAAGTATTTGAAAGAAATTTGGTTTGGTTCGGAGAAATGTGGTTATTTTCAAAAATTTATTTTTGAGAGCTTTCCCATTTTTTGTAATCATTGTAAGATTCATGGGGATGAAATTTTTGAATGCTTTATTGCTCATCCCTCTTTTAGGAAGCAAATCACAAGCAAGAATTCAATTGCTGAAAAAATTGACGATTCTCTCAAGTTGGATAAAGGAAAATATGCTTTTTTAAAATTCTAATGTTTTGCAAAACCAAATTTTGAATCTTCTAAAAGTTTTACCAATTAATGATTTTCTAATAGAAGGTAATTTTGATGTTTGAAAAGTTTTAACAAAAATCATGCTCTAAGTGTTTCTTTTGATGATTCTATTAAATGGAAGGCTTTAAAGGCTATGGTTAATGATTTTAATGGTTTGATGTTGTGCATAAATCCTTTCATGATGATGGTTTGAATATTATTGATTCTAACACCATTTCTTCCAATAAGTTGGATGTTGTTTCATTTTCTCCTATTTTCGCTTTAGATCGTGGGAAAGAGACTATTTATTTGCCTTCTTTGATTGAGAATGGTGGTGAAAAGAAAGTTCTTATTTCTGATTTTAACTTTTGGTCTTGATAATCTTGTTAATATTGGCGATCCTTCTTTTAAAAAATAAGATTTAGATACCTATGACAATTCTCTCATTGAATAGTTCTATTTGGTTCAAACGATGGTTTTCTATATGGCTAGTAAATGTTCAAAATTTTGGTAATATGCTATGTGTTTCTAAGGGATTTGAATCTTATTTTAATCCCTTACATGAAGATTGTATGAAAATCTAGATTACGTCTCTTGCTTCTTTTATGAATGAAAGAGAGGATACTCTTCATATTTTATTGGAAGGTGAAAATATTGATAATTGACTTATTAATAAAGCTTGTTTACGCTCCTTGTTTCACTTCTAATTTGAAATGCATAATATTTAGATTATCCTTTGTAATGTTGTTGATGATTCTAAATGCTATTCTTTGAAAGATAGGTTCTTCCCCATGCCTTTTATAACAATCGATTCATTTGAATGGAGGAGAAAATGCATGGTTATAAAACTATTTACAAGTAGAAAAGAAAAAAAAAAGTGTTCATTTATGCCCTCCTCACTTGTCGAGGGTTACTCATTCCAAAGCTTCTTGGAAATAATCTCTTCTATCCTTAGGAGGTTTTTGCTTTTGGCTGGTTTTTTCTCTATTGGTTGAGCTTTTGCTGTGTGTTTTCTTGCTAGCTGGAGTATTGGCTTCTTGGCTAATTTTCCTCTTTCTAGCATGGTGTTTCTAGCTTCTTATTTGTTGGGTTTTTTTTTGTGCCCTTTGGCTGGTTGGTTTTGTGCTGGTGGCTTTGTTCCTGTTGGCTTGCCTTTCTTTGGTTGGTGCTTTTGCTCTATTTGTTGGTGGTAGGTTGGGCTTTTTGTCCTTGGTGTGGTTTGTCCATTGGTTGGTTGTTTCTCCAACTATTTATTTTAGCTTATGCTAGGCTTCTTCTTTTTTTTTGGTTTGTTTGGTTCTCTTTCTCTTTCCTGACTATTTTTCTTGGGTGCTCTATTATGTGGTTGCTTTGTTGGCTATTTACTTTCCTTTGGTTGGTGCCTTGGTGTCTTTGGATTGGTGTTATTGTGGGCTTTGTAACATGGTGCCTTGGTGGCTTTGGATTGGTGTTATTATGGGCTTTGTTGGCTTGGTGGTGTGGCTTTGGATTGTTGTTATGGGCTCTGTGTCTTTGAGGATCTTTTCTTTTTTTTTGGTTGTGAGATTCTTTTCTCCCTCTATTTAAAAGGTGTTCATATTTGGTTTTGTTGGGATTGATTTATGTTAATTTATATGTTGCTCTCTCTCTCTTTGTTTCCTTAGCTTCACTTTTCTTTGTTTGGGTGGCTATTATGATAGGTTTGTATTTTTCTTTGGCTAGGATGGCTATGATGATTGATGGATTTTTTCCTTGATATTTTTGTGGTTGGTGAATTTTCCTATTTGTAACCCTTCTTTGAAGCTGGATACACTTAGGATTTGATACCCCTCATTACTGTGATTATCCTTTTTTTCCTCATATTTGAGCTTGAGTTTTTTTCTCTTTATGTTTTGTGATCTCCTTCTAGCTGAGATTTCTTGTAGGTTGCAGGTTCTCTTTTTTAGTTGGTCTCCTCTTTTTCTTGGAGGGAGCTGGAGTCTTACTGATGGTCTCTTTTTTCTTAGATGGCTGGAGTTGTCTTCAATTGCTGGTTGCAAGTTTCCTTTTCTTATGGATCTTCATCTCTTTGGAGGTTCTTTTGGAGCTCCATGGATTCTTCCCCTTCGCTGCCTTTTGCTAGCTTTTTTAGTTCTATCTTTTTTTATTTTTTTCTTTATTGATGTTTAATGTATTAGTTTAGGGACTAAACTCCTTAGGATTCTCTTATAGCTCATTTAAGTAATAATTTTTTTCTTTTTGATTTAGTCTTTAATATGGTCTTCTTGTACCTATTTTTCTGAGCAATAAATCCCTTTTAATTAAAAATAAAAAAACCCTAAACCCTAACAACCCTAAACCTTAAACACTAAACCCTAAACCCTAAACTACTAAACACTAAACCCTAAACCTAAACCTAAAACCCTAAACCTAAAATCTAAACCATAAACCCTAAACCCTAAACCCTAAACCCTAAAACCTAAAACATAAACTAAATAAAACCTAAAAATAAAATAAATAAAATAAAAAAATAACTTAAAATAAAAACCTAAACTAAAACCTAAACCTAAACCTAAAAGTAAAATAAAATAAAAATAAAAATAAACTAAAATAAAATAAATAAAACCTAAACTAAACTAAAAAATAAAATAAACCTAAGAATAAAATACCTAAATAAAATAAAAACTAAACATAAATTAAAAATAAAATAAACCTAAAATAAAATAAAATAAAAGCTAAATAAAAATCTAAACCTAAAAAAATAACCTAAAAATAAATAAATAATAAAACGTAAACCCTAAACTAAAAAAAAAACTAAACCTAAAATAAAAATAAAATAAACAAAATAAAATGAACCTAAACCTAAACTATAATAAACTAAACTAAAATAAATAAAACCTAAACCTAAACCTAAACCTAAAATAAACTAAACCTAAACCTAAACTAAAAAATAAAATAAAATAAACTAAAATAAACCTAAAACTAACATGGGAAGAAGGGTGTGATTTAACTCCAATGGGGAAAATTAGATTGGGTTTAATTTAATGAGTTAATGTATAGACCCTTTAGTGCAATGGACCCACTTAGTGGTTATATCATGACCTACCTAAGGTTTTATAAATCCAAGGGATAGTCTATGGTGGGGTGCTAGCTAACCTAAGGGGTTGCTTTTGTGTAGACTATGCTAGGAAGAAGGAGTAGACTTACATCTTCCAAAGAGGAACAACCGGGTGACACGTTGGATGCACCACAAATCAAACCGGACTTAGGGGACTGAGTGAATGTCATTTGGGATTTATGTCAACTCAAAAGTAATCAAGATTAATTTTATCTTAATTTCATGTTATTTGATATGGTTTTTTTATTTTAGTTTGATTTTGAATTGAGGGCATATCCACTAAGGATGTGAGCTCGGTCAAATTTCACAGATCTAATTTATCGACCATATCGGTGTGCGATGGACCCATTGAGAAGTGGTTATATCAGACTTATCCTACCTTAGATTTATAAATCCAAAGGGATAGTCTACTAGCCATGGGGTAGAGCTAGCCAACCTAAGGGATTTACTTTTGGTATGTAATGGCTATGCTTGGAAGAAGGCATAACAAACTTACATCTTATAAAATAGGGAACAACTACTGGGGTGACATGTTGGTAGCAATAAATCAAACGACTTAGGGACAGTAAAGTGGTCTTTGGAACTTATATCAACTCAAGAGTAGTTAGGCAATTCTTATAGGGAGTTTTGTTGATATTGCCCTAAAGATAGGATGCCTTCTTGGGAAAAGGTACAGCTAGGGGTGTCCTCCTAATCCACAAGTGAACAAGGGACCACACTGAGAAGGGGCTAAGTCAGCCTTGACCTATCTCAAATATACTAGACCAAGAGAGAATCTGCACATCCACATGATGGATTCTCCAACCACAGGGGTGATTACTAGGGAACTATATGATAGTAACCGGATAATGTCTAAATGGGGATGTGATCCAAATATAGTGCCCACAAGGGTGTTGCTAGGGGCATTATCACGAGAAAGAAAGCCTATAGGTGTACAATGGCCAACTCAAGAAGAAAGCATAGAAAACTTATATTTACCATGAGTGGTGTATCCTAAGGTGCGAGAGCCAACCAACCTAAGGTGTATCCATCAGCATAAGTGGTGTATCCATCAGCAAAGTGAGAGCCAACCAACCTAAGGTGCCCGTTAGTGTACAATGATCAATCTGGAAAGAAAGCATGTAGGCTTACAACTTTCTAAGAGGAACTGATCATCAGGATAGTCTGTGATTGGCAAGACGGATGTCATCTGACCTAAAGCGATAATTAAGCGGGGAGCCCTAAAAAAGGACTGGATTCATACTTGAAGTAGTCAGGAGGGAAGGAACTACTAGGGGACTTATCTTAAACCTTAAATATACTCAACCTGGTTAGTGCACAAAGGCTAATCTAAGAAAAAAGCATAGCAGACTCACATCCTCTTAAACGAAGTCAACATGAGGTAGCTTACAATAGTAAGGCCTACCAAACTAACAAGGTGTCTCATTGTGCAGTGGCCAAGTAAACAAGTAAAGTGTAGCAGACATACATTCTCCAAAGCAAGAAGACCAATGTGGTGACACACTAGTTGGGTAGCGTGTTAGCTCGACTTAGAGCAGTTAATGAGTGAGTGCGATTGGGGGCATCATCTCAACTCAAAGTAGTCCGAGACAAAATAAATGTGTTTGTTTTATATGTTTTTGTGTAGTTTGTGTTTTTGTTGTGTCAATGAAAGATAAAGCTTGGGTTCTTACATACACTAAACACATTGTCGATTCATAAACAAAAATACTTTCAACATGGAAGAGATTGAATTATACATTAATGATAATTATTTTCAAACATGATTTATAATATTTCTTTAAGTAGAGCTCGTTGATTGAAAGCATTGGTTGCTCTCCCTTATGATTAATAAGCTGATAAGATCCTCCTTGGTAGGCCTTCTCTATGAAAAAAAGGTCTTCTTAAGTAGGTTCAAACTTGCCTCTGATTTTATGACGGGCAACAATCGATCTCCTTAGAACTAAAATAAGCTCTCTTAGTTGAAAAGCTCTAGGATGGACCAACATGTTATGAGTATGAATCATTTTAGCTTTGTACAACTCAAGATTTTGGCATGCCCATAGGCATCTCTCCTCCAAACCTTCAAGCTCTTCTAATCACGACTTGGTGTTATGCTTTGTTGTGATCTTTCTACCCATAATTATCCTTAGTGATGGGAGTTGGACTTCTAATGGTAGAACGACTTCAGACCCATACACTAAGGAGAAAGGAGGCGAGTTGGAGTTCTATATGTGGTGTGGTAGGCCCATAATGCTTCAATTACTTTTGCCACGATCACTTGTTGTTGTCAAGTGTCTTCTTTAGTATTTGGATGAGAGCTTTGTTGAAGAATTCTGCTAAGCTGTTTGCCATCAAATAGTTGATGGTAGAATATCTCCAATATATGTTGTGTCTCCAGGAAAATTTGTTAATCTCAACGCTCTTGAATGCAGTACCATTATCAAAAATAATTCATCGAGGCACTCCGAACCTATATACGATATGGTTCCTAAAAATGGAGCACATGCTGAGATGTGACCTCTTTGAGCGAAATCACTTTTGCCAATTTGGAAAAGTAGTCAGTAGCAGCTAAGATGAACTGATGACCCTTAAAAGGAGGAGGATCAATCGAACCCACTATGTCGGTACCCCAACACTCGAGTAGCCATGAGGCCTAATGTAAGTATTAGATGGTTGGTGTAGGACCACGCCGTGTATTTGATATTGGTGTCATCACCTAGCAATATCCATGCAATCTTTGATCATCGATGGACAGTAGTATCATAGTCTCTTGATCTTGGCTTTCATCTTCGAACCAGATTGGTTAGCTCCACATAATCCACGATCACAAACTTATGGGCTTCGTGCTTGTCTAAATAACCACATATGATAGAAAGACTACATAAGATCATCCACAAGAGCATAGAAAGTGCTCTCTACTTCATCTGATGGGCTTATGACTTCTCTTGAGGTAGTTTTCCTTTATTTAGGTAATCCATGTATGGTTACCTACAATCTAAGTCATCATTTTTCTTGGCAAACCTCCCTTCAAGAGAGTACTTTTTTATGAGTTCAATATACTAATAGGATAAGACTTATCTATTTTGGACCTTTATTGATATGGACTCATCCTGATATGCCAAGCTTGCTTGGCTAAAAGTATACTATATCATTCTCTCCACACGAGGAATATTATAAATGATATAACCTGGATTTGGGCCAACAACTCCATGGTGTACTTGTGGTAGTGATGGAGCTTGGGATTTATAACCTTATAGGACCCAGCGATTTGGTTGATAACTAGTTGAGAATCCCCAAAGATGTTGATGTTCTAAATGCTTAGACTAACGACTAACTCCAGATCGACAATCATAGCCTCATATTCGACTTTATAATTGGTGCAAGGATTGATTGATATGAGAATCATCACATCATGGTCGAGTTAAGAGAACTATTCCTACCCCTCTCTAGAATAGTAGATTATGGTTCTTCTCCTCTTTGAGAGGAAGTTAGACCATCAAAGTACATCTCCCAATGGTGAATGCTAGTGTCCCATAAGATCATGATTTGTTCAACAGGGAGATCATCACTAAGCAAGAGTCACAAGTTGGTGGTATACTAGAAATGCTTGTCCTTTCATGCATGGAGGGTATAAAGGTAATGTCAAACTACAAGAAATCATGGATCATCATGCCAACCATTCGATAAGTCATGAGATACTTAGTGGATTGATCCTAGAGATTAAGTTCACCTTATGAGGAAGCATGTGTCAGTAGCTTTTGGATGCAAAGATTATAGCTAAAAAATGCTTCTCAATGAGTGGATAATTAGCAGATTGGGAAGATGATGAGGTAGTAGTGCATTTTCCTTCCCTTCATCATTTGGGCCAACAAAGCACCAAGGGAGTCATTTAATGTAGGTGTAAAGTATGAGCAATTTGTTTGGGATGGGGTCGCTAGAACTTGTGGCATCATCAAGTAACACTTGATGTCTTCAAAGGCATGCTCACACTTGTCATCCCATTTGAACTTGACATCCTTTTTGACAAGTGCTAAGAATGGTTGACATCTTCTAGATAGGTTGGATATAAAGCTTATTAGATATGCCAATTTCCCTTGGAATGATTTGAGTTGAGTTAAAATTTTTGTGGCAATTCTAATATCGCCTTAATCTTCTCTCGATCGATTTTGATTCCCTCGTGTCAACAACAAACCCAAGGAATTTTCCAAGCTACCCAAATTAACACTTCAGGGGTTCATTTTAAGGTTAAATTATCTTAACTATTCAAAAATTACTCTCAATTCAATAAGATGGTCTTCTGTTTCTCTACTTTTGGCCATGAGATCATCGACATTGCACTTGAATTGATGATGAATGAGTTCGCCAAAGATTTGAGTCATAGCATGCTCGTATGTAGCATTGGCATTTTAAGGCTAAAGGCATGACCTTATAAATAGATTTTGATCAGGACCTTATAGAAATAGATTTCAATTGGGGGTTCAAAAAGTAGGTTTCTTTCATCTTCAAGGCCATCTTTATTTGGTTAAATATGAGCCATCCATGAAAGAGAAGACGCATGAGATGTGTCCACCACTTTGGATTGATAGTGGAAATTCATCTTTGGGCATGCCTTATTTAAATCAAAATTGATGCATATGTGAATTTGGCCATTCTTTCTTATAATTGGGATGATGTTGGCTAACTGTAGGGTATTTTGCTTCCTGATGAAACCAACATCAATTTCTTGACTTCATAAATGTCTATGTCTAATCACATGTGTCTAGGAGCTTGCTTGATAGGGTTACCAGTAGGCTCTATTACTAGTTTATGGACTACTACATTAGGAGCTAATTAGGAATCTCTTCATAACTTAATGCAAAGCAGTCCTTAAACTCAGTCAATAGCTTAACTAAGTCATTGGTTTTAATTCCATTCGACAAAGAACTGATGAATGTCGGGTGTGAGTCTTCTTTACTTGATCTCTTCTTTGAACTCTGGTGCATCTTTGACTTCAAAATTATTTGGATCACTTGAAGTTTCTAAGCATAGCTCCTCATATGAGTTAATGTGATTTGAAAAGAACCTATTAAATTTCAAATGAATGGTGATGACTAAGCAATAATCATCATCATTGATTGGACCCACTATACCGAATGATAGTCCCAGTCTTGATTGAGAGCTTTTGCATTTGTTCTTCCATATTCTTTCGAAGTAATCTGACCTATGCTTTGACCAAGTATGTGGGATTAACCCTTTCTTTGCTAAATTATGAACACAAGTCAAGTATAAATCCAAAGGTAATTCTATTAAATCTTTATATGAATCATCCTCAAATTCTACATCAACTTCTTTACTTGAAGATGATCCTCCCAGAAAGAATCTTTGAGTCTTCACACTTGTGGATGACTTAGGGGCTTCCTTAACTAGCAAACCTTCAACTTTTTGAGAGGAAAGTGGGGTTAGAGCTAAGGTTCTCAACGGATTCTTAACTATTTCACATATAGACTTGGATACACATATGCTTTTGCTTTGGAGCCCGCCTTCCTTATCTGCTAAAGTGTCACCTCCAAGGGAATCTAAGAAGAGTCTGTGCTAACCATATAAGACTCAGCCTATGAACTAGATTCTAAGTCTATATGGATAGAAAGTGTACTCTTGGCAGCTGGGACATATCTTTTGTTAGGCAGCTAATAAGGAGGTTTTGCACCCTGGACTACCAACTGCCTCTTCCTTTACCTAGTGGAGGCTAGGTCACCCATATGTTCAAATGGAGTAATGAACTGGGTGGAATCTAATGTCCCCACTTCCTCCTCCAAGTCTATTTCCTCTCTTTATTTTCTTTTCATTTTCTCTTTTCTTTTTTTTTCTTTTCTCTTTCTTTTTCATTTTCTTTTCCTTTTTCTTTCCTTTTTCTTTTATTTATAAACTTTGGCCAAGTTCACGCGAATAGACTTGTTGATTTTGAGGGATGTAGTAAGCTATATCCTCATACATGCCAATCTCGTGAACTATAAATGGCTTGAGATCTTCTTTGACACAGTAGACGATCCCACCTCTCATGAACTTCGTACACTAATGTAGAGAAGATGGAACTATGTTGTTCTCATGTATCCATGGTCTCCCAAGCAAAGCGTTGAAAGATATATCTGAGTTTATAATGTGAAACTTGACTTCGGTCTTCCAATCATCTATCTCCAAGGGCAACACTATGGAGCCTAAGTCCTGTTGACTTCACTTTTGGAGTGCGAATTCAACCTTCACATCTTAGACTTAAGAGTCTTCTGGATGCTAAGACTTCCTTAGTCATTAGACACTCCTAACAATTTGGTAAACACTTAACCTAAGCATAAAGACTTAGAAGATTTAACCATAAGATTAGGTTATGCATTAGGGATTAGGATAATCCACCTACCCTACAACCCAAATCCAATCCATGTTCACCTTCTCAAACCAAACCTCAAGTTCAATTCAGACATCAAATTCAAATCCAAAACCAAACCCAAATTCCAAAACCAAATGATTGAAGCCCATGATCAAATCCAAACTTGAAACCCTTCCTAAGCCATATGACCTATCCCATGGACTTAGCCAAATCTTAATCCAAATCAATCTAAAATCATTTGATTTTCTCATAATCAATTTATATCTTCAATCATCTTCCTAAATATAAATCAAACCTACATTGAAATGATCAAAACTAAATAAAACTAAATCAAATTAACTCAAAGCCCTTCCTAAGCTATATGACCTATCCCATGGACTTAGCCAAATCTTAATCCAAATCAAGTCAAACTCAATTGATTTTCTCAAATCAATCATATTTCAATCTTCACAAATTTAAATTAAATATACATTTAAATCATCAAAACTAAATCAAACCAAATCAAAATCAAACCTAAGCCACATGGCACAACTCCTTGGACTTAGCCAAATTTTCTTATTCCAAAACCCAAATTAATTGATTTTCTCATGAATCATACCTTTAATAATATTCACAAATATAATTGAAATCTACAATCATTAAGCCAAACCAAAATCAACCCAAGTCAAACCCAACTTAACCCTTTTGACTTGAAATGTTCAAATGAACTAAAACCCATTTGAACCCAAGCCAATTGCAATTGAATTTATTCATCAATCCCAAATCCATATATAAACTCAACCCAAAATCTAGACATCTAAATCGAATTGGTCCACTTGACCCAGAGTGGCCAATTTGACCATTTTGAGTCAAGTTCTAATCCTACCCAAATTAGATTGAACCAAGCTCATCAAAACCTCTAATCATGATTGTTGATCACCATAGGTTGATCAATTGTCACAAATTAGGTCAAACTAAGTTAACTTTGTCATTTGACCAAGTCAACCCCTTAACCCATATGAACCCAAACTAGCCAAATTGCAACCTAAGATAAATCCCTTGAATCCAATGATTCATACCAAATCAAAATCAATATTTGATGAGACTTGACCTTCAATTGAGTGAAACCAAACCCAATTGGCCCTCTTGACAAAAGTTGACCTAAATTGACCTAAAAGACCAAATTGGGTCAAATAAAAATATAAACCAAGTTGATTGTAACCAATGGCTCAACTTCATTCTAAATTGATTATTGAACTTGGCCAAAGCAATGAATGGACCTAATTGAACCCAATTGACCTACTTAGCCAAAAGTTACCTAAAGGTTCAAGATGGCCTAAAATAAAATCGAATCCAAATTAACTGAAACTAAAGACTACAATCATCTTCAAATGGTCAACTAAACCCAAACTCCAATTTGGCCAATTTGGTCAAATTGGTCAACTTAACCCATTTGACCCAAATGAAATCAAATGAGCCAAAATCAAATCTAAGCTAAACAAAACCAGACCAATTGAACCAAAACATCCCAAATGATCATATGAACTTGACCCAACCCTTGGTTTGACCCAATTTGACCAATTGGTCAACTTGATCTAACCTAACCCAATCTGACCAAAATGAGTAGAATTGAGCCAAACCTAACCAAATCAACTCCAATTGACTTAAAATTTGGGCTAACCCACTTTTGGCTCATTTTCAAATCTGCCAAATCAAATAAAGCCAAATGATCATTCTACTCTTAGTTCAAGGTCATCACATGAGAAAATCACCCATGTAAGTGGCCATTTCCATTACTTGGCCACTTTACTCTAATGGTCCACCTAGCCCTAAGACATTAACCCGACCCAAGGGGTGGTTGGTCAATTATGACCCATAAGAGGTAAAATCACCTCACCCTCTCCATTGGAGCATTTGAAAACCATAGGCCATGATTCCTCCTTGGCAGCCACCTCCACACCTTCAACCAACCAAGCTAAGCCAACTCACCTCCTCCCTGCCACCCATGACTCCCTCAGATGGTCGGACGATCACTAGATGCCAAACCATATCCCACCGTTCAATCAAGATGAAGGGGGGCATACACCCTCTCATTTCCACTCAAACACACACAAAAAATTATTCCTCAAAGCTACCCAAGATGAGCCACTAAGTCATTCCCTAAGCTCCAAGCTCTGTTCCTCGATCAAAATGCCATTGCCATCCCAAATAGACACTCCCATTTCCAATGTAACATTTCTATCAAACTCACATTAACTTTGCACACCTTCTAGGCCTCATCAGCAAGAACAAATCATCTCCTAAGCTTCCCACCAGGTGGACTTTGATCAAAGCCGAGCTCCAAATCATCAGTCCTTCCTAAATAAAAACTAAACATAAAATTAAAATAAAATAAACTTAAAATAAACCTAAAATAGAATAAAATAAAACTAAATAAAACCTAAACCTAAAAAATAAATAAATAAATCTTAAACCCTAAACTAAAAAAAACTAAACTTAAAATAAAAATAAATAAAATAAACCTAAACCTAAACCTAAAGTAAATAAAATAAAATAAACTAAAAAATAAACCTAAATCTAAACTAAAAAATAAACCTAAAATAAACCTAAAATAAAAAATAAATAGATTAAACACTTAAATTAAAACCTAAACCTAAACCTAAAAATAAAATAAAATAAAATAAATTAAAACCTAAACTAAACAAAATAAAAATAAAAATAAACCTAAGAATAAAAAACCAAAATAAAATATAAACTAAACACAAAATAAAAATAAAATAAACCAAAAATAAAATAAATAAGAACTAAATAAACCTAAACCTAAAAAATAAACTTAAAATAAAACCAAAAAAAAAATAAAACCTAAACTAAAAAAAAAACCTAAACCTAAAATAAAAAATAAAATAAACAAAATAAACCTATACCTAAACTAAAATAAACTAAACTAAAATAAAAAACATAAACCTAAACTAAATAAAATAAAATAAACTCAAAATAAACCTTAAACAAAATAAATAAAACCTAAAATAAACTAAAATAAAATTAAACCAAAACCTAACAAATAAAATATAAACTTAAACTAAACCTAAAATAAAAATAAAACCTAAGCTAAGAATAAAAAAATAAACTCAACTAAAAAAATAAACCTAAACCTAAAAAAATAAACTAAAATAAAACCTAAACTAAAATAAATAAACTAATAAATAAACTAAATGAAATAAAATAAAAAATAAACCTAAATAAGGATAAATAAATAAAATAAACTCAAAAAATAAAATAAGCTAAATAAACTAAATAAACCTAAACCATTTACTTAATTTCTTAAAAAAAAAAATCCTAAAACCCTAAACTAAACCCTAAACTAATAAACCCTAAACCTACAACCCTAAACCCTAAACTCTAAACCATAAAAAACCTAAACCCTTAATCCTAAATCCTAAGCCTTAAACCCAAAAACCTAAACCCTAAACCTATTCCTAAAATAAACCCTAAACCTAAATCCTAAACCTAAAACCTAAACCCTAAGTCCTAAACCCTAAATCCTAAACCTTAAAACCTACAACCCTAATCCCTAAACCCTAAACTAACTTTAAACCCTTAACCCAAAACTAACCTCTAATGTTAAACCCTAAACCATAAACTAACCCTAAACCTTAAGAATGGGTAGAACCTTGATGGTAGGAACATCACCTCACTCCTAGAAAGCTGAGGCAAAGGTGGAGGTAGCATCAAGTGGGGGGGATCCGAGGTCTGGATATGGAGGTGGTGGGAGCATTGGTGGTTGGATGAAGGAGAGATGGAGGTTATAAACCATGGTGGTGGTAGGGAGAGA
Organism: Cymbidium sinense; assembly: GCA_021442155.1. Taxonomy (NCBI): domain Eukaryota; kingdom Viridiplantae; phylum Streptophyta; class Magnoliopsida; order Asparagales; family Orchidaceae; genus Cymbidium; species Cymbidium sinense. The sequence continues at coordinate 21,112,880 of CM038222.1, forward strand.
GATCGGATATGATGGCGATCCGCTACGAGAGGTGGGGTGGTTCTGATGGGAACTGGAGAAACAGAAGAACAATCAATATCTTATAAATTATGCTTTACAAGAGATGGTTCTACTTATCTAGGGTTTTTGATTTTCTCTATGGTTGCTCATATTTTATCTATGTCATCATTTGTGTCTTAAAAAACTTGGGGTACTACTTGGTTGATGAAATCAAAAAGAAGAAATGTTGAATATGAATTTGTTCTCTATTAGAAAAAAAAATCTTAAACCTTAAACCCTAAACCCTAAACCCTAAACTAAAACTTAAACCCTATACGTAAAACCTAAATACTAAAACCTAAACTCTAAACCCAAAACCCTTAAACCTAAACCCCAAACCCTAAACCCTAAACCCTAAACCCTAAACTAACCCTAAACCATAAACCCTAGACCCTAAACCCTAAAAAGCTAAAAACCTAAATCTAAACTAAATAAAACTCAAAAATAAAATAATTAAAAAAAACTTAAACCAATATAAAATAAAAACATAAACTAAATCCTAAACCTAAACCTAAACTTAAACAAATCTAAATGAAAATAAAATAAAAAATAAAACTAAACTAAAATAAAAGAAATAAAACCTAAACTAAACTAAAAATTAAAACCTAAATAAAATAAAACCAAACTTAAAAAAAATAATAAAACTAAATAAAACCTAAACCTAAAAAATAAACCTAAAATAAATAAAATAAAATAACCCAAAACTAAAAAAAAATAAACCTAAATATATATAAATAAAATATAAAAAATAAACAAAATAAAATAAACCTAAACCTAAACTAAAATAAACTAAACCAAAATAAATAAAACCTAAACTTAAAATAAATTAAATAAAATAAAATAAACTAAAATAAACCTAACCTAAAAAAAACCTAAAATAAACCAAAAATAAAACCTAAGACATAAACCTAAAAAAATAAAATAAAACCTTACATAAACCTTAAAAAAAAATCTAAACCTAAAAAATAAAATAAAAAATAAACTAAAAAATAATCCTAAACCTAAAAGATAAACTAAAATAAAATAAACTAAAATAAATAAACCTAAAATAAATAATAAAAACTAAATTAAAAAAAAATAAACCTAAATAAAATAAAAAAATCAAATCAAATCAAATAAATAAAAAAATAAACTAAATAAACCTAATTTTTTAATTAAAACCTAAACCCTAAATCCTAAATAAACCCTAAACCATAAACCTAAATCTAAAAAAACCATAAACCTAAACCTAAACCCTAAACCCTAAACCCTAAACTAAACTTAAAATAAACCCTAAAACCCTAAACATAAACCCTAACCTAAACATAAACATAAACACTAAACCCTAAACTCTAAACCTAAACCCTAAAACCTCTAAACCCTAAACCTAAATCATAAACCCTATAAACTAAACCTAAATAAACCTAAAATAAACTAAACAAACCCTAAACCTAAACCCTAAATAAAACCTAAACCTAAACACTAAACCCTAAACCTAAAACCTAAATCTAAACTAAACCCTAAACTAACCTAAACTAACCCTAAACCCTAAGAATGCAACCTTGATGGGAAGACATCACTAAGCTCTTCTATCTGGTGTAAGTAAAGGTGGAGGGCGACATCAAGGGTGGTGGGGATCTAAGTGTTGGATGGAGGTGGTGGTTGGAGTAAGTGGTGGTTATGTGGGAGGAGCGAAGGTTACCCATGGTGGTGGTGAGAGAGATCGGGATATAATGGTGAATCTCGCTACTAGAGGCGGTTGGTTCTATGGGAACTAGAGAAATAAGAATGAAATCTGACCACTTATAGAATTGTGTCTTCACATAGAGATGATTCTACTTATCATGGGGTTTTGATTTGCTCTATGGGTGCTCATTTTGATCTATGTCATTGCTTGTCTAGAAAACTTGTGATACTTGGTTGATGAAATAAAAGAATAAATGTTGAATCTAAATGTTCTTATTAAAATACCTTAAACCCTAAACCCTAAACCCTATAAACCCTAAACCCTAAAAACTAAACCTAAAACCCTAAACACCCTAAACCCTAAACTAAACCTAAACCTAAACCCTAAATCCTAAACCTAAACCTAAACCCTAATCAAAACCATAAACCCTAAAACCATAAAACCTACAACCCTAAACCTAAACCTAAACTAACCCTAAACCTAAACCCTGAACCCTAAACCCTAAACCCTAAACCTTGAATAAAGATGTCATTAGAGTAGATCTAAAGAATGACCTATTCCTAACATAGTATGGTAGCTAAAATCTTCAAGAGACTTTCTTGACTATTATAGATTTGAATACCTAAACCTAACCCTAAATCATATTATATGATATATTATATATAATGTAGCATCATATATTTGAGCATAGTGATGTGTTTTGGATGTTATAAGATTTTTTTGAAAAGTTTTAGTATATTATGGTATTGTGCCTTATAGTTTATATTAACATAAATCATAAAAATATTGATTTAATAAATCTGATGATGAAATTTATTAAATTTGAAGTGGGAATTAGGTTGTATTACCAAAGGTGTGCTATGCCATTTGTAGTCTAAAAAGTAAGATTTTATGTTCAAAATAAATATTATTTTTTGTAGCATAGTATAGCATCATATATCATAATATATTGTTTTTATTTTAAATTCTTTTAGTATTTTACAATCATGACAGCCTACACTAGCATTATTTATAATAATGTTCATTTAGACTTTAAAATGGTGGAATTTTTCCAAATTCATAATAGGTAGAGCATGGCATCATAATATATTGTTTCAATTTAAAATATGTAAGTGATATGACTAAAATATATAATTTTTATATTATTTAGACTAATTTTATGAATTTTTATCTTAAGAAATCCCTTGTGATGTGATATGCAATATAATATAATATAATATCTTATAGTGTATTATAATATAGGATGCCATAACGTAGTGTAGCATTATGCATTATAGCAAACTATTGTGTATTACTACTTATTATTTAGCATATTTTAGTTTGTTATAGTATGACAAAGTAGAGTTTGTACTGGCATTATTCATAAAAATACTGATTTATAGGCTGAAATGATGGTATTTGACCAAATTTAAGGTAAGCTTAAGGGAACATCATTGGGGGTGTGATATGGTGTGTCATTTAATCAAAAGAATGAGATTTTGCATCCAAAATAAATGTTCAATTTCAACCAAATTTTATAAATTTTTTTGCTTAAAGTGATTCATTTTAAGGTGTATTGTAACATAATATATTATATGAAAGCATATTAAAATATAATGTACATAACAATACAACTTCACATGTATATGAATGTGGTGGTGTGTTACTAAATGTTATTGTACATTTTAATATATTTTACTTCTGTTATAATATATTGGGTCAAAACTCATAAAAATATTAATTTGAAGGTTAAGATGGAAGAATTTGGCCAAATTCATGAAAACACCAAGAAGCAACACCAAAATCATGCTATTTTGTACCATTTCTAATAGAAAAATAACAATTTTACATCAAAAATAAACATTATTCATATTTTGAGAAAATTGTGTTATTTGTTCTTTTTAAGTGATTTTAATGAGGTGTAATGTTAGACAATATATTATATTATAGCAAATTACAATATAACATCATAATTTATAATATAATATAGTGTTAATTCACACTATAATATATTTAACATGATATTGTATAGTAAATTTGAGCTTACACCATCACAAAGAATAAAATGTTGATCACAATGTTAAGATTATGTAATTTGAATGAATACATTAATAGGCTTTTGGTTGAAGTATTAAAGGTGTGCGTAAGATAAGAAATAAGATTTGATGAGAATTCCATGTCGAAGACATGGAGAGAGATCCGCTAGGGGATCACACATGCATTGGACATAATATGTGAGGGGTCTATGTCGAGGGCATAGAAGAAGAAAATAAGCTATGGATAAGGTTTGAATTTGATTTGATTATATGATTTGTGGAAAGAAGATCCACTGGGGATAAGAATCTATAATCCACTAAAGATTAAGATCGAATCGACTTTAATTTATTTTATTTTAATGTGGAGGCATATCTACTAGAGATATGAGTCCGGATCGGAAGATGAACCTTCTACTAGGTAAGCAAGTTCGATCCGCTGGGATTGGGATTTGAGTTTGATTTCAAATTGTTTTGGGGATGTATCTGCTGGGAATAAGAGTTTGGTTGGATTTCTTTGATTTAGACTCTACTAGAGAGTTGGTTTAATTTGGCTCAACTAGGGAGGTTGGTTTTGGATTTGATTTGTTTGCTTGAATTGTTTATATATTATTTGGGGCTCCATTAGGGAGAAGGGTTTGATTTAACTCCACTAGGGAAAATCATATTGGATTTAATTTAGTTTGAGTTAATGTATGGACCCTGTCAGTGTGCAATGAACCCACTGAGAAGGGGCTATATCATCCTTAACCTACGTCAGGTTTACAAATCCAAAGGAATAATCTATCGGTTGTAGGGTAAAGCTAGCCAACCTAAGGGGTTTCCTTTTAGTGTGTAATGATTATGCTAGGAAGAAGGCATAGAAGACTTACATCTTCCAAAGTGAGGAACAACTACTGGGGTGACCAATTGGATGCACAATCAACCTAACCTGGGCATTGAAAGTGAATTCCACTTGGGATTTATGTCAACTCAAAAGTAATTAGATTAATTTTATCTTAATTTTATGTGATTTGATATGGTTTGTTTGGTTTAATTTTTGAGGCATATCGTTGGGGATGTGAGCTTGATCAAATTTGATAGATTTAATTTATGGACCATATCTGTGCGATGGACCCATTAAGGGATATATTAGACTTGTCCTATCTATTTACAAATCCAAAGGGGATAGTCTACTCCATGGGGTAGAACTAGCCGGGGTTACTGATGTGCAATGGAAAGAAGGCTAGTAGACTTACATCTTCTAAAGTAGAACTCGGGTGACCTATGGTAGACAACAAATCAAACCCAACTTATGGGCTAATTAGTGAGTGAATGCCATTGGGACTTATATCAACTCAAGAGTACAATTCCTAGGAGTTTTACGGATACCGCCTATAGATAGGATGTCTTCTTGGGAAAAGGTCTGTAGGGTGTCCTCCTAATCAACAAATGAATATATATTTTGTTTATATGTTTGTGTGGACCCTGTTGGTGTGTGAGGGATAACATTAAGAAGGGGCTATGTCGACCTTGACTTATCTTAGATTTAGTGGACCAAGGGAGAATCTACACATCCATAGGATCAATTCTCCAACTGTAAGGGTGGTTATTAAAATAAGGGAACTATTCAATCCGATAAGATGTAGTGTTTAAATGGGGTCGTAAAGGATGTGGTGCAAATATAGTTTCCATAAGGGAGGTGATGCTAGGGGCATTATCTTGAGCCTTAGAAAAGAAAGCCATGTACAAAGGTGGCCAACTCAATAGAAACCAGAAGCGTGACTTACAACCGCATGAGTGGTGGTGTATCTTACAAAAGAGAACCAACCAACCTAAGGTGCCGCCGGTGCAATGATCAATCTGAAAGAAAGCATGTAGGCTTACAACTTTCCAAGAGGAATAAATCATTGGGATAGTCATCTAGATAGATGCTATGACCTAGTGACTACTACTGGGATCCCGAAAGGACTGACCCATACTTAGTAGGGAAGGATCCACTAGAAGACTTATCGTAAACCTAAAATATACTCGACCCAGTGAGTGCACAAAGGATAATCCAAGAAGAAAGCGTAACAGACTCACATCCTCTTAAGCGAAGCCAACATAAGGTACATGACCAATTCCTATCAAACTAACAAGGCTCATGGTGCAATGGCCAAGTAAGGAAGGAAAGTGTAGAAAACTTACATCCTCCAAAGCAAGAAGACCAGGGGTGAGACACATAGGGTAGCTAGCTCACCTAGAGCATCGAGTGAGTGGTGTTATCTCAACTCATAGTAGTCGACAAAAAATACATGTGTTTATTTTATATGTTTGTGTAATTTGTTTGTGTTGTGATGAAGGATATGCCACTCTTCTTACACCTACCCTAAACACATCATGGTAGATTCATAAACAAGAATACTTTCAACATGGAAGAGATTCAATTCAAAATGGAATTTTCATTGATGATAATTATTTTCAAACTTGATTTATAATATTTTTATAAGTAGAGCCCATTGATTGGAAGCATTGGGCACTTTCCCTTATGATTAATAAGCTGATAAGATCCTCCTTGGTAGGCCTTCTCTACTGCAAAAGGGCCTTCCTAAGTGGGTTAAAACTTGCATTCCATCTTACGATGGGCAACAATCAGTCTCCTTAAAACTAAAATAAGCTCTCTTACTTGTAAAGCTCTAGGGTGAACCAACTTATTGTGAGCTTGAATCATTTTAGCTTTATACAACTCAAGGTTTTATCATGCTTGCATGCGTCTCTCCTTCAAACCTTCTAGCTCTTCTAACCATAACTTGGCATTCTGCTATTTTCTGATCTTGCTTCCACAGCTAGCCTTAGTGATGGGAGTTGGACTTCTAATGGTAGAATGGGTTTAGACCCATACATTAAGAAGAAAGGAGTAGACCGAGTTGAGTTTGTGCGAGCCCATAAAGCTTCAACTAACCGCCATGCCACTATCACTTATTATTGTCGAAAGTGTCTTTTAGTATTTGGATGAGATTTGTTGATGGAATCTAGTGCCATTTGCCCTGTAGTTGATGGTATAATATCTCTTATCTATATTATTTTGGGCAAATTTGATCTCGGTTTTAAATGCAATACCATTATCATATATAATTCATTGAGGCACTCCAAACCTATATATGATATGGTTTCTAAAAATGAGCACATGTCGAGTTGTGACCTGAGAAATCACCTTCCCATTTGAAAAAGTAGTTGTAGTTAAGATGAACCAATGACCTGGAAAAAGGAGGATCAATCAAACCCACTATGTACACCAACACTCAAATGGCCATGAGGCCAATATAGGATGTTGAATGTTGGGTGGTTGGTGTACGACCACATCGTTTATTTGATGTTGGTGGCATCTCCTAGCCATATGCATGCAATTATTGATTATCAATGACCAGTAATATCCTAGTCTCATGATCTTTGATTTCATCTTCTAATAAGATTTTTTGGCTCCACATAATCCTGAGTGCACCTCAATCAAGATCTTAAGGGCTTCATGCTTATGTAAACAACGTAGCCACATATGATCAAAAGACCACTAGTTCAAGACACCATCCACAAGAGCATTGGAATGTGCTCTCTGCTTCATCTAATGGGCTTCAGACTTCTCTTGAGGTAGTTCACCTTTATTTAGGTAATCCATGAATGGTTACCTCCAATCTAACTCTTCATCCTTCTTGGCAATGGAAACCTCCCTTTAAGAGAGTACTTTTTGATGATTTCAATATCAATAAGAGAAGACTTGTTTGTTGGACCTTTATTGATATGGACTCATCCTTCGACATGCAACCTTGCATGCTTGGCTAAAGCATATGTTTCATTCTCTCCTCAAGGAATCTTATGAATGGTAACCTCTAAGATTTGGGCCAATCCATGGTGTACTTGTGGTAGTGATGGAGCTTGGGCTTTATAACCTTATAGGATCCAATTTTGATAATAACCAGAGATTCCCTGATATTGATGGATGTTTTAGAGTAATGACTAACTCCAGAACAATCAAAGCCTCATTTCTTCATGGTGCAAGGATTGGATATGATATGAGAATCTCATTACATTGTAGTCTAGAGTTAAGAGAACTATTCCTACCCATGCCTAATCTGAATAGATTGTGGTTCTTCTCCTCTTGAGAGAAACTCACCATCAAAGTACATCTCCCGTGAATGCTAGTATCCCCTAAGTTCATGATTTATTCATCAGAGAGATCATCACTAAATGGAGAGCCAGTAGGAAGTGAGTGTGCTGCTAAGAAATCCACTAGCGCTTATCCTTTCACCGTACAGAGGGGTATGAAGGTAATGTCAAACTATGAGAGAATCTTAGATCATCATGCCAACTGTCCAGATGGTGTCGGTCGTGTCATGAGATAGTATAGTGGATTGATCCTAGAGATTAAGTTCACCTTATGAGGAAGCATGTAGTGATGTAGGTTTTGGGATGCAAAGATTAAAGCTATGCAATGCTTCTCAATAGGTGGATAATTAGCCTCAGAGGATTATGATGGTGAGGTAATATAGTGTGTTTTCCTTCCTTCATCATTGGTTTGGGGCAACAAAGCACCAAGGGAGTCATCTAATAAAGCAATATAAGTATGTGAGCGCTGAATAGGCTACTAGAATATGACGTCATCAAGTAATGCTTGATGTCTTCAATGCTCACACTTGTCATCACTTAAACTTGGCATCCTTTCATAACAACCAAGAATGGTCTTCCGAGTTGGATATAAAGCATCTAGATATGCCATCTGCCCTTGGAATGATACAAGTTGAGTTAAACTTTGGGGTGTGATTTCTAATATCACCTTGATCTTCTAGATCAATTTTGATTTCATGGTGACAACAAACCCAAGATTTCCAAGCTACCCAAATGCACACTTCAGGGGGTTCATTTTGAGGTTAAATCATCTTAACTATTCAAAAACTACTTTCAAGTCAAAGAGATGGTCTTTTTTTCTCAGCTTTTGACCATGAGATCATCAACATAGAACTCAACTTGATAATGAATGAGTTCATCAAAGATTCAAGTCATAGCTATGTATGTAGCACCAAAGATTTTTAGAATGGCATGACCTTATAGCAATAGATTCTGATTGAGTTCTAAAAGTGGTGTTTCTTTCATCTTCCCATCTTTATTTGGTTATATCCATATGAGCCATCCAGAAGATTGCATGAGATGAGGCAATGTGCACCATTAGCTCTGGGATTGGTAGTGGAAATTCATCTTTGGACATGCCTTATTTAAATCCCTAAAATTGATGCATATGTGAATTTGGCCATTCTTTTCTTAACGATGATTGGCTAACCAAGTAGGGTATTTTTCTTCTGGATGAAGCCGCCATTGATCAATCTGACTTCATAAATGACATGTTGTTCTATGTCTAATCACATGCTAGGAGCTTGCTTTAGGTTAAGTAGGCTCTATTGCTAGTTTATGGACCCTATGCTAGAGCCAATCCAGACATCTCTTCATAACTCCATGCAAAGCCTTCCTTAAACTTAGTCAATAGCCTAACTAAGTCATTAGTTTCAATTTCATTCAATAAAGATCTGATGTATGTAAGGCATGGATCTTCTTTAATTCCTAGGTTGATTTCCTTGAGATCATCGATGGTTAACTTGATCTCTTCTTCAAACTCTGGCGGTGCATCATTGACTTCAAAATCATTTAGATCATCTGAAATTTTTAAGCACAGCTCCTCATATGAATTAATATGATTTGAAAAGAACCTATCAGATTCTAAATGATTGGTGATGATTTAACAACAATCATCATCATTGACAGGACCCACTATATTGAATCCTAGTCCCGATCTTGATTGAAAGCTTTTTCATTTGTTCTTCCATATTCTTTCAATGTAGTATGCCCTATGTTTTAACCATGTATGTGGGATTAACCCTTTCTTTGCTAAATTATGAACAGAAGGAAAGTACCAATCAAAAGGTAATTCTATTAAATCTTTATATGAATCATTCTCAAGTTCTACATCAACTTCTTAACTTGAGGATGATGCTCTAAAAGAACCTCAGTCTTCACACTTGTGGATGATTTAGGGCTTCCTTAACTACCAAACCCTCGCCTTTTGAGAGGAAAGTGGGTTAGAGCTAAGGTTCCCAACCGATGCCTAATTGTTCCCATAGACTTGGATACACTTATGCTTTGCTTTGGAGTCCGCCTTCATCATCCGCTCAAGTGTCACCTCCAAGGGAATCTACAGAATAAATTAGTCGGTGTGCTAAACATATAAGACTCATCCTAAACTAGATTTTAAGTCTATATGGATAGTGTACTCTGGTATGGGATATATCTATTGGCCAATATGGAGGTTTTCCACCCCTAGACTACCTCAACTGGCCTCTTCTACCAGTGGAGGTCGTCATCATACCCATATATTAGAATGGAGTAATGAACTGGTGGAATCTAATGTCAAGCTCCACTTCCTCCTCCAAGTCTATTTCCACTCCCTTTTATTTTGTCATTTTTATTTTCTTTTCTTTTTTATTTCTTTCATTTTCTATTTATGTTTCTTTTTCTTTTATTTTTAAGCTTTGGTGAAGTTCACGAGAATAGACCTCGTGAACTGTAAATGGCTTAAGATCTCTTTTGACACAATAGATGATTCCACCTCTAATGAACTTCATACATTAATGTAGAGAGGATGGAACTATGTTATTCTCATGTATCCATGATCTCCCAAGCAAAGTATTCTAAGATGTATCTGAGTCTATAATGTGAAACTTGGCTTCAGTTTTCTAATCATCTATCTCCAAGAGCAACTATGGAGCCTAAAGCCTATTGACCTCACTTTGGAGTGATTCAATCTTCCCATCTTGAACTTATGAGTTTTCTACACTAAGACTTCCCTAGTCATAAGACACTTCTAACAATTAGGTAAACACTTAACCTAAGCCCAAGACTTAGAAGGTTAACCATATGATTAGGTTATGCCTTAGGGATTAGGATAATCCACCTTCCCTACAACCCAAATCCAATCCATGTTCAACCTCTCAAACTAAACCTCAAGTTCAATTCAAACATCAAATCCAAATCCAAATCCAAACCTAAATTCCAAAACCAAATGATTGAAGCCCATGATTAAATCCAAACTTGAAACCCTTCCTAAGCCATATGACCTATCCCATGGACTTAGCCATATCTTAATCTAAATCAATCCAAAATCAATTGATTTTCATAATCAATTTGTTTCTTCAATCATCTTCTTAAAAATAAATCAAATCTACATTCAAATGATCAAACTTAAATCAAACTAAATCAGATTACATCAAAACCCTTCCTAAGCTATATGACCTATCCCATGGACTTAGCCAAATATTAATCCAAATCATGTCAAACTCAATTAATTTCTCAATTAAATCATATTTTTAATAATTTTCACAAATTTAAATGAAATATACATTAAATCATCAAAACTAAATCAAACCAAATCAAAATCCAAACCTAAGCCACATCATTCAACTCCATGGACTTGGCAAATTCCTTCATTCAAAAATACGAATTCAATTGATTTTCTCATGAATCAATCATACCTTCAATCATATTCAGAAATATAAATAAAATCTACAATCGTCAAGCTAAACAAAAATCAACCCAAGTCAAACCCAACTTAACCCTTTTGACTTGAAATGTTCAAATGAACCAAAACCCATTTTAACCCAAGTTAAAATTGAATTTATATATCAATCCCAAATCCATATATAAACTCAACTAAATTAAACTCAACCCAAAATCAAGCCAACTAAACCCGATTGGTCCACTTGACCCAAAGTGGCCAATTTGACCTATTTGAGCCAAGTTTTAATCCTACCCAAATTGGATTGAACGAAGCCCATCAAAACCTCCCATCATGATTGTTGATCACCCTAGGTTGATGAATTATTACAAATTGGGTCAAACCAAGTCAACTTAGTCATTTGACCAAGTTAACCCCTTAACCTATATGAATCCAAACTAGCCAAATTGCAACCTAAACCAAATCACTAGAAACCAATGATTCATACTAATTTAAAATCAATATTTTAATATGACTTGACCTTCAATTGAGTCAAACCATACCCAATTTGTCCTCTTGACCCAAGTTGACCCAAATTGACATTAAAGATCAAAATATAAATCAAATTGATTGAAACCAATGGCTCAAGTTCATTCTAAATTGATTATTGAACTTGACGAAAGCCATGATTGGACCTAATTAAACCCAATTGACCTACATAGCCCAAATTAACCTAAAGGTTCAAGATGGACTAAATCAAAACCAAATCCAAATTAATTGAAACTAAAGCCTAAAATCATCTTCAATTGGTCAACTTAACCCAAACCAACACCCAACCCAAGCCAATTTGGCCAATTTGGTCAAATTGGTCAATTTAATCCATTTGACCCAAATGCATTCAAATGTGCCAAAACCAAATCTAAGCCAAACTTAACCAAACCAATTGAACCAAAACATTCCAAATGATCATATAAACTTAACTCAACCCTCAGTTTGACCCAATTTGACCAATCAATAACTTGACTAACCTAACCCAATTTGACCTAAATGAGTCAAATTGAGCCAAACTAACCAAATAAACTCTAATTGACTTGAAACGCTAACCCACTTTTGACTCATTTCAAATTTTCCCCAAATCAAATTCAATGCAAAATGATCATTCTACCTGGTCAAGGGCATCCCATGAGACAAATCACCCAAGTAAGTGGTCATTTCATTACCACTTGGTACTCTCCCAATGGTCCACCTAGGCACCTAGGACACGCCCTCGACCTGGGTGGTGTTGGCCATGACCCATGGGAGGTGAAATCACCTCACCCTCCCATTGAAGCATTTGAAACCCATAGGACACCCATGATTCACTTAATAGCCATCTCCACACCTTCAACCAACTAAGCCAAGCCAACTCACCTCCTCCTTGCCACCCATGACTCTCTGAGACGATCAGACGGCCATTACCTAAACCAAATCCAATCCCACCATCCGATCAAGATGAAGGGGCGTATACTGTTGCTCATTTCCACTAAAACATACATAAAAATAATTTCTTAGAGCCTTAGCTACCCAAGATGAGCTACTAGAGCCATTCTCTAAGTTCTAAGCTCGTTCCTCGATCAAAAAATGCCATTCTCGTCCATCCTGAAATAAGACACTTCCATTTCTAACCTAACTTTCCCATCAAACTCAAATTAACTTTGCACGCACCTTCCCTAGGCCTCGTAGAGAAAGAATGAATCATCTCCCAAGCTTCCTGCACGAGGTGGGCTTCAAGCGAGCCAAATTGTCGCCATGGCCTTCTAAGTGAAGGTCAAGGGATTGATCCAATCTCCACTAGATGAAGCTATTTGAAGAAATGGGTTGGAGCTATTTGAAGAAAACATGCATTTTGTGTGATCTTGATCGTTGAATCCCATTCGACTGAAGTCGTGAAGGTGTGGGACCCTTTTGGAGTTGATCCAAGCTCGGGTAAGCTCGATCAAGTGAGCAATGGTGGACGGACTCCATTCTCCCTCACTCGAGTGACGTTAGATCATGTACCATCCATTTCACAAGATCAGAATGGACGATCGTGATTAGATCCACTAGATCGATCTAATCAATTCTATTAATTTGTGGAATTAATCGTAGCCGTTTGATTTTAGATTAGATGGCAGAGGAGAAAGCGCATCTGCCATTTCCATGTAGGCGCTGAGTCGATAAGTTTTAAGTTGGCAATCGAATGGTGCCACATGGAAAGTGCGCCGCATCAGCGAGCCACATGGTCCCAATAGGATTAGGCTTTAATTAGGCTTAATTAATCATTTTTAATGGCAGAAACTTCTAAAAATCATAACAAAATCATAGAGAAATAAAAAATGCAAATAAATACTCATTTTAAAGGTATTTCAAAAGAGAATTAATTAAAAAGCATCTTAACTAATTTTGAATAGTAATTAAGGTTTAATTACAAAAGTAATTAGCTTAATTACTCCTAAATTACTTGAGCAATTAATCCCAAATTTTGTGAGTTAATTTAATCAGGATGACCTCTACCTCCAATGATTTTCTTGGGATTTATTGCTCACTTAATTAGGAAAATTGACTAATTAAATGTAACTACTCTTTTAAGTTAATTAATGATTAATTAATCCCATGAAAAGTAATAAATTGGTTAATTAAGTTTATTAATCATTGTTCAATAATAAGTGAACTAAGGAATAGGGTTGGGACCCCTTTCCCTAAGTTCATTTCACCCTTTTTTTAAAATGAAATTAATTAAGATTTAACTAATTAATTAAATCATTTAATCAAATTGAAATCATAATCACATTAGACCTTAATTAATTAAATCATGGGGTAGATCTTTAGGTGTTTAATAACCTAAAAGAGTTTAATGAAATTATGGTTAGTCCACGTGTGGGAGAACCATAAGAGTATTTAATTAAGTCCCTTAATATAAATAAATATTAATCATGGGCCACTTGCATTAGGCCCCTTTTATTTCCTAGAATCATTGAAAGTTTATTTTCATGCATATTATGTTGGCTCATAATTACTTAGTTAATTACTTTAAGGTGACATGGTAAGGGTAAATTAATTCTAATTAAGGTTTCAACTTAATTAAACCATAAAATCAACTTAATTACATTTCTTTAAATTAAATCAAATAACTAATGTGGGAATGGGTTTAAAACAACAAGTGATGATTTATATTCTCCTCTTTAAATCAAATCAAATCCAAAACTTAATTAATAAAGAAGCTTTGGTTTGCTTTAAATAATCTTATTTGATTTGATTTTCCTTAAGAACTAGTTTGGTTGAATGAATTACATGCTTATATTTGATTGTCATCTTTTCAATCATGTTAAATTTGGTATGTCATTTGAATTCATGCATCGATATTTTCAAAATCAAGTAAAATAAAATGAATTTCTTTTATGTATGCTTTCATGTGTTTATTTAATATAATATATGTGTGGCTATTATCACTATTAAATCCAAATGTATTTTTCAAAAGCTTATAAATGAATAATAATATGTGTTATGATGCTAGTTATAAATACATAAGAAATTCATGTACTTATAGCTTAAATGTATGAATGTTGAGGTCTCTTTCCTCTATTCATGTGTTGATTTATATAAGATTGAATGGTAATGGGTATATAGTCTCGACATCCCAGGAACACGAGGCTTTAGCTAGCCCCAAGGAGGTCATTTGATTACCTCACTTTTATGGTTTAACAATGGAACGTACCCATTTAATTTTATTCTTATGTATTTCAACATTAGAATTTGGATAAAACTTTAATTCATATATATAAATGATTCAATCAAACAAAAATATATAATATTTGCATAATTTTCTTTCCCTCATTTATGTATACATCGATGTGTTTCGAAGAAAATCAAATATATAGTCTGGACATCTCAGGAATACGAGGCTGTAGTTAGCCCCAAAGAGGTCATTTGATTACCTCACTTACTTAGTTTAACAATGAAATGTACTTTCCTATATCTTTGTACATGTAGATGTATATGTGATTAGTGAATGAAAATCCCATTTTACATTAACATTGCATGCATTCATAATTGACTAAGTGGTTGAATTAATTAGCCATATGATTTGGAGCTTACTTCCTATGTTCATGTGTATGAATTTACATTTTTTGAATGCAAATGGGTATATAGTCTAGACATCTTGAGAATATGAGGCTTTAGCTAGCTCCAAGGATGTAATTTGATTACCTCACTTCCCTGGTTTAACAACGGTACATGCCTATTTAATTTCATTCTTATGTCCTTTTTGTATTAGAAATTTGGATAAAGTTTTAATTTAATATGTTTAAATTATTCAATCAAATAAAATTTAAATTCTAAACATACACATACATTCATCATTTAAGTGTTCTAAAATTTGTTGTGTGTATAGATACACATTGGATTAAATCATATGCATGTTACGTGTGATGGAAAGGAATAATTTAATATGTGTCATGTGGTAGTAATTCAATTATATTAATCTTAAGATGCATTTCATTCTGAATAGGATTATTTAAAGTGAACCTAAACTTAGGATTAATTAAATCATTTAATAAGCCATCAACTAAAGGAAACTAAATCAAATTAATATACTTTAGAAAGTGACTTAAGGTAGGGATGAAAGAGGGCAATCCTATTTTCCTCTCTTTATATCACTTAACTGCTAAGTGTAATCAAATGAAACAAAAAAAAACACAAATTAAAATTCTCAAATCAATTAAACCACTTCAAGTGAAATCAACCTCTAATGTTAAATTGAATCCTTCTACACTTAGAAAATACAACACTAATGCCTAACAAGACTTACCATGCAAGCCTTAATACACGCATTAGAATAAAGTCACCACTTCTACCTCTAAGATGTGATGATTTTAGATGTGTTATGATATGTTTTGTTTTATGATGTGTAATATTAAATCATGGTGGGGATTATGCTTATAAAAATAATGATAATGTAGTCCAATATTAGCATAATCCAAGTTGGAATAGGCTTAATTATGAGGGAAGTCCAAATTATAAAATAAATGGGATTATAATTTTAGCTAATACTTTGTGTAAATATATTTACTTTTACATAAATGTAATCCAAGTTGGATTAGAGCTAATTAAATGGCTTTATGTGATGCTAAGCAAACCATCTAAATAAAGAAGGAACAAAATCATAAATGGGATATATATATTTATACAATTATAATATTATTTCATATTCTTTTGTATTAGTGTATTTTTCTCTTTTTACAATAAATTAATTTTAATATGATAATTTATATGGTTCATTTGGGGACATAACATCAAATTCCATATCCTATTCCTCTCTATGAATCAAAGAATCAAAGCATACATAAATTGCATAAATAAAATGAATCATAAGAAGCATTCTTATTTGAACCCACATAACATCTTTAATGTTATTTCTATTTCATATTTTATGATTGGAAAGAGGAATTTTTGAATATGAATCCAACTTCAACAAATTTAGGTATGTTGATGATCAAATTTTTTTTTAGAAAGATGCTTTCATTGTTTGATAGTATGTCTACATTGAGCATTCATATGACATGATTTCATTGTTTCTTAAATGATTGATGCTTTAATGTGTGGATTGGATACAATTAAGCTCTTAGGATAAAAATAACTTTTCTACCCAATTAATCACTCATAACTAAATTTTAAACAACTCATAACCTCATCATAAAGCCTAAGACATAAATAAGATAATTAATAGATTTAGCAACCCCTTAATTGTATTGTTTCTTATTTCACATCATGCATGCATATTCTTTCTCTCTTGAACATGAAGGATCTCCATCCTTGCAGGATAAAGGAATGCTTGACCTGTGAGGGCATCCAGGTGTAAAACACCTTCTCCTATCTGATTTGACCCATAACCTAATTCATCATGCATTTAGGCATAAGAAATCCTAAAGTCTCTATCAAAATGATCTGTCTAAAATGAAATTAAAATTTGAAAAGATTTTGCATCTTTAGATTAAGTCATATGCTCATACCACTCATGTTCTAGCCTCTTAGGGAATGTGTTTAGAACTTTAGTCTTTTTCTAATTAAATAACCATCCTAGCTATCTTGCAATTCATAAAACTAGACAACATGGTTTCAAAACAGTAAGTCGACTTAGTTAGCGGCCACTCCAAGTGGTTATAAGTCTAGAAGTTAGACAATTTTCACTTATGGAGGTAAACCCTTATGTCCACTACCTCTTAGATTTAGGTGTGTTTTAGGTTGTACTAAAGCTTCCTAGATTTAAGATCGAGGTAGCTATTTACTCTATGAGCATAAATCCTCACCTCTGGGCATTCCCACAACCTTATGTTGGTGGATTATAAGCCTTAGTAATCTAATTAAACTTCAACTCAAAACATATAAATCTTCTCAACTTCAAAATTATAAAGCCCAACCATAGATATATTGAAATGCTCACTAGGCTTCCTAGTATCATGAGCATTTCCTACTTATTTCATTTGGATTCTAAAAATAAGTCTTCTCCTTGAACTTTCCCAATTGATTTTCCAAATACAACCAATCTTTTGATAGTCTAACCTTGAAATCTTTGGAGGTGATAATGGTCTACTTAAATCGAGAGTATTCTTTTGAAATTTTATTTTTTAAGATATAATTAGCTATGGAGGCTTACCTCCATAGGGAATTTAAGAACCTAGTTTAATATAAATCCTGTTTTATTCATCCATGTAAAGTAGGGGAAAATCTTTGGTATATTTGAACACCCATTATGCCTTAGGAGTCCTTATTACATGATCCATTGTACTATAATGCCTCTTTCTTTCAAGATAGTATCCTCAATGTTGTATCATGTATTATGATCCATTGTGATTACCATCAATGCCTCTTTCTTTCAAGATAGTATATTTTACCTCAATGTTGTAACCAATCACCTCAAAAGTACCCTCATGGTGCCCCCCTAACCCATACATCTAAAAAAAAAACACACAAGGCCTTCTCACCTTGTTCATTGAATCCTCTCAACATCATCCTTTCTATTTGAGTTTGGAGATGTAAATCCTCAAGTTAAGGGTTCTTAGACTCATAATGTTGATGATACTCCGGTCAAGAACTCGATAGCCAGATCTACATCCACTATAATGTAAAGAGTTATGCTCGGTCATCCCTAAAAGTAAGTCTTCATCGAATGTAACTCCTAAGACCCGTGGCATGCCACCTCTTTAGTAGTAGAGCTAAGCATATCTCTAGATCAAGTAAAGCCTTGATTAGAGATTCCCTCATCTCTTTGGATAAGATAAGGGCATCGTATATGCTTAACTTAGCTAGAAACATTCTAAGGTGATCTAGGACATTATAATCAACATTACTTTGGTCTCCACAAGCATATCCATAGGTGGAGCATCTTACAGAGGGGTTATCTGCTCACTAGAACCAATGACTTGCTTACCCTTATCCCGAGGTACCCAGAGGTAAAACTTTTTACTTAGGGTTGATTTCAATGACTTCTTGGAATGATGAGCTTGTGGAAAGTTCTACCTTCTCATCGAGCATACCTAGCCATGAGATCCTCGTGAGTCACCGACTCTAAGTCAATCTCAAGAGGTTAGATTAATTCAAAGAAGGATAGTTGACTCAATCAAAAAAGGAAAGGATCAAACTAAGCTATTATTTTATAAGAGAGCTTTCAATAGAATAAAATCAAGAGCATAAGTAGACAATATATAAGTAGAATCAACTTTCTTCATTAATTTCTTTTGGGTAAAATACATGATAAATCAAGCAAAAGTAAGAGTAAGGGATTTAGTGCCCTTATCCACAGATATAATGCTCTTTCTGCTAGAAGAGGAGCTAGCAGAAGAGGTGGTAGATGCAATGGAGGAGGGAGTACTGGACTTGGATGGTGCTGGACTTTCTGCAAGTATGAGCTATGCTACCGGCCTATCACCCTCCCCAAGTTGTCCTTTGAAATTAGTAAACCTTCCTTGGTGTTTGAGGTTTGAGCTACTTCAGGCACCTGGAAGGAAAGCTTTTTTATCTTAGAAATGATCTTCTTAGAGGTTCAGGATAGGGAGATATCCTAACCATCTTTGGTTTTAAGAGGATCGTAGGTATCCCTAAGGATTACTATAACATAATTGGATGGTTGTTCTAATAACTATTCCTTAGGGATAACTATGGCTCTCAACTTGTAGCTGTGCTCAAGCTAGTCCCTAAAAATGATATAATTCTCTAAGATGACCTATCATGCGGTGGTAGGGGAAATAACTAGGATCATCATTTTTGCCCACTTCCTCCGAAAGGCTAACTAAAGTCGTTTTTTAAGAGATTTTTAAATATTTTTTTAACTACCTCCCTCTTTAATGAATATGGCTTATTCAATCTATCGACAAGAGTAGGTGGAAAGTAGTTACCTAGCGATGAATATGAACACCACGGCTGGGTAGGCTACTGAGGTGTTGGAAATGGTCATTGTGGTGGCTATGGTGGCCAGTATGATGGCCGAGGTGGTGGAAGAGGAGGTGGAAAAGGAGGTTGTTGAGCTCGTAGTCTCTTATACTAAACTCGTCGCTCATCCACACAACTGTCCCTGGCTTCTTCTCAAACACCTTCTACGGCTTGGGCCTAGATGATTTATCGGGAAAGGGCAACTATTTTGCTTCCTCTTGTAGGCTAACCGCCTTGTTGATTAGTTTCTCCAATGTTTTGTTTTTAAAACCCTTAAGCATGAAGGAGATCGAGCCACAAATATCCTTGAGAAGAATCTCAATGGCATGCTTTTCGGATAGCTGTGGTTGGCATTTCATGCTCAGGTTGTGCGACCAGAGAATGTAATCAACAAGTGACTCAAGTTTCTTTCTACAATGAGGTCGCCTAAATCACCCTCTCGAGCTCCAAAAACCTCTTGATGAAGAAGTGCTAACTCAACAATAGTCTTCACCAAACTGCAGTGCATACCAATCAAATGCAACACCGATAGACTGCTAACAGAAGAGGAGGCGTGCCACTGTTGCAAATCTTTTAAAGTGTGCAATGTTATCATACCCCTATCAAAGATCTTGAAGGATGGTAGCACAAAACCCTAAATAAAATAAAAACTAAATAAAAACCTAAACCCTAAACTAAAAAACACCCTAAACCTAAAATAAACAAAACAAAATAAACATAAACCTAAACTAAAATAAACTAAAGTCAAATAAATAAAACCTAAACCTAAACCCTTAACTAAATAAAATATAATAAATTAAAAATAAACCTAAACCTAAAATAAAAAAAAATCTAAAAAAAACCTAAAATAAAATCCTAAAACCTAAAAAAATAAAATAAAAACCCAAACATAAACCTAAACATAAAAAATAAAACCTAAACCTAAAAAATAAAATAAAAACAAAACAAAACTAAAAAATAAACATAAACATAAACCTAAATCGAAAAAATAAATTAAAATATAAAAACCTAAACTAAACTAAATAAAAATAAAAAATAAAACAAACTAAAATAAATAAAAGATAAACTAAATAGACCTAAACCTACAGGTTTACTTAAATTTTTTTTTAAAAAAAAACCATAAACCCTACACACCTAACCCTAAACCCTAAATCCTAAATCCTAAACCCTAAACCCAAAACCCTAAACCCTAAACCCTAAACTGTAAAACAAACCCAAAACCCTAAACTAAAACCCTAAACCTAAAATAAACCTATAAATAAACCCTAAACCCAAAACCCTAAACCCTAAACTCCATAAACCCTAAACCCTAAACTAACCCTAAACCATAAGCTAACCCTAAACATAAATCTAAACTAAATAAAATAAAATAAACTAAAAATAAACCTAAACCTAAACTAGAAAATAAAACATAAAAATAAATCTAAAATAAAAACCTAAAACCTAAACCTAAAAAAATAAAATAAAAACCTAAACCTAAACCTAAGAATAAAAATAAAACCTAAACCTAAAAAATAAAATAAAATAAAACTAAACAAAAAAAAATAAAATAAACCTAAACCAAACCTAAAAATAAACTAAAATAAAACCTAAACTAAAATAAATAAACAAAACCAAATAAAAATAAAATAAACCTAAATCAAAATAAAAAATAAAATAAAATAAAATAAATAAAAAAAATAAATAAACCTAAACCTACCAGTTGGCTTAATTTTAAAAAAAAATAAAAATCAATGAAAAAACCTAAACCTAAAACCTAAACTTTAAAACTAACCCTAAACCCTAAACTATAAACCCTAAATGCTGAACCCTAAACCTTAAGACCTAAGCCCTAAAATGTAAACCCTAAAACTAAACTTAAACTAAACCTAAAACCTAAACCTAAAATTTAAAAAACCTAAAACTTAACTCCAACTCTAAACCTAAACCTAAACCCTAACTTAACCTAAAAAACCTAAACTAAATTTTAAAGCTAAACTAAACCTAAACCTAATAAACCTAAACCTAAACCTAAAAAAACTAAACTAAAACCCTAAACCTAAACCTAAAACTAACCTAAACCTAAACCTAAACTTAAAAAAAAACTAAACCTAAACCTAAACCTAAACTAAACCTAAACCCTAAACTCTAAAATCCTAAATAAACCCTAAGCCCTAAACCCTAAATAAACCCTAAAACCTAAAAACCTAAAACCTAAACCTAAACCTATACTAAATAAACCAAAAAAACAAAATAAATAAAATAAATATAAACCTAAATAAAATAAAATAATAAACCTAAAAAATAAAATAAAATAAAAAAAAAATAAACTAAACTAAAATAAATAAATACCTAAACTAAACTATAATAAAATAAATAAACCTAAGAATAAAACCTAAATAAAATAAACTAAATGTAAAATAAAACAAAATAAACCTAAAGTAAACCTAAAATAAAATAAAATAAAAACTAAATAAAACCTAAACCTAAACTAAATAAATAAAAATAAACCCAAACTAAAAAAACAAAACATAAAAAAAAAAATAAATAAATAAAATAAAAAATAAACCTAAACCTAAACTAAATAAACTAAACTAAAATAAATAAAATATAAACCTAAAATAAAGTAAACCTAAACCCTAAACTAAATAAAATAAATTAAATTAAAAATAAATGTAAACCTAAACTAAAAAAATAAAACCTAAATATAAACCTAAAATAAAATCCTAAAACCTAAATGTAAAAAAATTAAATAAAAACCTAAACCTAAAAATAAAATTGAACCCTAAAAATAAAAAATAAAATATAAATAAAAATCAACTAAAAAAATAAACTAAAACCAAAACCTAAACCTAAACCTAAACCTAAAAACAAAAAAAAATAAATTAAAATAAAATAAATAATAACCTAAACTAAAAAAAATAGAATAAACCTATGAATAAAAACTTAAATAAAATAAAAAACCAAAAATAAAATAAAATAAAATAAACCTAAAATTAACCTAAAATAAATAAATTAAATACTAAATAAAAAACCTAAATTAAAAATAAACTAAAATAAATAAAAATAAAACCTAAACCCTAAACTAAAAAAAAAAACCTAAACTTGAAATAAAATATAAAAAACAAAATAAAATAGTCCTAAACCTAAATGAAAATAAACTAAACTAAAATAAATAAAACCTAAACCTAAACCTAAAATAAACAAAGACTAAACCTAAACTAAAAAAAAAAATAAAATAACTAAAAATAAACTTAAACCTAAACTAAAAAGTAAAACCTAAAAATAAACCTAAAATAAAAACCTAAAACTTAAACATAAAAAAATAAAATAAAAACCTAAACCTAAGCCTAAAAATAGAAAATAATTCCTAAAGCTAAACAATAATATAAAAATAAAACTCAACTAAAAAATAAACCTAAACCGAAACCTAAACCTTAAAAATTAACTAAAATAAAAAAACCTAAACTAAAATAAATAAACCTAAAATAAATAAACTAAATAAAAAATAAAAAAATATAAATAAAATAAAAAAAATAATAAACTAAAAAAAAATAAAAAAATAAATAAACTAAATAAATAAAATAAATAAATAATCTTAAACCTAAATTACAAAAAAATAAATAACTAAACTAAGCTAAATAAACTAAATAAAACTAAAATATAAACCTACTAATTTAAAATAAACCTAAACTAAAATAACTCTAAACCTAAAATAAACTAAACCTAAACCTAAACTAAAAAAATAAAAAATGAAAAAACTAACCTAAACCTAAACACTAAACCCTAAATTAACCCTAAACCTAATATCAAAACCTAAACTATAAAAAAACCAAACCTAAACCTAAACAAACCTAAACTATCTTAAACTAAACCTAAAACTAATAAACCTAAACCTAAACCCTAAAAACCTAAACAAACAAAACTAATAAAACTATAAACCTAAACCTAAACCTAAATAAAATAAACCTAAACCTAAACACTAAATCTAAACCCAAAACCTAAACCCTAAACCCTAAACCCTAAAAAAAAGCCTAAACTAAATAAATAAAAAAATAAATAAATAAACCTAAAATATAAACCTAAAATAAAAAACCTAAAATAAAATAAAATAAATAACTAAAAAATAAATAACCTAAAAAAAATAAAATAAAATAAAAAACCTAAACTAATATAAGTAAACCTAAAATGAATAAAATAAACTAAATAAAAATAAAAATAAACTAAACAAAAATAAAAAATAAAATAATTTAAATAAATAAAAAGTAAACTAAATAAACTAAATAAACCTAAATAAAAAGAAAATACCTTAAACCCTAAACCCTAAACCCTAAACATAAACATAAACTACCTAAATAAAACTAAACCTAAACTAAATAACAAACTTAAACCTAAACCTAAACCCTAAAACCCTAAAAACCTACCCTAAACCTAAATTTAAACTATAAACCTAAACCTAAACCTAATAACCCTAAACCTAAAACCTAAACTAAACCTAAACCCTAAACCTAAACTCAACCCCAAACTAAAACCCAAACCCAAAACCCTAAACCTAAACCCTAAACCTAAACTAAAACCTAAAACCCAATAAACTAAAATCTAAACCCTAAACCTAAACCTAAACTCTAAACCTAAAACTAAACCTAAAACCTAAACCTAAACCTAAACCTAAACCCTAAACCTAAAATAAAATAAAAAACCTAAAAAAATAAAATAAAATAAAACTAACTAAAAAATAAACTTAAACCTAAATCTAAACCTAAAAAATAAACTAAAATAAATAAACCTAAAATAAATAAATTAAACTAAAAAAATAAACCTAAATAAAAATAAAATAAATAAAATAAACCAAAATAAATATAAAATAAACTAAATAAAACTAAACCTACCAATTTACTTAATTTTTTTTTATAAAAATAAAACCCTAAACCCTAGAACCCTAAACCTCAAACCCAAAACCAAACTCTAAACCCTAAACCCTAAAACCCAAAACCCAAAACCCAAAAACCAAAACCCTAAACCCTAAACCCTAAACCCTAAATCCCAAACCCTAAGAAACTAAACCCTAACTAAACACTAAACCTAAACCCTAAACCCTAAACCCTAAAAAATTAAAAAACCTAAACCTAAACCAAATAAAACCTAAAATAAATAAATAAACCTAAACCAAAATAAAGTAAAAATTAAAATAAAATAAAAAAACTAAACTAAAAACTAAAACTAAACCTAAACCTAAAAGAAAATAAAATAAATCCTAAAACTAAAGTAAAATAAAATATATAAACAACAAAACTAAACTTAAAAATAAACCTAAATAAAATAAAAACTAAATTTAAATAAAAAATAAACTAAAATAAAATAAAATAAAACTAATAAAAAAAACTAAAAAATAAACCTAAAAAAATAAATAAAATAAATAAAAAAATAAATCTTAAACTAAACAAAAAAACCTAAACCTAAAATAAAAATAATATAAACCTAAACCTAAAAAAAATAAATTAAACTAAAATAAATAAACCTAAACCTAAACAATTTAACTAAATCAAAACCTACTAAAATCCAAAAATAAAATAAAATAAACTAAAAACCTAAACCTAAACTAAAAAAAATACAACTTAAAAAATAATCCTAAACAAAAAACCAAAACTAAATAAATAAAAAAATAAAAATAAAAACCTATACAAACCTAAACAACAAAACCTTAATCCCACTAAATACATGAATCCTAAACCTAATGTGTCAAATTCTCATTTAAATCAAGTATACTAAGATCATTATACATAAAAGTCTAAGTCTACCTACCTAAATAAAAAATCTAATGCATCTACTCTCCTAATAGTAAATATAAAAACCATCTAAACTCTCCTAAACCAAGCTAAAAATAATATACATTTTGCATTCTACTAAATAAAAAAAAATACCTAACGATAAAAAAAGTCTTATGCTTCTCAAATAAAACATAAGTCAAAGTCTTAACCATCTTATAAAAAAATTTTCCTTAAGTTTAAAACTCTATCACATAAAACTATGTACTTTAATCAACTTAAATTCTACTAATAACATCTCCATCTATTTCAATCATAAAAATAAAGCCTAAATATAAACCTCACTCTTAAATGACTTGTTCAAAATAAACTTACTAAACTAAACTAAAATTAAACCCATAAACAAAATAAACAAAAACCTAACTCTGATCTCCATAATTCAATAACCTCTAGTCTAAAAAGAAAATGTCATAAAAGCATAACCAATACATCTTCTTGTAAATTCCTAGTAAGAACATCCATAACTAAAGTAAAAAAAAAAAACCTATACCTATACCTAAAAATAAAAAATAACACTTAAACCTAAAAAATTAAATAAAAATACAACTAAACTAAAAAACAAATCTAAACCTAAACCTTAAAAATAAACAAAATTAAAATCCTAAATTAAAATAAATAAACCAAACTAAATAAAAAATAAACCTAAATAAAAATAAAAAATAAAATAAACTAAAATAAATAAAAAATAAACTAAATAAACCTAAATCTACCAGTTTACTTAATTTTTTTTAAAAAAAAAAACTCTAAACCTTAAACCCTAAACCCTAAACCCTAAAGAACTCTAAAACTTAAACTCTAAATTCTAAATCAACTAAACCAACCTAAACCTAAACCCTAAACCTAAAAACCTAAACCTAAAAAAACCCTAAACCCTAAACCCTAAAAATCTAAACCCTAAACCTAAACCTAAAATTATAAACCCTAAAACCACTAAACAAACTAAACCCTAACCCTAAACTAATTAACCTAAACAAACTAAAAACCTAAACCCTAAACCCTAAACTCTAAAGCCTAAACATTAAACCCTAAACCCTAAACCCTAAACCCTAAACTATAACCCTAAACCATAAACCCTAAAAGCCAAAACCCACCCTAAATCATAAATTAAATAAAACCTAAAAGTAAAATAAATAATAAAACCTAAACCTAAATAGAATAAAATAAAATAAAAATCTAAACCTAAACCTAAATAAAAAATAAATAAAAATAAAATAAACTAAAATAAAAAAAAAAGAAAACCTAATAAACAAAAAAATAAAATAAATAAAATAAAAACCTAAAATAAAAAAAACTAAAAAAATAAAATAAAATAAACCTAAGAATAAAAAACCTAATAACATAAAACTAAATGTAAAATAAAATAAAATAAACCTAAAATAAAAACTAAATAAAAACCTAACCCTAAAAAAATAAACCTAAAAATAAAACCTAAAAAAAAGTAAAAAGTAAAACTTAAACCTAAACTAAAAAAAACCTAAACCTAAAATAAAAATAAAATAAACAAAGTAAAATAAATCTAAACATAAACTAAAATATACATAACCTAAACCTAAAACTAAAATAAACTATACCTAAACCAAAACTTTAATTAAATAAAATAAATAAACAAAAATAAATCTAAACCTAAACTAAAAAAATAAAACCTAAAAATAAACCTAAAATAAAAACCTAAGAAAATAAAATAAAAACCTAAACCTAAAGCTACAAATAAAAAATTAAATATAAACCTAAAAAAATAAAAATAAATCTCAAATAAAAAATAAACTAAAATAAACTAAAATAAAAAACCTAAACTAAAATAAATAAACCTAAAATAAATAAACTTAGGTAAAAAAATAAAAAAATAAAACAAAATAAACTCAAATAAAAAAAGCAAACTAAATAAACCTAAACCTACCGGTTCGCTTAATTTAAAAAAATACCCTAAACCCTGAACCCCAAACCCTAAAACTGACCCTAAACCTATAATCCTAAACCTTAAACCCTAAAACCCTAAACCCTAAACCCTAAACCCTAAACCCAAAAAAGCTAAAAACTTAAACCTAAACTAAATAAAACCTAAAAATAAAATAAATAAATAAACCTAAACCAAAAATAAAATAAAATAAAATAAAATAAAACTTAAACTAAACCTAAACCTAACCTAAAACTAAACCTAAACCTAAAAAAAAATAATAAATACTAAAACTAAAGTAAAATAAAATATATAAAACCTAAACTAAACTAAAAATAAAACCTAAATAAAATAACTAAACTTAAAAAATAAAAATAAAATAACCTAAAATAAAATAAAATAAAAACTAAATAAAAACCTAAACCTAAAAAATAAACCTAAAAATAAAATGTAATAATATATAAATAAGTTAATTGAAAACCTAAAAAAAAAGTTAATAAAATTAAAATAAAATAAATCTAAACAAAAAAAAACTAAACTAAACTAAATAAAACCTAAACCTAAACCTAAAATAAACTAAATCAAAACCTAATCCAAAATGCTAACTAAAATAAAATAAACTAAAAATAAACCTAAACCTAAACTAAAAAATATAACCTAAAATAATCCTTAAAAAAAAACCTAAAACCTAAACCTAAAAAATAGAAAAAATAAAAACCTATACCTATACCTAAAAATAAAAAAATAAAACCTAAACCTAAAAAATAAAATAAAAAAACTAAATTAAAATAAATAATAAACCTAAACCTAAAAAAAGTAAACTAAAATAAAAAAACCTAAATTAAAATAAATAAACTAAACTAAATAAATAAAATATAAACCTAAATAAAATTAAAATAAAATAAACTAAATAAATAAAGAAAAACTAAATAAACCTAAACTACTAGTTTATTTGATTTTTTCTTAAAATAAAAAATAAACCTAAACCTAAACCTAACCTAAACCCTAAACCCTAAAGAACTCTAAACTTAATAAAACCTAAACCCTAAACCCTAAACCCTAACCCTAACTATAAATAAAACCCTAAACCTAAAATCCTAAAAACCTAAACCCTAACCTAAACCCTAAACCTAACCCTAAACCTAAACCATAAACCCTAAACAAAGCTAAACCCTAAATCCTAAACCCAAAAAACCCTAAACCCTAAACCTTGAAGACCTTAAATCCTAAAGCCTAAATATTAAACCCTAAACCTAAAATAAAATAAAATAAAAACCTAAACCTAAACCTAAAAATAAAAAATAAAACTGAAACTAAAAAAATAAAATAAAAATAAAACTCAACCAAAAAACAAACCTAAACCTAAAAAATAAAATAAATTAAAAACTTAAACTAAAATAAATAAACCTAAAATAAATAAACTAAACTAAATAAAAATAAAAATAAACCTAAATAAAATAAAAGGAAAATAAACTTAAATAAATATAAAATAAACTAAATAAACCTAAACCTACCAGTTTACTTAATTTTTAAAAAATACCCTAAACCATAAATCTTAAACCCTAATCCTTAAACACTAAAACTAACCTTAAACCCTAAACCCTAAACCTATAACCCAAAACCCTAAAACCCTAAACCCTAAACCCTAAACTCTAAACACTAAACCATAAAACCCTAAACCTTAAACCCTATACCCTAAACTAACCCTAAACTCTAAACCCTAAACTAACTAAAACCTTAACCCTAAGAATGGGTAGAACCTTGATAGCAAAAACATCACCATCAACTAGGCTCGCCTAGATCTGGAAGCGGGCGAAAGTCACTTATCACGGGTGGTGGGGATCTAGATGGTGGATATATAGGTGGTAGCAGTGGTTTAGATGGCTAAAGGACCAACGGAGGTTACAACTGTAGTGGTGGCAGAGGGAGAGATTGGGGATATGATGGCAGATCCTAGAACTTGAGAGGCGGGGGTGGTTCTGATGGGAACTAGAGAAACTAAGAATGACTGATATGATCTGGTGATTATGGAACAATGTTTTTATAGTAAAGATGGTTCAACTTATCTAGGGTTATTAATTTGCTCTATGAGTGCTCATTTTTTATCTATGTCGTTGCTTGTGTCTTAGAAAACCTTGGGTGCTACTTGGTTGATGAAATCAAAAAGAAGAAATGTTAAATCTGAATTTATTCTCCATTAAAAATAACCTTAAACCCTAAATCTAAAACCTAAACCCTAAACCCTAAACCTAAACCCAAAAAACTTTAAACCCTAAACCCTAAACCATAAAACCATAAACCCTAAACCTTAAACCTAAACCCTAAAATCATAAATCCTAAACCCTAAAACCTACAACACTAAACCCTAAACTCCAAACCCTAAATGCTAAACCATAAACTCTAAATTAACCCTAAACCCTAAACCCTAAACTAACCCTAAACCCTAAACCCTAAACCTTGAATAAAGATGTCATTAGGAGTAGATCTAAATAATGACCTAATCCTAACATAGTTATGGTAGCTATAGAAATTGTCTTCAAGAGACTTTTCCTTTACTATTAGATATTTGGATACCCTAAACCTTAACCCTAAATCATATTATATTACCATATATTAGAGTATAATGGAGCATCATATATTTAAGCATGTAGTGATGTGTTTTTGGATGATATAAGATGTTTTAAAAATAAATATTTATATAAATTAAAATATTTAAATAAAAAATGAAATTTTATCTAAATAAATACTATATGTAAATAAATATACATATAATCATATATCATAATATATTGTTCTACATTTTAAATTCTTTTAATATTTTACAATCATAAATGAGCCTACAAATTATTATTTAAAAAATATTGATTTAGACTTTAAAATGGTGAATTTGGCCAAATTCATAATAAGTTGATCATCATAATATATTATTTCAATTTAAAATATGTAAGTGATATGACTAAAATACATAGTTTTTTATTATTTAGACTAATTTTATGATTTTATCTTAAGCAATCCCTTGTGATGTGATATAATATAATATAATATTATATGTTATAGTGTATTATAATATAAATGCCATATCATAGCATCATGCACTATAGCATACTATCATTACTACTTGTTGTTTAACATATTTTAGTTTGTTTTTAATGATGTAGTATAGTTTGTATTATAAAAAAATATAGATTTAAACCCTAAACCCTAAACTAAACCTAAACCTAAAAAAACCCTAAACCCTAAACCCTAAACCCTATCCCTAAACCTAAACCCAAACATTAACCTATAACACTAAACCCTAAACCTAAACCAAACCCTAAAACCCTAAACTCTAAACCCTAAACTAATCCTAAAACCCTAAACCCTAAACCTAAAACCCTAAACCCTAAACCTAAACCTTAAACTAAACCTAAAACCTACAACCCTAAACACTAATAAACCCAAAAAACCTAAATCATAAACCCTAAACCCTAAACTAACCTTAAAGTAATCCTAAACCCTAAGAATGGGTAGAACCTTGATGGAAAGAACATCACCGTCAACTAAGCTCAGTCTAGATCTGGTGTGGGGCAAAGGTGGAGGGTATCGCAATGGTGGTGGGGAAAGTGGTGGATATGGAGGTGGTGGTGGTAGTGGTCATGGAGGTGGGAGGAAGCTGACCATGGTGGTGGTGGAGAGAGAGATCGAGGATATAATGGTGAATCACTACTGAGAGGGGTGGTTCTGATGGGAACTAGAACCAAGAATAATCCGATCGCCGCTTATAGAACTGTCTTCACAAGAAAGATGGTTCAACTTATCATGGGGTTTTATTTGCTCTATGCTCTCTTTTGTGTCTTAGAAAACTTGGGTGATACTTGGTTGATGAAATCAAGAATAAATGTTGAATATGAATTTGTTCTCTATTAAAAAAAACCTAAACCTAAACCCTAAACCTAAAACCTAAACCTAAAAAAACCTTAA
This sequence comes from Cymbidium sinense, assembly GCA_021442155.1. Taxonomy (NCBI): domain Eukaryota; kingdom Viridiplantae; phylum Streptophyta; class Magnoliopsida; order Asparagales; family Orchidaceae; genus Cymbidium; species Cymbidium sinense. The sequence goes on from CM038222.1 coordinate 21,144,192, forward strand.
ACCCTAAACCCTAAACCCTAAACCCTAACTAAACCCTAAAACCCTAAACCTAAACCCCAAACCTAAACCCTAAACCCAAAACCCTAAACCCTAAACCCTAATCAAAACCTAAAACATAAACCTAAACCCTAAACCCTAAACCTAAACCTAAACCCTAAACCCTAAACCCTAAACCTAAATCCTAAACCTAAACCCTAAACCTTAAACCTAAACTTGAATAAATATGCGAGTAGATCTAAAGAATGACCTATTCCTAACATAGTTATGGTAGCTAAAGAAAATGTCTTCAAGTGACTTAATCATGACTATTAGAGATTTGAATACCCTAAACCCTAACCCTAAATCATATTATATTATCATATATTATAGTATAATGTAGCATCATATAGTTGAGCATATAGCGATGTGTTTTTGGATGTTATAAGATTTCTTGAAAAGTTTTAGTATATTATGGTATTGTGCCCTATAGTTTATATTAACATAAATCTAAAAATATTGATTTAATAAATCATATGATAAAATTTATTAAATTTGAAGTGGGAATTAGGTTGTAGTACCAAAGGTGTGCTACGCCACTTGTAGTCTGAAAAGTAAGATTTTATGCTCAAAATAAATATTATTTATTGTAGTATAGTATAGCATCATATATCATAATATATTATTTTGTGCATTTTAAATTCTTTTATTATTTTATAATCATGTAGTCGAGCCTACACTAGCATTATTTATAATAATGTTCATTTAGACTTTAAAATGGTGGAATTTTGCCAAATTCATACTGGTAGAGCATGGCATCATAATATATATTGTTTCAATTTAAAATATGTATGACAACTAAATATATAATTTTATATTATTTAGACTAATTTTATAATTTTTATCTTAAAAAATCCCTTGTGATTTTATATGCAATATAATATAATATGTTATAGTGTATTATAATACAAGATGCCTTAATGTAGTGTAGCATCATCCATTATAGCAAACTATTGTGTATTACTACTTATTGTTTAGCATATTTTAGTTTGTTATAGTATGATGAAGTAGAGTTTGTACTGGCATTATTCATAAAAATATTGATTTATAGGCTGAGATTATGGGATTTGACCAAATTTAAGGCAAGCTTAAGGGAACATCATTGGGGGTTTGATATGGTGTGTCATTTAATTAAAAGAATGGGATATTGCATCCAAAATAAATTTTCATTTTTAAATCAAATTTTATAAATTTTTTGCTTAAAGTGATTCATTTTAAGGTGTATTGTAACATAATATATTATATGAAAGCATATTAAAATACAATGTGCAAAATAATATAACTTCACATATATATATATGAATGTGGTGGTGTGTTACTAAATGTTATTGTACATTTTAGTATATTTTACTTTTTTTATAATACATTGGGTCAAAACTCACAAAAATGTTAATTTGAAGGTTGAGTTGGAAGAATTTGGCCAAATTCATACACACCAAGAAGCAACACCAAATTTATGCTATTTTGTACCATTTCTAATAGAAAATAATAATTTTACATCAAAAACAAACATTATTCATATTTTGAGAAAATATGTTATTTGTTCCTTTTAAGTGATTTTAATGAGGTGTAATGTTAGACAATATATTATATTATAAAATTATAATATAACATCATAATTTATAATATAATATAGTGTGTTAATTCACATTATAATATGTTTAGCATGATATTGTATCATAAATTTGAGCTTGCACCATCACAAATCATAAAATGTTGATTACAATGTTAAGATTATGTAATTTGAATGAATACATTGTTAGGCTTTTGGTTGAAGTATTAAAGGTGTGTGTAAGAGAAGAAATAAGATTTGATGAGAATTCCATGTCGAAGACATGGAGAGAGATCCGCTAGGGATTCACACATGCATTGGATATGATATGTGAGGGGTCTATATCAAGGGCATAGAGGAAGAAAATCAGCTGTGGATAAGGTTTGAATTTGATTTGATTATATGATTTATGGAAAGAAGATCCATTAGGGATAAGAATCTATAATCCACTAAAGATTAAGATCAAATTGACTTTAATTTATTTTATTTTAATTGATATGGAGACATATCTGCTAGAGATATGGGCTTGAATCCGTTCATGATCGGGAAAATGAATCTTCTACTAGGTAAGCAGGTTTGGGCTATCCGTGGGGATTGGGATTTGAGTTTGATTTCATAAAATTTTTTTGGGAATGTATCCGCTAGCAATAAGAGTTTGGCTTGATTTCTTTGATTTAGACTCTACTGGGGAGTTGGTTTAATTTGGCTCCACTAGGGAGGTTGGTTTTTGATTTGATTTCTTTGCTTGACTTGTTTATATATTATTTGGGGCTCCATTAGGGAGAAGGGTTTGATTTAACTCCACTAGGGAAAATCATATTGGATTTAATTTAATTTGAGTTAATATGGACCATTGGTGTGTGAACCCACAGAATATATATCATTCTTGACCTACCATGTTTTACAAAGGCATAGTCTATCGATGTGGTAGAGCTAGCCAACCTGGGGCCTTTCTGTGTACAACCTAGAGGAAGGCATAGCAGACTTACATCTTCCAAAGTGAGGAACAACCGCTGAGGTGACCTATTGGATGCACAATAAATCAACATAACCTAGACCTACCGAGTGAATTTTGGGACTTATGTCAACTCAAAAGTAGTCAGGAGTAATTTTATCTCAATTTTATGTGATTTGATATGGTTTGTTTAGTTTAGTTTGGTTTCAAATTGAGGGCATATCCGCTGGGGATGTGAGCTTGATCAAATTTGATAGATTTAATTTATGGACCATATCAGTGTGCGATGGACCCACTGAGAAGGGGCTATATTGGACTTGTCCTATCTCAAATTTACAAATCCAAAGGGATAGTCTACTGGCCATGGGGTAGAACTAGCCAACCTAAGGGGTTGCCTTCCAGTGTGTAATGGCTGTGCTAGGAAGAAGGCATAATAGACTTATATCTTCTAAAATAGGGACCAACCGCTGGGGTGACCTGTTGGTAGCATAACAAATCAAACCTGACTTATGGGCGACTACTGAGTGAATGCCACTGGAGACTTATATCAACTCAAGAGTAGTCAAGCAATTCCTAAAGGGAGTTTTGCAGATACTGGCCTATAGATAAGATGACTGCTTGGGAAAAGGGATTATTAGGGGTGTCCTCCTAATCAACAAATGAATATATATTATGTTTATATGTTTGTGTGGACCTTGTTGGTGTGTGAGGGACCACACTGAGAAGGGGCTATGTCAGCCTTAACCAATATTAGATTTACTAGACCAAGGGAGAATCTGCACATCCACAGGATTGATTCTCCAACTGTAGGGGTGGTTATTAAAAAAGGGGAACTTTCCAATCTGATAGTAACCTAGGAAGTGTCTAAATGGGGTCGCAAAGGATGTGGTCCAAATATAGTGCCCATAAGGGAGGTGATGCTAGGGGCATTATGCTGAGCCCTGGAAAAGAAAGCTTATAGGTGTATAGTGGACAACTCAAGGAGAAACCATAACAGACTTACATCTGCCATGAGTGGTGTATCTTAAGGTGCAAGAACTAACCAACCTAAGGTGTATCCATTAGCATGAGTGGTGTATCTATTATCATAGTGAGAACCAACCAACGCCGATGTGCAACGATCAATCTAGAAAGAAAGCATGTAGGCTTACAACTTTCCAAGAGGAATAGATCATCGGGATAATCTATCATCGATGGGATGCTATCCGACCTAGAGCTACTAAGGTGGAGCCCCAAGGAAGGACGGACCCGACTTAAAGTACCGAGGGAAGGAGCCGCTAGAGGACTTATCATAAACTTAAATTATACATGACCCAATTAATGCATGAAGGCTAATCCAAGAAGAAAGTGTAGCAGACTCACATCCTCTTAAGCGAAGCCAACATAAGGTAGCTTACCAGCCATGCACTAAGGCCTATCAAACTAACAAGGCCCTCATCAGTGTGCAATGGCCAAGTAAGGAAGGAAAGTGTAGCAAACTTACATCCTCCAAAGCAAGAAGACCACTGGGGTGACACACTAGCAGGGTAGCCCGTCAGCCCAACATAGAGCAGCTACTGAGAGAGTGTCGCAGGGGGTGTTATCTCAACTCATAGTAGCCCGACAAAAAATACATGTGTTTATTTTATATGTTTGTGTGTAGTTTGTGTTTATATTATGTTGATGAAGGATAGTATGCCACTCTAGCTCTTATACTTACTCTAAACACATCGTGGTAGATTAATAAACAAGAATACTTTCAACATAGAAGATATTAAATTCAAAATGGAATTTTCATTGATGATAATTATTTTCAAACATGATTTATAATATTTTTATAAGTAGAGCCCATTGATTGGAAGCATTGGGAACTTTCCCTTATGATTAATAAGCTGATAAGATCCTCCTTGGTAGGCCTTCTCCTAAGTGGGTTAAAACTTGCATCCCATCTTACAATGGGCAACAATCAGTCTCCTTAGAACTGAAATAAGCTCTCTTACTTGAAAAGCTCTTGGAAGAACCAACTTGTTGTGACCTTGAATCATTTTAGCTTTGTACAACTCAAAGTTTTAGCATGCCTCCAGGCGTCTCTCCTTCAAACCTTCTAGCTCTTCTAACCATAACTTGGCATTTTGCTATGTTGTGATCTTGCTACCCACAGCTATCCTTAGTGATGGGAGTTAGACTTCTAATGGTAGAATAGCTTCAGACCCATACACTAAGGAGAAAGGAGTAGACTGAGTTGGAGTTCTATATGTGGTGGTAGGACCACAAAGCTTCAACTAACTACTCATGCCACTGTCACTTATTATTGTCGAGTGTCTTTTTTAGTATTTGGATGAGAGATTTGTTGAAGGCATCTGGTAAGCCATTTTCCCTCAGGTAGTTGATGGTATAATATCTCTTATCTATGTTATTTCTAGGAAAAGTTGTTGATCTCGGTGCTCTTGAATGCAATACCATTATCATATATAATTCATTGAGGCACTCTGAACCTATATATGATATGGTTTCTAAAAAAATTGGAGCACATGCTGAGCTATGACCTCTCTGAGTGAAATCGCCTTCACCCATTTGGAAAAGTAGTTAGTTGCAGCTAAGATGAATTAATGACCCTTGGAAGAAGAGGATCCATCACACCACTATGTCCCCAACACTGAATGGCCATGAGGCCAATATAGGATGTTGAATGTTGGGTTGGTGGACCACATGTGTATTTGACATTGGTGGCAACTCCTAGCCATATATATGCAATCTTTGATCATCAATGACCAGAAGTATCCTAGTATCTTGATCTTGGATTTCATCTTTGGATCAGATTGGTTGGCTCCACATAATCTTGAGTGCACCTCGATCAAGATCTTATGGGCTTCATGCTTGTGTAAACAACGTAACCACATATGATCGAAAGACCACTGGTTCAAGACACCATCCACAAGAGTGTTGGAAAGTGCTCTCTGCTTCATCTGATGGGCTTCAAACTTCTCTTGAGGTAGTTCACCTTTATTTAGGTAATCCATGAATGGTTGCCTCCAATCTAACTCTTCATCCTTCTTGGCAATGGCAACCTCCCCTTTAAGAGAGTACTTTTTGATGATTTAACTATCAATAAAAATAAGATTTATTTATTTTGGACCTTTATTCTTATGGACTCATCCTCCGATCATGCTAACTCTTTGGCATGCTTGCTAAAGCATATGCTTGACGTTCTCTCTCCTCAAGGAATCTTATGAATGGTAACCTCTAAGATTTGGGCCAACAACTCCATGGTGTACTTGTGGTAGTGATGGATCTTGGGCTTTATAACCTTATAGGATCCAATGATTTGGTTGATAATTAACTGAGAGTCCCTGAAGATGTTAATGTTATGGATGCTTAGAGTAATGACTAACTCCAGATCAACAATCAGAGCCTCATATTCAGCTTCATTGTTGGTGCAAGGATTGGATAGATGATATGAGAATCTCATCACATTGTAGTCTAGAGTTAAGAGAACTATTCCTACCCCTGCCTAACCTAGAATAGCAGATTATGGTTCTTCTCTCTTTGGAAACTACACCATCAAAGTACATCTCCCATGAATGCTAGTATCCCCAAGTTCATGATTTGTTCATCGTGAGATCATCAATAAATGGAGAGTCAAAGAAGTGAGTGTGCTGCTAAGAAATCCACTAGCACTTATCCTTTCTCCACACGAAGGGGTATGAAGGTAATGTCAAACTGTGAGAGAATATTGGCTCATCGTGCCAACTGTCTGGATAGCGTTGGTGTGTCATGAGATAGTATAGTGGATTGATCCTAGATATTAAGTTCACCTTATGAGGAAGCATGTAGTGCTTAGCTTTTGGGATGCAAAGATTAAAGCTATGCAATGCTTCTCAATAGGTGGATAATTAGCTTCAGCAGAGATTAGATGATGACTGAGGTAATAGAGTGCATTTTCCTTTCCTTCATCATTGGCTTGGAGCAACAAAGCACCAAGGGAGTCATCTAATAAAGCAATGTAAAGTATGAGTGGCTTACCCAGAATAGGGGCTGCTAGAATTGGTGATGTCATCAAGTAATGCTTGATGTCTTTGAAGGCATGCTCTCACTTGTCATCCCACTTGAACATGACATCCTTTTTCACAACCACTGGGAATGGCTGATATCTTCCCGATAAGTTGGAGATAAAGCATCTTAGATATGCCAACCGCCCTTAGAATGATTTAATTTGAGTTAAAATTTTAGGGGGTGTGATTTCTAGTATTGCCTTGATCTTCTTTGGATCAATTTTGATTCTGTTGTGTTGGACAATAAACCCAAGGGATTTCCCTGAAGCTACTCCAAATGCACACTTCAGGGGGTTCATTTTGAGGTTAAATCATCTTAACTATTTGAAAACTACTTTCAAGTCAAAGAGATGGTCTTCCTTTTCTTTACTTTTGACCATGAGATCATCGACATAGCACTCAACTTGATGATGAATGAGTTCATCGAAGATTGGAGTCATAGATTGCTGGTATGTAGCACCAAAATTTTTAAGGCTGAATGACATGACCTTATAGTAAAAGATTTTGATCGGGGTTCTAAAAGTAGTGTTTCTTTCATCTTCAGGGGCCATCTTTATTTAGTTATATCCAGTTGAGCCATCCACAAAAGAGAAGATTGCATGAGATGAGGCAATGTGCACCATCAGCTCTGGGATTAGTAGTGGAAATTCATCTTTTGGACATGCCTTATTTAAATCCCTAAAATTGATGCATATGTGAATTTGGCCATTCTTTTTCTTAACTGGGATGACACTGGCTAACCAAGTAGGGTATTTTTCTTCCTAGATGAAGCCACCATCGATCAATTTCTTGACTTCATAAATGACATGTTGTTCTATGTCTAATCACATGCGTCTAGGAGCTTGCTTGATAAGGTTAGTAGTAGGCTCTATTGCTAGTTTATGGACCCCATTAATCTAGCATCTCTTCATAACTCCATGCAAAGTAGTCCTTAAACTCACAATAGCCTAACTAAGTCATTGGTTTCAATTTCATTCAATAAAGATCTGTATGTATGGATCTTCTTTAGTCCTAAGTTGATTTCCTTGAGCTCGTCGATGGTTGACTTGATCTCTTCTTTGAACTTTGGTAGTGCTTCATTGTCTTCAAAATCATTTGGAACATCTAAAATTTTTAAGCACAGTTCCTCATATGAGTTAATATGATTTTAAAAGAACCTATCAAATTTCAAATGATTGGTGATCACTTAGCAGTAATCGTCATCATTGACTAGACCCACTATATCAAATCCTAGTCCCAGCCTTGATTGAGAGCTTTGCATTTATTCTTCCATATTATTTTGAAGTAGCCTGACCTATGCTTTGATCATTTACGTAGGATTAACCCTATCTTTGCTAAATTATGAACACAAGGAAAGTACCAATCAAAAGGTAATTCTATTAAATCTTTATATGAATCATTCTCAAGTTCTACATCAGCTTCTTAACTTAAGGATGATGCTCTTAGAAAGAACCTCTAAGTCTTCACACTTGTGGATGACTTAGGGCTTCCTAACTACCAAACCCTCAACTTTTGAGAGGAAAGGGTTAGAGCTAAGGTTCCCAATTGATGCCTAACTATTTCTATAGACTTGGATACACTTATGCTTTGCTTTGGAGTCCTTCATCGCTATCTTAAGTGTCACCTCCAAGGAATCTACTTGAGAATATGGTGGTGTGCTAACCATATAAGACTTATCCAATGAACTAGATTCTAAGTCTATATGGATAGTGTCTTGGTAGCTAGACATATCTTCTTGTGGCCAATAAAGAGGTTTTCCACCCCTAGGACTACCTAACTGGCCTCTTCCTCTACTGGTGGAGGTCGTCATCCTACCCATATATATTGAATGGAGTAATGAACTGGGTGGAATCTAATGTTAGACTCCACTTCCTCCTCCAAGTCTATTTTCACTCCCTTTTATTTTCTTTTTCATTTTTTATTTTCTTTTTTTTTTTTTTATTTCTCTTCCATTTTCTTTTTCTTTTTCTTTTTTCTTTTTGTTTTATTTTAAGCTTTGGCCAAGTTCAGGAGAATAGACCTCGTGAACTCTAAATGGCTTAAGATATCTTTTGACATAGTAGATGATTCCACCTCACAAACTTCATACACTAATGTAGAGAGGATGGAACTAAGTTACTCTCTTGTATATCCATGGTCTCCCAAGCAAAGCATTCAAAGATGTATCAGAGTCTATAATGTGCAACTTTGCTTTAGTTTTCCAATCATCTATCTCCAAGAGCAATACTATGGGGCCTAAAGCCTATTGACCTCACATTTGGAGTGAAGATACAATCTTCCCATCTTAGACTTATGCCTTTTCTAGACACTAAGACTTCCCTAGTCATAAGACACTTCTAACAATTAGGTAAACACTTAACCTAAGCCTAAGGACTTAGAAGGGTTAACCATATGAATAGGTTATGCCTTAGGGATTAGGATAATCCACCTACCCTATAACCCAAATCCAATCCATGTTCAACTTCTCAAACTAAACTTCAAGTTCAATTCAAACATCAAATTCAAATCCAAATCCAAACCTAAATTCCAAAACCAAATGATTGAAGCCCATGATCAAATCCAAACTTGAATCCCTTCCTAAGCCATATGACCTATCTCATGGACTTAGCCAAATATTAATCCAAATCAATATAAAATCAATTGATTTTCTCATAATCAATTTGTTTCTTCAATCATCTTCTTAAATATAAATCAAATCTACATTCAAATGATCAAACTTAAATCAAACTAAATCAGATTACATTAAAACCCTTCCTAAGCCATATGACCTATCCAATGGACTTAGCCAAATCTTAATCCAAATCAAGTCAAACTCAATTGATTTTACAATTCAATCATATTTTCAATCATCTTCACAAATTTAAATGAAATATACTTTAAATCATCAAAACTAAATCAAACCAAATAAAAATCCAAACCTAAGCAACATGGCTCAACTCCATGACCTTAGCCAAATTCCTTCATTAAAAAACCCAAATTCAATTAATTTTCCTATGAATCAATCATACCCTCAATCATATTCACAGATATAAATAAAATCTACAATCATCAAGCCAAACCAAAATCAACCCAAGTCAAACCCAACTTAACCCTTTTGACTTGAAATGTTCAAATGAACGAAAACCCATTTTAACCCAAGCTAATTGCAATTGAATTTATATATCAATCTCAAATCCATATATAAACTCAACTAAATTAAACTCAACCCAAAATCAAGCCAACTAAACTCGATTGGTCCACTTGACCCAAAGTGGCCAATTTAACCTATTTGAGCCAAGTTTTAATCCTACCCAAATTGGATTGAACGAAGTCCATCAAAATCTCCAATCATTATTATTGATCACCCTAGGTTGATGAATTGTTACAAATTGGGTCAAACCAAGTCAACTTTATCATTTGACCAAGTCAACCCCTTAACCCATATGAATCCAAACTAGCCAAATTGCAACCTAAGCCAAATTCCTAGAAACCAATGATTCATGCTAAATCAAAATCAATATTTGAATATGACTTGACCTTCAATTAAGTCAAACCAAACCCAATTGGTCCCCTTGACCCAAGTTGACCCAAATTGACATTAAAGACCAAATTAGGTCAAATCAAAATATAAACCAAATTGAATACAACTACTGGCTCAAGTTCATTCCAAATTGATTATTGAACTTGAAAAAAGCCATGATTGGACCCAATTTAACCCAATTGACCTACTTAGCCCAAATTGACCTAAATTTAATTCGTTTGACCCAAATGCATTCAAATGTTCCAAAACCAAATCTAAGCCAAACTCAACCAAACTAATTGAACTAAAACATTCCAAAGGATCATATAAACTTTAACCCAACCCTCAGTTTGACCCAATTTGCCCAATTGGTCAACTTGACCCAACCTAACCCAATTTGACCTAAATGAGTCAAATTGAGCAAAACCTAACCAAATCAACTCTAATTGACTTGAAACTTAGGCTAACCCACTTTTGACTGATTTCAAATCTAGCCAAATCAGAGCCAATGCAAAATGATCATTTTACCCTTAGGTCAAGGGTATCCCATGAGACAAATCACCCAAGTAAGGGGTCATTTCCATTACTTGGCCACATGGTACTCTCCTGAACATCCACCTATGCACCTAGGACACTACCCAACCTAACCCAAATGGTGGTTGGGTTGGCCATGACCCATGGGAGGTGAAATCTCATCACCCTCCCCATTGGAGCATTTGAAACCCATAGGACACCATTGATTCTTTCTTTGTAGCCACCTCCACACCTTCAACCAACCAAGCCGAGCTAACTCACCTCCTCTCTCCCACCCACGACTCTCTGAGATGGTCAGATGGCCACTAGAAGCCAAACCCGATCCCACCATCCGATCAAGATGATGGGGGGTATACTATCACTCGTTACCACTCAAACATACACAAAAATCAATTTTTTAGAGCTCTAGCTTCAAGATGAGTTACTAGAGCCATTCCCTAAGTTCCTAAGCTCATTCCTCGATCAAAAAATGCCATTCCCATCCATCCCAAAATAGGACAGTCCCTTTTTTGACCTAGCTTCCCCATTTCTCCATCAAACTCAAATTAACTTTGCATGCACCTTCCCTAGGCCACGTCGAGGAAGAAAGAATCATCTCCCAAGCATCCCAAGCACCTGAGGTGGGACTTGAATCAAAGTTGAGCTCAAATTGTCAATCTATGGATTTCAGAGAGAACGTCAAGGAATTGATCCAATTGCTGCTCAACAGAGCTGCATCTCCACTAGATGAAGCTTCCTCAATCATTTGAGCCACCAATCTTGAGCTCTGTTGAGGTATGCTTCCGAAACTAATCCTTAGGCAGAAATGGGTTGGAGCTTTTTGAAGAAAGCTTGCATTTCAGGTGATCTTGATCGTTAAATACCCTCTGACTGATGTCATGAAGGTGTGGGACCCTTTTGGAGTTGATCCCAGCTTGAGTAAGCTCGGATCAACTGAGAAATGGTGGATGGACTCCATTCTCCCTCACTTTAGTGATGTTAAAGCACATACCATCCATTCCACAAGATCTGAATGGATAGTCTTGATCAGTTCCACTAGATCGATCTAATTAATCCTATTAAGCAATGTAATTAATTATAGCTGCCCGATCTTAGATCAAACAATGAGGAGAAAGTGCATTTGCCACTGCCATAGAGACGCTGAGTTGGATAAGTTTTAAGTTGGCAATCCCACTATGCCATGTGGACAACGCATCAGCGAGCCACATGGTCCCAACAGGATTAGGCTTTAATTAGGCTTAATTAATCAATTTTAATGGTTGAAACTTCTAAAATCATAAAAATCATAGGAGTAATAAAAAATTGCAAATAAATACTCATTTTAAACGTATTTTTAGAGGATAGTGAATTAAAAATGATCTTAACTAATTTTGAATAGTAATTAAGGTTTAATTACAAAAGTAATTAACTTTAGTACTCTAAATTGAGCAATTAATCCCAAATTTTGTGAGTTAATTTAATCGGATGATGTCTACCTCCAATGATTTTCTTGGGATTTATTGCTCACTTAATTAGGAAAATTGACTAATTAAACCTTAAGTACTCTTTTAAGTTAATTAATGATTAATTAATCCCATGAAAAGTAGTAAATTGGTTAATTAAGTTTATTAATCATTGTTCAACAGTAAGTGAACTAAGGAATAGGGTTGGGACCCCTTTCCCTAAGTTCATTTCACCCTTTTTTAAAATGAAATTAATTAAGATTTAACTAATTAATTAAATCACTTAATCAAATTGAAATCATAATCACATCAGACCTTAATTAATTAAATCATGGGGTAGATCTTTAGGTGTTTAATAACCTAAAGGAGTTTAATGAAATTATGGTTAGTCCACATGTATGGGAAAACCATAAGAGTAATTAATTAAGTCCCTTAATCTAAAGAAATATTAATCATGAGCCAATTGCATTAGGCCCCTTTTATTTCCTAGGATCATTGTAAGTTTATTTTTCATGCATATTATGTTGGCTCATAATTACTTAGTTAATTACTTTAAGGTGACATAGGTAAGGGTAATTAATTCATCTAATTAAGGGTTTAACTTAATTAACCCATAAAATCAACTTAATTACATTTCCTTAAATTAAATCAAATCACTAATGTGGGAATGAGTTTAAAACAACAAGTAATGATTTCACTTCTCCTCTTTAAATAAAATCAAATCCAAAACTTAATTAATAAAGAAGCTTTGGTTTGCTTTAAATAATCTTATTTGATTTGATTTTCCTTAAGAATTAGTTTGGTTGAATGAATCACATGCTTATATTTGATTGTCATCTTTTAAATCATGTTAAATTTGGTATGTCATTTGAATTCATGCATCGATATTTTCAAAATCTAGGAAAATAAAATGAATTTTCTTTATCTATGCTTGCATGAGTTGATTTAATTTAATATATGTGTGGCTATTATCACTATTAAATCCAAATGTATTTTTCAAAAGCTTATAAATGAATAATAATGTGTTATGATGCTAGTTATAAATACATAAGAAAATCATGTACTTATAGCTTAAATGTATGAATGTTGAGGTCTCTTTTCTCTATTCATGTGCTGATTTATATAAGATTGAATGGTAATGGGTATATAGTATGGACATCCCGAGAACACGAGGCTTTAGCTAGCCCTAAAGAGGTCATTTGATTATCTCACTTCTCTGGTTTAACAACAACATGTACCCATTTAATTTTATTCTTAGGTATTTCAACATTAGAATTTGGATAGAACTTTAATTCATATATATAAATGATTCAATCAAACAAAATATACAATATTTGCATGATTTTCTTTCCCTCATTTATGTATACATCAATGTGTGTCCAAGAAAAGCAAGTATATAGTCTAGACATCCCAGGAATATGAGGCTTTAGTTAGCCCCAAGGAGGTCATTTGATTACCTCACTTCCTTAGTTTAACAATGAAATGTACTTGCCTATATCTTGGTACATGTATATGTATATGCAATTAGTGAATGAAAATCCCATTTTACATTAACATTGCGCATTCATAATTGACTAAGTGGTTGAATTAATTAGCCATATGATTTGGAGCTTACTTCCTATGTTCATGTGTGAATTTACATATTTATGAATGCAAATGGGTATATAGTCTAGACATCTCGAGAATATGAGGCTTTAGCTAGCTCCAAGGATGTAATTTGATTACCTCACTTCCCTAGTTTAACAATGGCACATGCCTATTTAATTTCATTCTTATGTCCTTTTTGTATTAGAATTTGGATAAAGTTTTAAATTAATATGTTTAAATAATTCAATCAAATAAAATTTAAATTCTAAACATACACAAACATTCATCATTTAAGTGTTCTAAAATATGTTGCTTGTATAGATACACGTAGGATTAAATCATATGTATGTTACGTGTGATGGAAAGGAATGATTTAATATATGTCATGTGGTAGTAATTCAATTAAATTATTCTTAAGATGCCTTTTATTTTGAATAGGATTATTTAAAGTGAACCTAAACTTAGGATTAATTAAATCATTTAATAAGCCATTCACTAAATGGAACTAAATCAAATTAATATACTTTAGAAAGTGACTTAAGGTAGGGATGAAAGAAATCTCCTCTCTTTATATCACTTACTTGCTAAGTGTAATCAAATGAAACAAAAGAAAACACAAATTAAATTCTCAAATCAATTAAACTCCTTCAAGTGAAATCAACCTCTAATGTTAAATTGAATCCTTCTACACTTAGAAAATACAACACTAATGTGTAATAAGACTTACCATATAAATCTTCTCTACTTCAAAATTATAAAGCCCAACCATAAGATAGATTGAAATGCTCACTAGGCTTCCTAGTATCATGAACATTTCCTACTTATTTCATTTGGATTCTATAAATAGGTCATCTCCTTAAATTTTTCCAATTGATTCTCCAAATACAATCAATCTTTCGATAGTCTAACCTTGAAATCTTTGGAGATGATAATTGTCTACTTTAATCGAGAGTATTCTTAGGAAATTTCATTTCTTAAGATGTAGTTAACTATGGAGGCTTACCTCCATAGGGAATTTAAGAACTTGCTTAAATATAAACCCTGCTTTATTCATCCATATAAAGTAGGGAAAAATCTCTGATATATTTGAAGTCCCATCATGCCTTAGGAGTCCTTATTACATGATTAGGTCCATCATAGGGCAATGCCTCTATCTTTCAAGATAGTATATTTTACCTCAATGTTATAGCGAATCACCTCAAAAAGTACTCCTTTATGATCTATGTGGTCCCCCCCCATAAATCTAAAAATAAACACCATAAGGCCTTCTCGCCTTATTCATTGAATCCTCTCATCGGTGTGCAATGGCCAATTAAGGAAGGAAAGTGTAGCGAACTTACATCCTCCAAAGCAAGACCACCACTAGGGTGACAGACTAGTAGAGTAGCCCATCAACTCAACTTAGAGTAGCTACTGAGTGAGTGCCGCTGGGTGTGTTATCTCAACTCATAGTAGCCTGAAAAAAATACATGTATTTATTTTATATGTTTGTGTGTGGTTTGTGTTTATGTTGTGTAGATGAAGGATAAGATTCCACTCGGGTTCTTACACCTACCCTAAACACATCATGGTAGATTTATAAACAAGAATACTTTCAACATGGAAAAGATTCAATTCAAAATGGAATTTTCATTGACGATAATTATTTTCAAATATGATTTATAATATTTTGATAAGTAGAGCCCATTGATTGGAAGCATTGGACACTCTCCCTTATGATTAATAAGTTGATAAGATCCTCCTTGGTAGGCCTTCTCTATGGCAAAAGGGCCTTCCTAAGTGGGTTAAAACTTGCATCCCATCTTACAATGGGCAATAATCAGTCTCTTTAGAACTAAAATAAACTCTCTTACTTGAAAAGCTCTAGGAAGATAACTTATTGTGAGCTTGAATCATTTTACCTTTGTACAACTCAAGGTTTTAACATGCCAACATCTCTCCTCCAAACCTTCTAGCTCTTCTAACCACCTAGCATTCTGATATGTTGTGATCTTGCTACTCACATCTATCCTTAGTGATGGGAGTTGGACTTCTAATGGTAGCATAATTAGACCCATACACTGATGAAAAAGGAGTAAACTAAGTTGGAGTTCTATATGTGGTGCGGTAGGCCCACAAAGCTTCAACTAACTGCTCATGCCACTATCACTTATTATTGTCGAGTGTCTTTTTTAGTATTTGGATGAGACATTTGTTGAAGGCATCTGGTTAGCCATTTATCCTCAAGTAGTTGATGGTGTAATATCCCTTATCTATGTTATTTCTGGGCAACATTATTGATCTTGGTGGTCTTGAATGTAATACCATTATCAGATATAATTGTTGAGGCACTCTGAACCTATATATGATATGGTTTCTAAAAACCTGGAACACATACTAAGCTATGACCTCTCAGAGCGAAATCGCCTTCGCCCATTTGGAAAAGTAGTTAGTTGCAGCTATGATGAACCAATGACCCTTAGAAGAAGGAGGATCAATCACACCAACTTTGTCAGTATCCCAACACTCGAATGGCCATGAGGACAAAATAGGATGTTGAATGTTGGGTGGCTGGTGTAGAGCCACATCTTGTATTTTACATTGGTGGCATCTCCTAGCCATATGCATGCAATCTTGATTATCAATGACCAGTAGTATCCTATTCTCTTGATCTTGGATTTCATCTTTGGATTAGATTGGTTGGCTCCACATAATCCTAAGTGCAGCTCGATCAAGATCTTACGGGCTTCATGCTTGTGTAAACCACGTAACCGCATATGATCGAAAGACCACTACTTCAAGACACCATACACAAGAGCATTAGAAAGTGCTTTCTACTTCATCTGATGGGCTTCAGACTTCTCTTGAGGTAGTTCTCCTTTATTTAGGTAATCCATGAATGGTTTGCCTCCAATCTAACTCTTCATCATTCTTGGAAATGGCAACCTGCCCTTTAAGAGAGTACTTTTTGATGATTTCAATATCAATAAGAAATAAGACTTGTTTATTTTGGACCTTTATTAATATAGGATAATATTCCAATAGAAGTGTGGAAATGTTTAGGAGATCAAGGAATTTCTTGGCTTGCAAATCTTTTTAATGTTATTTTAAAGACTAAAAAGATGCCAGATGAGTGGAGAAAGAGTTTGTTGGTTCCTATATTTAAGAATAAAGCGATGCACAAGAGTGTGCAAATTATAGAGGAATTAAGTTAATGTGTCATACATTAAAATTATGGGAGAAAAATTGAGCATAGGTTACGATGTGATACAAGTTTCTCATAATGGTTTGGTTTCATGCCGTAGATCTACTATGGATGCTATACATTTGTTAAGAGGGTTGATGGAGAAGCATAAATAAAAGGATCTACATATGATATTTATTGATTTAGAAAGCTTATGATAAAGTCTCAAGAGACTTTGGGAGTTCTAGAAAGAAAGAAGTTAATATTGGTTATATTCAAGTCATTAAGGATATGTATACTAGAGGTCACTTGTGTCCAAACACAAGGAGGATTGACAAACTATTTTCCTATTTCGGTTGGATTACATCAAGGATCAACATTAAGCCCTTATCTTTTACTTTAGTTATGGATGTTCTTACGAGGCATTTACAAGAAGATGTACCTTGGTGTATGCTTTTCATGACATTCTTCTTGTTGATAAGACTAGAGAGAGTCCAGAAACTTGAATTATGGAGCTCAACTTTAGAGTCTAAAGGTTTTCGTTTAAGCAGATCTAAACTGAATATATGGAGTGTAATTTTAGTTGTAGAAGTTTTAGATAGTGTTGTGACTTTTGGTGATCAAGTCATTAATAAGAGTGAGCGATTGATATTTAGGCTCTATTGTTCAAAATGATGGTGAAATAGATGGAGATATTATTAGTAGAATTCAAGTTGGATGGTTGAAGTGGAGGAATGCATCGGCTATTATGTGATAGAAAAGTTCCACTTAAACTTAAGGAAAATTTTATAAGATGGTGGTAAGACCGCAATGACTTATGGTGCGAATGTTGGCCAATAAAGAGAAACATAAGACTAAGTTAAGTGTTACGAGATGAGGATGCTCGGTGGATGAGTGGATTTACCCTTAGATAGAATGCAAAATGAGTATGTTGGAAAAAGTTGGAGTCTCCTGGTAGATAAGATTAGGAGAGTCACCTTAGATGGTTTGGCCACATAAAGCGTCTCTGATGACCGATTGGAGTAGATGCATTAGATTTACCTTATGTTAAGAAAGGTAGAGGTAGACCAAAAATGACTTGGTTAAGATGTATAAAAAATGATCTTAGTATACTTGAATTAAATGAGAATTTGACACATAATAGGACACAATGGAGACGAAGGAAAAGACCCACCTAGTGGGATTAAGGCTTGTTGTTGTTGTTGTTGTTGTTGTTGTATTAATATGGACTCATCCAATGGACATATCAACTCCTTGGCATGGTTGGCTAAAGCATATGCTTCAGAATTCTCTCCTCAAGGAATCTTATGAATGGTAACCTCTAAGATTTGGGCCAACAACTCCATGGTATACTTATGGTAGTGATGGAGCTTGGGCTTTATAACCTTATAGGATCAAGTAATTTGGTTGATAATTAACTGAAAGTCCCTAAAGATGTTGATGCTGGATGCTTAGAGTAATGATTAACTCTAGATCGACAATCTGAGCCTCATATTTAGCTACATTGTTGGTGCAAGGATTGGATATATGATATGAGAATCTCATCACATTGTAATCTAAATTTAAGAGAACTATTCCTACCCTTGCCTAAATTGGAGTAGCAGATTATGGTTCTTCTCTTCTTTGAGAGGAAACTACACCATCAAAGCACATCTCCCACCAGTGAATGCTAATATCCCCTAAGTTCATGATTTGTTAAGAAATCCACCAGCGCTTATCCTTTCACCACACAAAGGGGTATGAAGGTAATGTCAAACTATGAGAGAATCTTAGATCATCGTGCCAACTATTCAAATAACATCGGTCGTGTCATGAGATAGTATAGTGGATTGATCCCAGAGATTAAATTCACAAATAAGGAAGCATGTAGTGTTGTAGCTTTTGGGATGCAAAGATTAAAGCTATGCAATGCTTTTCAATAGGTGGAGAATTAGCCTTAGCAGGGATTAGATGATGGCTAAGGTAATAGAGTGCATTTTCCTTTCCTTCATCATTGGCTTGGGGCAATAAAGCACCAAGGGAGTCATCTAATAAAGTAATGTAAAGTATGAGCACTTGCAAATAGGTCTAGAACTAGCGGCATCAGTAATGCTTGATGTCTTTGAAGGCATGCTCACACTTATCGTCCTGCTTGAACTTGGCATCCTTTTTCATAATCACTGAGAATAGCTCAACATCTTCCCGATAAGTTAGATATAAAGCATCTTAGATATGCCAACCGCACTTGGAATGATCTAAGTTGTGTTAAACTTTTATGGGGTGTGATTTATAATATCTCACCTTGATCTTCTCTCGATCAATTTTGATTATGGTGTCGACAACAAACCCAAAGGATTTCCCTAAAGCTACCAAATGCACACTTGGAGTTCATTTGAGGTTAAATCATCTTAACTATTTGAAAAGTACTTTCAAGTCAAAGAGATGGTCTTCCTTTCTACTTTTGACCATGATATCATCATAGCACTCAACTTGATGATGAATGAGTTCATCAAGATTCGTCATAGCTCACTATGTACACCGATTTTAAGGCTAAATGGCATGACCTTATAGCAATAGATTTTGATCGGTTCTAAAAGTGTTTCTTTCATCTTCAGCCATCTTTATTTGGTTATATCTATGAGCCATCCATGAAAGAGAAGATTGCATGAGATGAGGCAATGTGCACCATCAGCTCTAGGATTGGTAGTGGAAATTCAAATTTTGGACATGCCCTATTTAAATCCCTAAAATTGATGCATATGTGAATTTGGCCATTCTTTTTCTTAATTGGGATGACAACCAAGTAGTATTTTTCTTCCTGGATGAAGCCAGCATCGATCAATTTCTTGACTTCAGAAATGACCTGCTATTCTATGTCTAATTGCATGCATCTAGGAGCTTGCTTGATAAGGTTAGCAGTAGGCTCTATTACTAGTTTATGGACCCTATGTTATATGCCAATCCATGCATCTCTTCATAACTCCATGCAAACTAGTCCTTAAACTCAATCAATAGCCTAACTAAGTCATTGGTTTCAATTTCATTCAATATAGATTTGATGTATGTCGGGCATGGATCTTCTTTAGTTCCTAAGTTGATTTCCTTGAACTCGTTGATGGTTGACTTGATTCTTCTTCAAACTGCAGTATCATTGACTTCAAAATCATCATCATTTGAAATTTCTAAATAACTCCTCATATGAGTTAATGATTTGAAAAGAACCTATCGATTTCAAATGATTGGTGATCACTTAGCAAAGAATCATCATTGACCCCACTATCAATCCTCCCGGTCTTGATTGAGAGCCATTTGTTCTTCCATATTATTTTGTAGTCCGATATGCTTTGACTTTATGTGGGATTAACCCTATCTTTGCTAAAAACACAAGAAAAGTACCAATCAATAGGTAATTCTATTAAATCTTTATATGAAGCATTCTCAAGTTCTACATCAACTTCTTGACTTGAGGATGATGCTCGTAAAGAACCTCGAAGTCTTCAAACTTGTGGATGGGCTTCCTTAACTACCAAGCTTTTTGAGAGGAAAGTGGGGTTAGAGCTAAGGTTCCCAACTGATGCCTAACTAGTTCACCTATAGACTTGGATACACTTATGCTTTGCTTTGGAGTCCAGTCTTCATCGCTATTCATCTTAAGTGTCACCTCCAAGGGAATCTACTGTTGAGAATAATAGGCTGGTGTGCTAACCATATAAGACTCATCCTATGAACTATATTCTAAGTCTATATGGATGTGTACCCCTAGTTAAGACATATATCTTCATTGGGTGGCCAATAAGGAGGTTTTCCACTCCTCCAACTAGCCTCTTCCTCTAGGTGGAGGTCAGTCATCCTACCCATATATGAATGGAGTAATGAACTGGGTGGAATCTAATGTCAGGCTCCACTTCCTCCTCCAAGTCCATTTCCACTCCCTTTTATTTTCTTTTCCATTTTCTATTTTCTTTTCTTTTTTCTTTTTCTTTCATTTTCTTTTATTTTTCTTTTCTTTTATTTTTACTTGGCCAAGTTCATGAGAATAGACCTCATGAACTAAATGGCTTGAGATCTCTTTGACATAGAAATGATTCCACCTCTCACAAACTTCATACACATGTAGAGGGATGGAACTATGTTATTCTCATCCATGGTCTCCCAAGAAAAGCATTCAAAGATGTATCCAAGTCTATAATGTGAAACTCAGCTTCTTTCCAATCATCTATCTCCAAGAGCAATACTATGGAGCCTAAAGCCTATTGACCTCACTTTGGAGTGTGATTCAATCTTCCCATCTTAGACTTATGAGTTAGACACTAAGACTTCCTAGTCATAAGACACTTCTAACAATTAGGTAAACACTTAACCTAAGCTTAAGAAGTGAAGTTAACCATATGATTAGTTATGCCTTAGGATTAGGATAATCCACCTAAACCCAAATCCAATCCATGTTCAACTTCTCAAACTAAACCTCAAGTTCAATTCAAACATTCAAATCCAAATCCAAACCTAAATTCCAAAACCAAATGATTGAAGCCCATGATCAAATCCAAACTTGAAACCCTTCACAAGCCATATGACCTATCCATGGACTTAGCCAAATCTTAATCCAAATCAATCCAAAATCAATTGATTTTCTCATAGTCAATTTGTTTCTTCAATCATCTTCTTAAATATAAATCAAATCTAAATTCAAATGATCAAACTTAAATCAAACTAAATCAAATTACATCAAAACCCTTCACAAGCCATATGTATCCATGGACTTAGCCAAATATTAATCCAAATCAAGTAAAACTAAATTGATTTTCTCACAATTCAATCATATTTTTAATCATCATCATAAATTTAAATGAAATATACATTCAAATAATCAAAACTAAATCAAACCAAATCAAAATCCAAACCTAAGCCACATGACCAAACTCCATGGACTTTACCAAATTCCTTCATTTGAAAACCCAAATTCAATTTATTTTCTCATGAATCAATCATACCTTCAATCATATTCACAAATATAAATGAAATCTACAATCATCAAGCCAAACCAAAATCAACCCAAGTCAAACCCAACTTAACCCTTTTGACTTGAAATGTTCAAATGAACCAAAACCCATTTTAACCCAAGCCAATTGAATTTATATATCAATCCCAAATCCATATATAAACTCAACTAAATTAAACTCAACCCATCAACTAAACAATTGGTCCACTTGACCCAAAGTGGCCAATTTGACCTATTTGAGCAAGTTTTAATCCTACCCAAATTGGATTGAACGAGCCCATCAAAACCTCCCATCATGATTGTTGATCACCCTAGGTTGATGAATTGTTACAAATTGGGTCAAACCAAGTCAACTTAGTCATTTGACCAAGTCAACCCCTTAACCCATATGAATCCAAACTAGCCAAATTGCAACCTAAGCCAAATCCTTAGAAACCAATGATTCATACCAAATTAAAATCAATATTTTAATATGACTTGACCTTCAATTGAGTCAAACCAAACCCAATTGGTCCTCTTGACCCAAGTTGACCCAAATTGACATTAAAGACCAAATTAGGTCAAATCAAAATATAAACCAAATTGTTTGCAACCAATGGCTCAAGTTCATTCCAAATTGATTATTGAACTTGAGCCATGATTGGACCCAATTGAACCCAATTGACCTACTTAGCAAATTGACCTAAAGGTTCAAGTTGGCCTAAATCAAAACCAAATCCAAATTAATTGAAACCAAAGCCTAAAATCATCTTCAATTGGTCAACTTAACCCAAACCAACACCCAACCCAAGCCAATTTGGCCAATTTGGTCAAATTGGTCAATTTAATTCATTTGACCCAAATGCATTCAAATGTGCCAAAACCAAATCTAAGCCAAACTAACCAAACCAATTGAACCAAAATATTCCAAATGATCATATAAACTTAACCCAACCCTTGGTTTGACCCAATTTGACCAATTGGTCAACTTGACCCAACCTAACCAATTTGACCTAAATGAGCCAAATTGAGCCAAACTCAAATCAACTCTAATTGACTTGAAACTTGGGCTAACCACTTTTGACTCATTTCAAATCTACCCAAATCAAAAGCCAAAGCAAAATAATCATTTTACCCTTAGGTCAAGGGCATCCCATGAGACAAATCACCCAAGTAAGTGGTCATTTCCATTACTTGGTCACTTGGTACTCTCCCAAAGGTCCACTAGGCACTAGGACACCTGACCCAAGGGGTGGTTGGGTTGCCCATGACCCATGGGAGGTGAAATAACATTACCCTCCCCATTGGAACATTTGAAACCCATAGGACACCCATGATTCCTACTTAATAGCCACCTCCACACCTTCAACCAACCAAGCAAGCAACTCACCTCCTCCTACCACCCACTCTGGAGATGGTGGGGCGCCACTAGAAGCCAAACTGATCCCACCATCGATCAAGATGAAGGGGTATACTATCATTTCACTCAAACATACAAAAAATCATTTCTTAGAGCCTAGCTTCCCAAGATGAGCTTGGTAGAGCCATTCCTAAGCTTCTAAGCTCATTCCTCAATAAAAAATGCCATTCTCCATCCAAATAGGACACTCCCATTTCACCTAACTTCCCCATTTCTCCATCAAACTCAAATTAACTTTGCACCTTCCCTAGGCCTCATTCAAGAAATGAATCATCTCCCAAGCTTTGAGCACGAGGTGGGACTTCAATCAAAGCTGAGCTCCAAATTATCAGTTTGTGGCCTTCGAATGTTGAGGAATTGATCCAATTGCTGCTCAACAGAGCTTCATCTCCACTAGATGAAGCTTCCTCAATCATTTGAGCCACAGATCTTGAGCTCCGTCGAGGTATACTTCTGAAACTGATCCTTAAGCAGAAATGAGTTGGAGCTTTTAGAGGAAAAATTGCATTTTGTGTGATCTTGATCATTGAATCCCCTCCGACTGATGTAGTGAATGTGGGACCCTTTTGGAGTTGATCCAAGCTTCGGGTAAGCTCAGATCAAGTGAACAATGGTGGACGGACTCCATTCTCCCTCACTTGAGTGACGTTAGATCACATAACATTCGTTCCACATGATCGAATGGACGGTGGTGATTAGATCCACTAGATTGATCTAATTAATCTTATTAAGCTGTGGAATTAATCAGCCATCATCGATCATGATGGAGGAGAAAGCATCTCACCCGCCATGTCTTAGTCGATAAGTTTTAAGTTGGCAATCCCACGGTGCCATGTAAAAAGTGCGCTGCATCAGTGAGCCACATGGTCCCAATAGGATTAGGCTTTAATTAATTAATCATTTTTAATGGTGAAACTTCTAAAATCATAAAATCATAGAAATAAAAAAATGCAAATAAATACTCATTTTAAAGGTATTTCAGAAGAGAATTAATTAAAAAGCATCTTAACTAATTTTAAATAGTAATTAAGGTTTAATTACAAAAGTAATTAGCTTAATTACTTTAAAATTACTTGAGCAATTAATCTCAAATTTTGTGAGTTAATTTAATCGGATGACCTCTACCTCCAATGATTTTCTTAGGATTTTTTGCTCACTTAATTAGGAAAATTGACTAATTAAACATTAATTACTCTTTTAAGTTAATTAATGATTAATTAGTCCAATGAAAAATAATAAATTGGTTAATTAAGTTTATTAATCATTGTTCAACAGTAAGTGAACTAAAGAATAAGGTTGAGACCCCTTTCCCTATGTTGATTTCACCCTTTTAAAATTAATTGATTTAACTAATTAATTAAATCACTTAATCAAATTGAAATCATAATCACATCGGACCTTAATTAATTAAATCATGGGGTAGATCTTTGGTGTTTAATAATGGGTTTAATGAAAGTATGTTTCCCATGTAATTAAATCAAATAAAATAATTAATTAAGCTTTGGTTTTTTTAAATAATCTTATTTGATTTATTTTCCTTAAGAATAGTTTGGTTATTAATCACATGCTTATATTTGATTGTCATCTTTTAATCATGTTAAATTTGGTATGTCATTTAATTCATCTAATATTTTAATCAATAAAATAAAATAATTTCCTTTAATGTATCTTTTGCATGTGTTGATTTAATTAATATATGATGAATCACTATTAAATTAAATGTATTTTTCAAAACTTATAAATAAATTTGTTATGATGCTAGTTATAAATACATAAGAAATTCATGTACTTATAGCTTAAATGTTTGAATGTTGAGGTCTCTTTCCTATTCATGTGTTTATTTATATAAGATTGAATGGTAATGGGTATATAATCGGACATCCATCTTTTTAAAATCATTTGATTTCACTTTTTAACATGGCATTTTATTTGATTTTATTCTTATGTATTCAACATTAAAATTTGGATAGAACTTTAATTCATATATATATATATAAATGATTCAATCAAACAAATATACAATATTTGATTTTCTTTCCCTCATTTATGTATATAATGTGTGTAAAAGCAAGTATATAGTCTGGACATCTTGGGAATATGAGGATTTAGTTAGCCCAAGGAGGTCTTTTGATTATCTCACTTCCTTAGTTTAACAATGAAACATATTTGCCTATATCTTTGTACATGTATATGTATATTCAATTAGTGAATGAAAATATCATTTTAACATTGCATGCATTCATAATTGATTTTGGTTGAATTAATTACATATGATTTGGAGCTTACATCTATGTTCATGTATGAATTTACATATTTTGAATGCAAATGGTATATAGTCTATACATCTTGGGAATATGAGGCTTTAGCTAGCTCAAGGATGTAATTTGATTACCTCACTTCTAGTTTAACAATGACACATACTATTTAATTTCATTCTTATGTCCTTTTGTATTGAATTTGGATAAAGTTTTAATATGTTTAAATAATTCAATCAAATAAAATTTAAATTCTAAACATACACATACATTTATCATTTAAGTGTTCAAAATATATTGCATGTATAGATACACATTAAATCATATGCATGTTATGTGATGGAAAGGAATGATTTAATATATGTCATGTGGTATTAATTCAATTAAATTAATCTTAAGATGCCTTTCATTTTGAATAGGATTATTTGTGAATTAAACTTAGATTAATTAAATCATTTAATAAGCCATTCACTAAAGGGAACTAAATCAAATTAATATACTTTAGAAAGTGACTTAAGGTAGGATGAAAGAGAAATCCTATTTTCTCTCTTTATATCACTTACTTGCTAAGTGTAATCAAATGAAACAAAACAAATTAAATTCTCAAATCAATTAAACTACTTCAAGTGAAATCAACCTCTAATGTTAAATTGAATCCTTCTACACTTAGAAAAAATATACACTAATGCCTAACAAGACTTACCACACAAGCCTTAATACACATTAGAATAAGTCACCACTTCTAGCTCTAAGTTAGGGGGTATGATGTGATGTATGTTTTGTTTTATGATGTGTTATTTTAGATTGGATGTTAGGGTGTATGCTTCATAGACTAATGATAGGCCAATATTAGCTAATCATGTTTTCTAGGGGATTATGCTTAAGGGATTCTTAAAATAAATGTGAATATACTTTTTTTGCAGGTTGCTTAAATCCTTAAATAATCCAAGTTGGATAGTGGGCTTAATTACCCATGTGTAGGGTGCTAAGTCTAAATTATAAATAACTCTTGGGATTATATGTATATTTAGCTAACCTCTATTTTACAGTGTAGTTATATTTACTTTTCCACATAAATGTAATTTTGCAATAGGAATTAGGATTAGAGCTATGGGGATTAGGATGAGCAGTGGCCAAAAGGCTTTGTCCTGAGGTGCCTGTGATGCCTTTGAAGCAAGCACCATCTAAATCAAAGAAGGAACAAAATCATAAATGAAGATATGAAGAAAGAAGACCCCATACATTTAATACAATTATAATTATTCTTTCATATTCTAGGTTGTATAAGGGTAGAACTTTTACCCATCTTTTCTCTCTCTTTGGTTATGCAGATACAGACCTTTTATTATTTTGTAATAATTTATATAATTGTTTGATGTTATGTTTACATTGAGCATTAGGATGACATGCTTTTCATAGTTTCTTAACTGATTGATGCTTTAATGTGTGGATTGGATGATTAGGCTCTTAGGATAAAAATAACTTTTCTACCCAACTAATCACTCATAACTAAATTTTAAACAACTCATAACCTCATCATAAAGCCTAAGACATAAATAAGATAATTAAAAGATTTAGCAACCCCTTAGTTGTATCATTATATGTTTCACATCAAGCATGCATATTCTTTCCCTCTTGAACATGAAGGATCTCCATTCTTGCACGATAAAGAAATGCTTGACCTGTGAGGGCATCCTTTGTGGTGTATAACACCTTCTCCTATCTGACCCATAACCTAGTTCATCATGCATTTAGCCATAAGAAATCCTAAAGCCTCTATCAAAATGATCTGTCAAAAATTTGAAAAGGATTTGCATCTTTAGATTAAGTCATATGTGCATAGCACTCATGTTCTTGTCTCTTAGGGAGTGTGTTCATGACTTTAGTCTCTTTTTAATTAAGTAACTACCCTAGCTATCTTGGAATTCATGAACTGGACTACATGGTTTTAAAATTATAGGTAGACTTAGTTGGTGGCCAGTCCAAGCGATTATAAGTCTAGAAGTCAGACTATTTATTCTCTCTTATGGAGGTAAACCCTTCTGTCCACATGTTGCTTAGATTTAGGTCGTGCTTTAGGTTGTACTAAAGCTTCATAGATTTAAGATCTGAGGTAGCTATTTACTTGAGCTATGAGCATAAATCCTCACCTCTTGGGCATTCCCACAACCTTGTGTTGGTGGATTATAAGCCTTAGTAATCTAATTAAACTTCAACTCAAAGCATATAAATCTTCTCAACTTCAAAATTATAAAGCCCAACCATAGGATGAAATGCTCATTAGGCTTCTTAGTATCATGAGTATTTCCTACTTATTTCATTTGGATTCCAAAAATAAGTCTTCTCCTTGAACTTTCTCAATTGATTTTCCAAATACAACCAATCTTTTGATAGTCTAACCTTGAAATCTTTGGAGATGATAATTGTCTACTTTAATTGAGAGTATTCTTAGGAAATTTGATTTCCTAAGATGTAATTAACTATGGAAGCTTACCTCCATAAGGAATTTAAGAACCTGGTTTAGTATAAACCATGCGTTATTCATCCATGTAAAGTAGGTGAAAAATCTTTGGTATATTTGAAGACTCATCATGCCTTAGGAGTCCTTATTACATGATTAGGTCCGTTGTAGGGCGATTCCTCTATCTTTCAAGATAGTATATTTTACCTCAATGTTATATAGATCACCTCAAAAAAAATCTATGATCTGCGTGGTGCCCCACCCCACCCATACATCTAAAAATAAACACCACAAGACCTTCTCACCTTGTTCATTGAATCCTCACAACATCATCCTTTCTTTTGGAGTTTGGAGATGTCAATCCTCAAGTAGGCAAGGGTTCTTAGACTCATAATATTGATTATTACTCTTAGGTCAACCAGAACTCTGGATAGCTTGTATCGCCTATAATGTAAAAGGCAAGCATGTATGCTCATCATCCCTAAGAGTAAGTCTTCACTGCTTGAATGTAACTCCTAAGATGTCCTTCAGATGGCATGCCTCTCTTTAGTAGCACCACCTAAGCATCTCTAGATCAAGTAACCTTGACCGAGATTCCTCCCCACTTTGAGCATAAGGCATCGAGATGCTTAACTTAGCTGTAAACTTTCAAGTGAGCTACCATATGCAAATCAACTCTACCTTGGTCCTCCACAACTATCCATTGGTGGAGCATCTCATGGAGGGCCTATTTGCTCAAGAACCAATGACTTGTTTACCTTATCCTAAGGTGCTTCTAGAGGTAAAACTTTGCTACTATGTAAGTTGATTTCAGTGACTTCTTGGAATGATGAGCTTGTGGAATTTACCTTATCATCGGGCGTACCTACAGCTTCGCTTATGAGATCCTCAAAGTCAGCTGACACTAAGTCAATCTCAAGAGGTTATTTTGATTGATTCAGAGAAGGATAGTCTGACTCTGAATCAAAAAGAAAAGGATCGAAACTACTAGAGCTATTATTTTATTTAGACTCGGAGAGCATTCAATAGGAATAAAATTAGGAGCATCAGAAGTAGACAATATATAAGTTGGATTAGCTTTCTTCATTAATTTCTTTTTGGGTAAAGGTACATGATAGAAATCAAGTAAAGTAAGAAGAGTAAGGGATTTAGTGCCCTTATCCATAGATATAATGCTCTTATCGATAGAAGAGGAGCTAGTAGAAGAGGTGGTAGATGCAACGGTAGAGGGAGTATTGGATTTGGATGGTGGTGCTACTAGACTATCCCAGGCAAGTATGGTGAGCTACTGCTGCTCCTAGCTATCACCCTGCCAGAGTCATCCTTTGAAACTGGCAAACCTTCCTTGGCATTGGAGGTTTGAGCTACTTCAGACACCTGCAAGGAAAGCCTCTTGATCTTACAAATGATCTTCTTTGAGGTTCAAGATAGGGAGATATTCTAACCATCTTTGGTCTTAAGAGGATCGTAAGTATCCCTAAGGATTACTCTAGCAGAATTGGATGGTTGTTCTAATAACAATTCCTTAAGGAATAACTATGGCTCTCAACTTGTAGCTGTGCTCAAGCTAGTCCTTAAAATGATACAATCTTCTAAAACATGGCCTAACATGCGGTGGTAGGTGCAATAGCTAGGATCAACATTTTTTCCCAGTTCCTCCTGCCTCTTAGGCTCTAGTAATTGAAAATGAGATTTTTTTAAGAGATTCATAAATATTTTCCTAACTACCTCTCTCTTGAATGAATATGACTTATTTAATCTATCGACAAGAGCTACCTAGCATGGAAATGAATACCGCACGAGGTGGTGGAAATGGTCATGGTGGCTACGCGATGATGATGGTCGAGGTGGAAGAGGAGGTGGCAAAGGAGGCAGCTGAGCTTGTAGTCTCTTATACTAAACTCTGGTTGGCTGTTTCCCTCTGTCCACCAACACAAATGTCCCTGACATTTTATCAAACACCTTCTATGGCTTGGGCCTAAATGATTTGTCAGGAAAGGGAAACTGTTTGGCTTCTTCTTGTAGGCTAGCTGCCTTGTTGATTAATTTCTTGAATGTTTTGATGGTAAAACCCTTAAGCATGAAGGCAATCGGACCACAGATATTCTTGAGAAGATTCATGGCATGTGGACATGCTGATTTCATGCTCAAGAAAGGAGAATGTAATCTACAAGGACTGTTGCTTTACAATTTTCAATCACCCTCTTGATGAAGAAACTCCAAACTTCACCAAACCCCCACCCAAACCAAACACTCTCAAAGAGGACCAATCACCAGGTCGCAACAAGTGTGTGTGCAATGTGTTATCTTAGGTTCCCACTACCATCAACGATCTTGAAGGATGGTAGCAAAAACCCTAAATAAAATAAAAACTAAATAAAAATCTAAACCTAAAAAATAAACCTAAAAATAAAACCTTAAAAAAAACCTAAACCCTAAACTAAGAAAACCCAAAACTTAAAATAAACAAAACAAAATAAACATAAACCTAAACTAAAATAAACTAAAGTAAAATAAATAAAACCTAAACCTAAACCCTAACTAAATAAAATATAATAAATTAAAAATAAACCTAAACCTAAATTGAAAAAAAACCTAAAAAAACCTAAAATAAAAACCTAAAACCTAAACCTAAAAAAATAAAATAAAAACCCTAACATAAACCTAAAATAAAAAATAAACCCTAAACCTAAAAAATAAAATAAAAATTAAACTAAACTAAAAAATAAACATAAACATAAACCTAAACCTAAAAAATAAACTAAAATATGAAAACCTAAACTAACATAAATAAACTAAACTAAATAAAAATAAAAAATAAAATGTACTAAAATAAATAAAAGATAAACTAAATAGAGCTATACCTGCACATTACTTAAATTTTATTTAAAAAAAACCCTAAACCCTAAACCCTCAATCCTAAATCCTAAACCTTAAACCCTAAACCCTAAACCATAAAACTAACCATAAACCCTAAACATCCAACCCCAAATCCTACCCTAAACTAACCATAAAACCCTAAACCCTAAACTAACCATAAACCCTAAACCCTAAACTAACCCTAAACCATAAGCTAACCCTAAATATAAATCTAAACTAAATAAAATAAATAAAACTAAAAATAAACCTAAACCTAAATTAGAAAATAAAACATAAAAATAAATCTAAAATGAAAAACTAAAACCTAAACCTAAAAAAATAAAATAAAAACCTAAACCTAAACCTAAGAATAAAAAATAAAACTTAAACTTAAAAAATAAAATAAAAATAAAACTAAACTAAAAAATAAACTAAACCTAAAAAATAAACTAAAATAAAAAACCAAAACTAAAATAAATAAACCTAAAATAAATAAACGAAACTAAATAAAAATAAAAATAAACCTAAATCAAAATAAAAAATAAAATGAAATAAAATAAATAAATAAAATTAAATAAACCTAAACTTAAACTAAAAAATTAATAAAAAAACCCTAAAAACCTAAAACTAACCTAAACCTAAACTTAAACTTAAACCTAAACCTAAACCCAAAACCTAAAACTAAAAAACTAACTAAACTAAACTAAAACTATAAACCTAAACTAAACTCTAAACTACTAACCCTAAACCTTAAACTTAAACTAAATTAAACTAAAATTAAACCTTAAACCCTAAAACCTAAACTTAAACTAAAACCTAAACCCTAAAACTTAAACCTAAACTTAAACCTAAACCCTAAACTATAAACCCTAAACCAAAACCTAAACTAACTAACCTAAAACCTTAAACTAAACTAAACTCTAAACTTAAACTCCTAAACCTAAGCTAACTTAAATTAAACCCTAAACTTAAACCCTAAACCCTAAACTTAAACCTAAAACTCTAAACACTAAAGTTTAAACCTAAACTTAAAGACCTAAAGCTAACCTAAACCCTAAACCCTAAACCCTAAATCCTAAATCCTAAACCCTAAACTAAACCTAACTTTAAACCCTAAATCCTAATACCCTAAGCCCTAAACCCCAAACCCTAAACCCTAAACCCTAAAAACCTAAAAATAAAAACTTATACTAAATAAAACCTAAAAATAAAATAAATAAATAAAATATAAACCTAAATAAAATAAAATAATAAAATAAAATAAACCTAAATTAAACCTAAAAATTAAATAAAAAAACTAATAAAAATAAACAAAAATAAAATAAATAAACACCTAAACTAAATTACAAAATAAAATAAACCTAAGAATTAAAAACCTAAATAAAATAGAAACTAAATGTAAAATAAAAATAAAATAAACCTAAAGTAAACTTAAAATAAAATAAAATAAAAACTAAATAAAAACCTAAACCTAAAACTAAACCTAAAAATAAATAAAAAATTAAATTTAAACCCCAAACTAAAATAAAAACATAAAACTAAAATAAAAATAAAATAAAAGTAAATTAAATAAAGATAAACCTAAACTAAAATAAATAAAACGTTAACATAAACCTAAAATAAAGTAAACCTAAACACTAAACTAAATAAAATAAAGTAAACTAAAATTATACCTAAAGCTAAACTAAACAAATAAAACATAAAAATAAACCTCAAATAAAATCCTAAACCCTAAACCTAAAAAAATTAAATAAAAACCTAAACTTAAACCTAAAAATAAAAATAAAACCTAAACATAAAAATAAAATATAAATAAAACTCAACTAAAAAAATAAACTAAAACCAAAACCTAAACCTAAACCTAAAATAAAATAAAATAAACTAAAATAAAATAAATAATAACCTAAACTAAACTAAAAAAATAGAATAAACCTATGAATAAAAAACCTAAATAAAAAAAATTAAACATAAAATAAAAATAAAATAAACCTAAAATAAATTAAATTAAATACTAAGTAAACATTTAAACTTAAAAAATAAACTTAAAAATAAAACCTAAAAATAAATAAAAAATAAAACCTAAACCCTAAACTAAAAAAAATACCTAAACCTAAAATAAAAATAAAATACACAAAATAAAATAAACCTAAACTTAAAGTAAAATAAACTAAACTATAATAAAGAAAACCTAAACCTTAACATAAAATAAACTAAACATAAACCTAAACCTAAACTAAAATAAGAAAACCTAAAATAAATAAACTAAACTAAATAAAAATAAAAAATAAACCTAAACAAAAATTAAAAATAATATAAACTAAAATAAATAAAAACTAAACTAAGTAAACTAAATAAACCTATACATACTGATTTACTTAATTTTTTTTAAAGAAAAAATCTTAAACCCTAAACTCAAAACCCTAAACCCTAAAACATAAATCATAAAACTAACCTAAAACCCTAAACCTACAACACTAAACCAACAACTCTAAACCATAAACCCTAAACCCTATAAAACCCTAAGTTAAAACCTGAACCCTAAACTTAAAACCTAAACCATGAACCTTAAACCCGAAACCCTAAACCCTAAACCTAAACCTACAACACGAAACCCTAAACACTAACCACTAAAACCCTAAACCCCAAACTTAAAATCCAAAATCCTAAACCCTAAACTAAACACCTAAACCTAAAATAACCTAAACCTAAACCTAAACCTAAACCTAAACCTAAACCTAAACTAAACCTAAACTTAAACCTAATAAATTAAAACCTAAAAAATAAAATAAAAATAAAACTCAACTAAAAAATAAACTTATACCTAAACCTAAACCAAAAAAATAAACTAAAATAAATAAACCTAAAATAAATAAACTAAAATAAATAAAAATAAAAAATAAACCTAAACAAAAATAAAATAAATAAAATAAAGTAAAATAAATAAAAAAATAAACTAAGTAAACTAAATCAACCTAAACATACCAATTTACTTAGTTTTTTTGTTAAAAAAATAAAACCTAAACCCTAAAACTAACCTTAAAACCTAAACCTACAACCCTAAATCCTAAACCCTAAACCCTAAACCCTATAACCCAAAACCCAAATCCCAAACCCAAAACCAAAAACCCAAAACCCAAAACCCTAAAACCCTAAACCTTAAACCCTAAACCCTAAACCCCAAACCCTAATAAGCCCAAAACTGAACTCAACTAACACTAAACCCTAAACCCTAAACCCTAAACCCTAAAAAGCTAAAAACCTAAACCTACACTAAATGAAACCTAAAAATAAAATGAATAAATAAACCTAAACCAAAATAAAATAAAAACCTAAACTAAAACCTAAACCTAACCTAAAACTAAACCTAAACCTAAAAGAAAATAAAATAAAAACTAAAAACTAAAGTAAAATAAAATATATAAAAAGCTAAACTAAACTAGAAAATAAAAAACCAAAATGAAATAAAAACTAAAACTAAAATAAAAATAAAATAAACCTAAAATAAATTAAAATAAACTAAAAATAAAATGTAAAAATAAATAAAAAATAAAATTTAAACCCTAAACAAAAAAAAAAGTTAAACTTTAAATAAAAATAAAATAAACCTAAACCTAAACTAAAATAATCTAAACTAAAATAAATAAAACCTAAAATTTAACGTAAAAAACCTAAACTAAAATCCTAAATAAAAGAAAATAAACTAAAAATAAACCTAAACCTAAACTAAAAAATACAACTTAAAAATAATCTTAAAAAAAACCTGAAACCTAAATCTAAAAAATAAAAAATAAAAACCTATACCTATACTTAAAAATAAAAAATAAAACTTAAACCTAAAAAATTAAATAAAACTAAAACTAAACTAAAAAAATAAACCTAAACCTAAACCTAAAGCTAAGAAATAAACTAAAATAAAAATTCTAAACTAAAATAAATAATCAAAACTAAATAAAAATAAAAAATAAACCTAAATAAAAATAAAAAATAAAATAAACTAAAATAAATAAAAAATTAAATTAAATAAACCTAAATCTACTTGTTTACTTAATTTTTTTTTATAAAAAACTCTAAACCTTAAACCCTAAACCATAAAACCTAAAGAACTCTAAAACATAAACCCTAAACCCTAAACCAACCCTAAATCCTAAATTCTAAATCCTAAACCCTAAACTTAAACCCTAAAATTTAAACCCTAAAACCCTAAACTAAACCTAAAACTAAACTAAACTAAAACCCAAAAACTAAACCCTAAACCCTAAAAACCCTAAACCCTAAACCCTAAAAATCTTAAACACTAAAGTCTAAACATTAAACCCTAAACCCTAAACCTTAATCCTAAACCATAACCCTAAACCCTAACTCTAAAACCCTAAAAAAATCATAAAACTAAATAAATAAAAAGTAAAATAAATAATAAAATCAAACCTAAAGAAATAAAATAAAATAAAATAAAAACTTAAACTAAATCCTAAACCTAAACTGAAAAATAAAATAAAATAAAAAATAAAAGTAAACTAAAATAAAAAAAACCTAAGCTAAACTAAAAATTAAAATAAACGTAAGAATAAAAAACCTTAATAACATAAAAACTAAATGTAAAAGAAAAATAAAATGAACCTAAATAAAAACTAAATAAAAACCTAAACCTAAAAAATGAACTTAAAAATAAAACTTAAAAATAAGTAAAAAATAAAACCTAAACCCTAAACTAAAAAAACCTAAACCTAAAATAAAAATAAAATAAACAAAATAAATTAAACCTAAACCTAAACTAAAATAAACATAACCTAAACCTAAACCTAAAATAAACTATACCTAAAACTAAACCTTAACTAAATAAAATAAAGAAAACTAAAAATAAACCTAAACCTAAACTAAAAAATAAAACCTAAAAATAAACCTAAAATAAAAACCTAAAACCTAAACCTAAAAAAATAAAATAAAAACCTAAACCTAAAGCTACAAATAAAAAATTAAAGCTAAACCTAAAAAATAAAATAAAAATAAAACTCAACTAAAAAATAAATAAAAATAAAAAACCTAAACTAAAATAAATAAACCTAAAATAAATAAACTTACTAAATAAAAATAAAAAATAAAAAAAAATAACTAATCTAATAATTTTTTAAATTTAATTTAAAACCCTAAAATTTAACTCCCTTAAACTAAAATTTAAACCCTAAATAAACCCTAAAACCTAAACCTAAACTAAACCAAACCTAACCTAAACCTAAACCCTAAACCCTAAACTAAATTAAAACCTAAACATAAATCTAAACTAAATAAAACCTAAAAATAAAATAAATAAAAATACCTAAACCAAAATAAAATAAAATAAAAACCAAAACCTAACCTAAACTTAAACCTAAACCTAAAAAAAATTAAATAAAAACCTAAACTAAACTAAAAAAATAAAAAACCTAAATAAATTAAAAATTAAACCTAAAATAAAAGTAAAATAAACCTAAACCTAAAAAATAAACCTAAAAATATAAATGTAATAATAAATAAATAAATAAACCTAAACCCAAAATAAAACTTAAGCCTAAAATTAAAATAAAATAAATCTAAACCTAAAAAAATGTAAACTAAACTAAAATAAATAAAACCTAAACCTAAACCTAAAATAAACTATATCAAAACCTAATTCAAAACCCTAAATAAAATAAAATAAACTAAAAATAAACCTAAACCAAAATCTAAAAAATATAACCTAAAAATAATCCTTAAAAAAACCTAAAACCTAAACTTAAAAAATAAAAAAAAATAAAAACCTTAGCCTATAACTAAAAATAAAAAATAAAACCTAAACATAAAAAAAAAGTAAATTAACAAAAAAAAACTTAACCTAAACCTAAACCTAAAAAATTAACTAAATTAAAAAAACCTAAACTAAAATTTATAAACTAGACTAAATAAAAAAAAATAAACCTAATTAAAAATAAAAAATAAAATAAACTAAAGTAAATAAAAAAATAAACTAAATAAACCTAAACCTACTAGTTTACTTGATTCTTTTCTTAAAAAAAACCCATAAACCTACAACCTTAAACCCTAAACTCTAAGGAACTCTAAAATTTAAACCCTAAGCCCTAAACCCTAAACCCTAAACTAACCTTAAACCCTAACCCTAACCATAAACCTAAAACCCTAAACCCTAACCCCTGAACCCTAAACTAACTCTAAACCCAAAACCTTAAAAACCCAAAACCCTAATCTAACCCTAAACCTTAAGCTAAAGCTAAACCCTAAACCCTAAAAACCCCAAACCCTAAATCTTGAAGACCATAAACCCTAAAGCCTAAACATTAAACCCTAAATCATAACCCTAAAATGTAAACCCTAAACCCTAAACTTAAACTAAACCTAAACCTAAATTATAAACTAAATATAAAAAAATAAAATAAAATAAATAATAAAAAATAAAAAATAAAATAAAAAATAAAAAAACTAAAACCTAAACCTAAAAATAAAATAAAAAGTAAAATAAAAATAATTAAAATAAAATAAAGATAAACCAAAATTAAACTTAAAAAATAAAAACCTAAGAATAAAAAACCAATAAAATAAAACTAAATGTAAAATAAAAATAAATAAATAAACCTAAAATTAAATAAAAATAAAATAAAACCTAAACCTAAAAAAAAAAAAAAATAAACCTAAAAATAAATAAAAAATAAAACGTAAACCCTAAACTAAAAAAACTTAAACCTAAAATAAAAATAAAATAAACCGAAAACCTAAACTAAAATAAACAAAACCTAAACCTAAACCTAAACCTTAACCAAATAAAATATAATAATCTAAAAATAAACCTAAACCTAAATTAAAAAATAAAACCTAAAAATAAACCTAAAATAAAAACCTAAAACCTAAACCTAAAAAAAATAAAATAAAAACCTTAACCTAAACCTAAAAATAATAAATAAAACCTAAACTATAAAAATAAAATAAAAATAAAACTCAACAAAGAAATAAACCTAAACTTAAAAATAAACTAAAATAAAAAACTTAAACTAAAATAAATAAACTAAATTAAGTAAAAATAAAAAATAAACTTAAATAAAAATGAAAATAAACTCAAATAAATATAAAATAAACTAAATAAACCTAAACCTCCCAGTTTACTTAATTTTTAAAAAATACCCTAAACCATAAATCCTAAACCCTAAAACTAACCTTAAACCTTAAACCTATAACACTAAACCAATAACCCTAAAACCTAAAACCCTAAACCCTAAACCCTAAACCCTAAACCCTGAACCCTAAACCATAAACCCCTAAACACTAAACCATAAAACCCTAAACCCTAATATTTAAACCCTAAAAACCTAAACCCTAAAACCTATAATGCTAAACCCTAAAGCCCAAACCCTAAACCCTATATCCTAAATTAACCCTCAACTTTAAACCCTATACTAACCCTAAACCTTAATTTTTAAGAATGGGTAAACCTTGATGCAAGAACATCACCATCAACTAGGCTCGCTAGATCAAGCATGGAAGCAAAAAGTCACAATTATTATAGTGGTGGTGGGGGATCTAGAGGTGCTGGTTGATATAGAGGTGGTGGTCGGAGCAGTGGTGGTTTTGGTGGCAGAAGGACCAACGGAAGTTATAGCTGTGGTGGTGGCGGAGGGAGTGATTGGGGATATGATGGTGGATCTTAGAACTTGAGAGGCGGGGGTGGTTCTGATGGGAACTAGAGAAACTGAAGAATGATCGATCTGATCTGGTGATTATGGAATTATGTTTTTATAGTAAAGACAGTTCTATTTATCCAGGGTTTTTGACTTGCTCTATAAGTGCTCATTTTTTATCTATGTCTTCACTTGTGTCTTAGAAAACTTGGGGTGCTACTTAGTTGATGAAATAAAAAAAAAAAGAAATGTTGAATATGAATTTATTCTCTTTAAAAAAAACTATAAACCCTAAACCCTAAACCTAAAACCAAAACCCTAAACCCTCAACCCTAAACCCTAAAAACTATAAACCCTAAACCTTAAACACTAAACCCTAAACCCTAAACCCTAAACCCTAAACCCTAAATGTAAACCCTAAAACCATAAACCCTAAACCTTAAAACCTACAACCCTAAACCCTAAACCCTAAACCCTAAATCCTAAACTAACCCTAAACTCTAAACCTTAAACCCTAAACTAACCCTAAACCCTAAACCCTAAATCTTGAATAAAGATGTCATTAGGAGTAGATCTAAAAAATGACCTAATCTTAACATAGTTATGGTAGCTATAGAAAATGTCTTCAAGAGGCTTTCCCTTGACTATTTGAGATTTAAATACCCTAAACCTTAACCCTAAATCAAATTATATTACCTTATATTAGAGTATAATGTAGCATCATATATTTGAGCATGTAGTGATGTGTTTTTGGATGATATAAGATGTTTTGAAATATTTTAGTAACCTATAATATTAATATTCATAAAAAAAAAATATAATTATGAAATTTATTAAATTTGAATTGGGAATTAGGTTGTAGTACCAAGGTGTGCTACTTGTAGTCTAATTTTATGTTCTAAATAAATATTATATGTTGTAGCATAGTATATCATCATATATGATAATATATATAGACATTTTAAATTCTTTAATATTTAGCAATCAAATGAGCCTACACTAGCATTATTTAAAAATATTGATTTAGACTTTAAAATGGTGGAATTTGGCCAAATTCCAATCATAATATATGACATTTAATTTAAAAAATATAAGTATATAGTTTTTTATTATTTAGACTAATTTTAAGATTTTTTTATCTTAAGCAATCCCTTGTGATGTGATATGCAATATAAATAATATATATGTTATAGTCTATTATAATATATGATGACATATCATAGTGTAGCATCATGCACTATAGCATACTATTATGTATTACTGACTTCTTGTTTAGCATATTTTAGTTTATTTTAATATGATGTAGTAGTGTTTATACTAGTATAATTCATAAAAATACAGATTTATAGGGTGAGATGATGGGATTTGGCCAAATTCAAGGCAAGCCTTAGGGAACATCATTTGCGGTGTGCTATGGTGTGTCATTTAATCAAAAGAATGGAATTTTGCATCCAAAATAAATGTTCATTTTTCAACCAAATTTTATAAATTTTTTGATTAAAGGGATTCATTTTAAGGTGTAATGTAAGATAATATATTATATGAAAGCATATTAAAATATAATGTACATAACAATATAACTTCATATATATATATGAATGTGGTGGTGTGTTACTAAATGTTATTGAATTTTAGAATTTTTTACTTTTGTTATAATACATTTGTTCAAAAGTCACACAAATGTTAATTTGCAGGTTGAGATGGATAAATTTGGCCAAATTCTCGGCACACACCAAGAACAACACCAAAATTATGATATTTTGTACCATTTATTATAGAAAAAATAACAATTTTATATCCAAAATCAACATTATTCATATTTTTGAGAAAATTTTATTATTTGTTCCTTTTATGTGATTCAATGAGGTGTAATGTTAGACAATATATTATATTATAGCAACTTATAATATAGCATCATATATTATAATACAATATAGTGCGTTAATTCACATTATAATATGTTTAACATGATATTGTATAGTTTGAGCTTGCACCATCACAAATCATAAAATGTTGATTACAATGTTAAGATGATGTAATTTGAGCAAATACATTGTTAGGTTTTTGGTTGAAGTATCAAAGGTGTGCATAAGTGAAGAAATAAGATTTGATGAGAATTCCATGTCAAGGACATGAAGGGAGATCCATTATGGGATCACACTTGCATTGCACATGACATTTGAAGTGTCTATGTCGAGGGCATAAAAGAAGAAAATCTGCTAAGTATAAGATTTGAAATTGATTTGATTATATGAATTATCGAAAGAAGATCCACTAGAGATAAGAATCTATAATCCACCGGGATTAAGATCAAATCAACTTTAATTTGCTTTATTTTAATTGATGTGGAGGCATATCTGTTAGAGATATGGGCTCGAGTCCACTGAGGATCGGGTATATGAACCTTCCACTAAGGAAGTAGATTCAGGCTATCTGCTGGGGATTGGGATTTGAGTTTGATTTCCTAGATTTATTTGGGGTGTATCCATTGAGAATAAGAGTTTGGTTGGATTTCTTTGATTTAAACTCTACTGGGGTCCACCGTGAGGTTAGTTTTGAATTTGATTTTTTTTTGACTTATACAACCTAAGGTGTATCCATCAAGATGAGTGGTGTATCACAAAGATAGTTAGAACCAACCAACCTAAGGTGCCAATCAATGTGCAATAATTAGTCTAGAAAGAAAGCATGTAGGCTTACAACTTTCTAAGTGGAATTGATCATTGGGATAGTCTACCGTCGGCAGGACAGATGTTATCTGACATAGAGTGACTACTAAATAGGGAGCCTCAAGGAAGGACTAGACCCAGACTTGAAGCAGTCAGGAGGGAAGGAGCCACTAAGGGACTTATCCTAAACTTCAAATATACTCAACCCAATTAGTGCAGGAGGGCTAATCCAAGAAGAAAGCATAACCTCATCCTTAAATGAAGCCAACATGAGGAATCTTATTGGCCTCCTTTCCCCACATCCTCCAAAATAAGAATATCACCGGGTGACACACTAAAGTGGTAAAGTCACCACTTAGAGCCCTATTAAGTGAGTGTCACTGGGGTGTTATCTCAACCTGAGTAGCCCGAAACAAAAGATATGTGTTTGTTTTATATGTTTGTACGTAGTTTGTGTTTGTTTTGTGTCGATCAAGGATAGAATGCAGCTTGAGTTCCTTACACCTACCCTAAAGACATCATGGCAGACTCACAAATAAGAATACTTTCAAC
The DNA here is from genome assembly GCA_021442155.1 of Cymbidium sinense. Lineage (NCBI taxonomy): Eukaryota > Viridiplantae > Streptophyta > Magnoliopsida > Asparagales > Orchidaceae > Cymbidium > Cymbidium sinense. The sequence goes on from CM038222.1 coordinate 21,185,804, forward strand.
ATGGAAGAGGTTGAATTCAAAATGGAATTTTCATTGATGATAACTAGTTTCAAACATGATTTATAATATTTCTTTATGTAGAGCCCATTGATTAGTAGCATTGGGCTATCTTCCTTATGATTAATAAGCTGATAAGATCCTCTTTAGTAGGCCTTCTCTATGACAAAAGGGCCTACCCAAGTGGGTTCAAACTTGCCTCCCATCTTATGACGTTCAACAATTAGTCTCCTTAGAATAAAAAATAAGCTCTCCTACTTGAAAAGCTCAAGGACAGACCAACTAGTTGTGAGCTTGATTCATTTTAGCTTTATATAACTCAAAGTTTTGGCATGCTCGCAAGCATCTCTCCTCCAAACCTTCAAGCTATTTTAACTGTAACTTGCCATTATGCTCTATTGTGATCTTGCTACCCACAACTATCCTTAGTGATGAGAGTTAGACTTCTAATGGTAGAATGTCTTCGGACCCATACACTAAGGATAAAGGAGTAGACTGAGTTGGAGTTCTAAATATGCTAGGCCAAGGCTTCAACTAACCTGCCAATGTCGCTTATTTTGAGTGTCTTCTTTAGTATTTGGATGAGAGTTTTGTTGAAGGCTTCGCTAGCCATTTTCCCTCGATAGTTAATGGTAGAATATTCCAATCTATGTTGTGTCTCTGGGAAAAGTTGTTGATCTCTGTTTGAATGCAAAGATATAATTCATCGAGGCACTCTGAAACTATATACGATATGGTTCCTATAAAATAAGAGCACATGCTGAGCTGTGACGACTCAAAATAGAATCGCCTTCACCAATTTGACAAAGTAATCAGTAGCAGCTAAGATGAACCGATGACCTTTAGAAGAAGGAGGATTAATCAAACCCACTATGTGAGTACCCCCAACAATCGAATGGCAATGAGGCCAATGTAGGATGTAGAATGTTGGGTGGTTGGTGTAGGACCACATCGTGTATTTAACATTAGTGGCAGCATTGTAGTTAATGCAATCTTGATCATGACGTAATATACTAGTCTCTTGATCATGGCTTTCATCTTTGGACCAGAATAGTTAGTTCCACATAATCCCGTGTGTACCTTGATCACGATCTTACAGGCTTTATGCTTGCCTAAATAACATAACCATATATGATCAGAAGATTGCTAGTACAAGACACCATCCACAAGAGCATAAGAAAGTGCTCTCTACTTCATCTAATAGGCTTGGGACTTCTCTTGACATAGTTTGCCTTTATTTAGGTAATCCATGAATGGTTTTGTCCAATCTAACTCCTCATCCTTCTTGGCAATGGCAACCTCCCTTTCAAGAGAGTACTTTTTAATGAGTTCAATATCAATATGGCATTAGACTTGCCTATTTTGGACCTTTATTGATATGGACTCATCCTTCAAACATGCCAACTCCTTGGAAAGCATGTATAAAGCATATGCTATGACATTTTCTCCTCAAGGAATCTTATAAATGGTAACCTCTAGAATTTGGGCCAATAACTCCATGGTGTACTTTTGGTAGTGGTGAAGCTTGGGGTTTATAATCTTATAGAACCCAGTGATTTGGTTGATAACTAGCTGAGAATCCCTAAAGATGTTGATATTTTCGATGCTTAGAGTAATGGATAACTCCAGACCAACAATCAGAGCCTCATATTCAGCTTTGTTGTTGGTACAAAGATTGGACAGATGATATGAGAATCTCATCACATCACAGTCCAGAGTTAAGAGAATAATTTTGACCCATGCCTTTCCTGGAATAGTAGATTGTGGTTCTTCTCCTCTTTGAGAGGAAGCCACACCATCAAAGTACATCCCCTTGTGGTGAATGCTAGTATCCCATAAGTTCATGATTTATTCATCGAGGATATCATCAATATGCAGAGAGTTGGTAAGAAGTGGGTGTGCTACTAAGAAATCTGCTAGCGCTTGTCCTTCCACCGCACGGAGAGGTAAGAAGGTAATGTAAAACTACAAGAGGATCATAGACTGTTGTGCCAACCGTCTAGATAGTGTATCATGAGATACTGTAGTGGATTGATCCTAAAGGTAATGTTAAACTACGAGAGTGTACCTTTGGGATGCAAAGATTAAAGTTAAGAAATGCTTTTCAATGTACAGATAATTAGCCTCAATAGGGATTAACTGATGGCTAAGGTAGTAGAGTGCATTTTCCTTCCTTTCATCGCTTTCTTGGGATAGGGGCTGTTAGAACTACTAGTGTCATCAGGTAATGCTTAATGTCTTTGAAGGCAAGCTCACACTTATCATCCCACTTGAACTTGGAATCCTTTTTGACAAGTTTAGGGAAAGGCTGACATCTTCTCGATAGGTTGGATATAAAGCATCTTAGATACGCCAAACATGCTTGGAATGATTTGAGTTGAGTTAAAATTTTAGGGGTGACATTTCTAATATCATCTTGATCTTCTCCGGATAGATTTCGAGTCCTTGGTGTCAGAAAACAAACCCAATGAATTTTCCTGAAGCTACTCTGAATGCACACTTCAAGGGATTCCTTTTAAGGTTAAATTATCTTAATTATTAAAAAATAATTCTCAAGTTAAAGAGAGGCTCTTCCATTCTCTACTTTTTACAATGACATCATCGACATAGCACTCGCCTTGATGATGAATGAGTTTGTCGAAGATTCAAGTCATAGCCACGGTATGTACCGACCTTTTAAGCCTAAAAGGCATGACCTTATAGCAATAGATTCTGATCGGGGTTCTAAAAGCTGTATTTTTTTCTTCTTTAGGGGCCATCTTTATTTGGTTATATCAAGATAAGCCATCCATGAAAGAGAAGACTGCATGAGATGAGGCAATGTCCACCATTAGCTCTGGGATTGGTAGTGGAATTTATCTTTTGGACATGCCTTATTTAAATCCCTAAAATTGATGCATATGTGAATTTGACCAATCTTTTTCTTAACTGGGATGATGCTAGCTAACCAAGTAAGATATTTTTCTTCTTGGATGAAGCTAGCATCGATCAGTTTCTTGACTTCAGAAATGATCTCTTGTTCTATGTCTAATCCCATACATCTTGGAACTTGCTTAATAGGGTTAGCAGTACACTTTATTGCTAGTTTATGGGCTGCTATGTGAGGAGCCAATCTAGGCATCTCTTCATAACTCCATGCAAGGAAATCCTGAAACTAATTCAGCCTAACTAAGTCATTGATTTCAATTTCATTCAACAAAAAATTGATGTCTGTCGGGCGTAGATCTTCTTTAGTTCCTAAGTTGATTTCCTTCAGCTCATCGATGGTTGACTTGATCTGTTCTTCAACCCCTGGTGGTGCATCTTTAACTTCAAAATCATCTAGATCATCAAGTTTCTAAGCATACTTATATGATTTAATGTGATTTGAAAAGAACCTATCAGATTCCAAATGATTGGTGATGACTAAGCAATAATCGTAATTATCAACTGGACCAACTGTACTAAATCCTAGTCCTAGTCTTGATTGAGAGATTTTCATTTTTTTCTCTATATTCTTTCAAACTAGTTTGACCTATGCTTTGACCAAGTATATAAGATTAACCCTTTATTTGCTAAATTATGAACACAAGGCAAGTACCAATCAAAAGGTAATTTTATTAAATCTTTATATGAATCATCCTCAAGTTCTAGATGAACTTCTTGACTTGAGGATGATACTCCCAGAAAGATCCTCTAAGTCTTCACACATGTGGATGACTTAGGGGATTCCTTAACTACCAAACCTCGCTTTTTGAGAGGAAAGTGGAGTTAGAGCTAAGGTTCCCAACTGATGCCTGACTATTTCATATATAGACTTGGATACACTTACACTTTGCTTTAGAAACCAGTCTTGATCGCTATCTCGCTTAAGTGTCACCTCCTAGGGAATCTACTGCTGAGAAGAGCTGGCCAGTGTGCTAACCATATAAGACTCATCCTATGAACTAGATTCTAAGTTTATATGGATTATGTACTCACTGAGACATATCTTCTATTGGGTGGCCAATAAGGAGGTTTTCCATCCAGACCGCCGGCTTCTTCTTTTGCCTCATGTTGAGGTCGTACCCATATGTTGAATGGAGTAATGAACTATGGGTGGAATCTAATGTCAGGCTCCACTTCCTCCTCCAAGTCTATTTCCACTCCATTTTATTTTATTTTCAGTTTCTCTTTTCTTTTCATTTTCTTTTTCCCTATCTTTTTCTATTTTTTTTTTTATTTCTTTTATTTTTAAACTTTGGCCAAGTTCATGAGAATAGACTTTTTGATTTTGAGAGGTAGTCGCATCCTCATATATGCTGAACTAAATTGAGATCTCCTTTGACACGTAGACGATCCAACCTTGACCAAACTTAATCGATGTAGAGAGGATGGAACTATGTATGTGTATCCATGGTCTCCCAGGCAAATCATTGAAAGATGTATCCGAGTCTATAATGTGAAACTTGGCTTCGATTTTCCAATCATCTATCTCCAAGGACAACACTATGGAGCCTCAGGTCTGTTGACCTCACTTAGAGTGCAGATTGAATCTTCCCATCTTACACTTAGGAGTCTTATAGACACTAAGACTTCCCTAGTACTAAGACACTTCTAATAATTAGGTAAACCCTTAACATAAGCCTAAAGACTTAGAAGGGTTAACCATATGATTAGGCCTTGGGATTAGATAATCCACCTACCCTACAACCTAAATCCAATCCATGTTCATCTTCTCAAACTAAACCTCAAGTTCAATTCAAGCATCAAATTCAAATCCAAATCCAAACCCAAATTCCAAAACCAAATGATTGAAGCACATGATAAAATCCAAACTTGAAACCCTTCCTAAGCCATATGACCTATTCTATGGACTTAGCCAAATTTTATTCCAAATGATTCCAAAATTAACTGATTTTCTCATAATCAATTTATATCTTCAATCATCTTCCTAAAGATAAATCAAATCTACATTCAATTGATCAAAACTAAATCAAACTAAATCAAATTAAATCAAAACCCTTCCTAAGCTGTATGACTTATCCCATGGACTTAGCCAAATCTTAATCCAAATCAAGTCAATCATAATTTATTTTCTCAAAAATCAATCATATTTTCAATCATATTCATAAATTTAAATGAAATATACATTTAAATCAAACCAAATCATAAATCCAAACCTAAGCCACACTGCCCAACTCCATGGACTTAGCCAAATTCCTTCATTCCAAAACCCAAATTCAATTGATTTTTTCATGAACCAATCATACCTTCAATCATATTCACAAATATAAATGAAATCTATAATCATCAAGCCAAACCAAAATCAACCCATGTCAAAGCCAAGTTAACCCTTTTGACTTGAAATATTCAAATGACCCAAAACCCATTTGAACCAAGCCAGTTGCAATTGTATTTATATATCAATCCTAAATCCATATCTAAACACAACTAAATCATATTCAACCTAAAATCAAGCTAACTAAATCGAATTAGTAAACTTGACCCAAAGTGTCCAGTTTCACCTATTTGATCTAAGTTCTAATCCTACCTAAATTAGATTGAACGAAGCCCATCAAAACCTCCCATCATGATGGTTGATCACCTTAAGTTGTTCAATTGTCACAAATTGGGTCAAACCAAGTCAACCCTTTAACCCATATGAACCCAAACTAGCCAAATTATAACATATGCCAAATCCCTTGAAACTAATGATTCATACCAAATCAAAATAAATATTTTAATATGACTTGACCTTCAATTGAGTCAAACCAAATCCAATTGGCCCTCTTGACCCAAGTTGACCCAAATTGACCTAAAAAACTAATTAAGTTAAATCAAAATATAACCAAATTATTTGCAACCAATGGCTCAAGTTCATTCCAAATTGATTGTTGAACTTGACCAAAGCTATGATTGGACCAAATTAAACCCAAATTACTAGTTAACCCAAATTGACCAAAGGTTCAATAAAATCAAAACCAAATCCAAATTAATTGAAACTAAAGCCTACAATCAATTTCAACTAAATCAAAGCCAACACCCAACCCAATTAATAATTTGGTCAAATTGGTCAACTTAACCCATTTGACCCAAATAAATTGAAATGAGACAAAATAAAATCTAAGCCAAACTAAAACAAACCAATTAAACTAAAACATCCCAAATGATCATATGAACTTGACCCAACCCTTAGTTTGACCCAATTTGTCCAATTGGTCAAATTGACCCAACCTAACCCAATTTGACCTAAATGAGTCAAATTGAGCCAAAACTAACCAAATCAACTCCAATTGACTTCCACTTTTGGCTCATTTCAAATCTACCCAAATGAAATCCAATGCCAAAAGATCATTCTACCCTTGGGTCAAGGGCATCACATGAGACAAATCACACATGTAAGTGGCCATTTTCATTCATTAGCTACTTGGTACTCTCCCAATGGTCCATCTAGGCACCTAGGACACTGACCAACTTGACTCAAGGGGTGGTTGGGTCAGCCATGACCCATGGGAGGTGAAATCACCTCACCCTCCCCATTGGAGCATTTGTAACCCATAGCACACCCATGATTCCTCCTTGGCAGCCACCTCCACACCTTCAACCAACCAAACTGAGCCAACTCACCTCCTCCCTACCACCCACGACTCCCTGAGATGGCCTGACGGCCACTAGAAGCCAAACCTAATCACATCGTCTGATCAAGATGTATACACCCCCTCATTTTCACTCAAACACACACACAAATCATTCCTTAGAGCCTTAGCTACCCAAGATGAGCTGCTAGAGTCATTCCCTAAGCTCCCAAACTCATTCCTTGACCAGAAAATGCCATTCCCGTCTATCCCGAAATAGGACACTCCCATTTTTGACCTAACTTCCCCTTTTCTCCATAAAACTAAATTTAATTTTGCACGCACCTTCCTTAGGCCTCATCGAGTAAGAATGAATCATCTCCCAAGCTTCTTGAGCATCGAAGGTGGGACTTTAATCAAAGTCAAGCTCCAAATCATCAATTTGTGGCCTTCTTAGGGAACGTCAAGGAATTGATCCAATTACTGCTCGATAGGGCTTCAGCTCCACTAGATAAAGCTTCCTCAATCATTCGAGCCACTGGTCTTGAGCTCCGATGAGGTATGCTTCCAAAACTGATCCTTAAGAAAAAATGGGTTGGAGCATTTTGAAGAAAACTTGCATCTCGTGTGATCTTTACCGTTGGATCCCCTCTGATCGATGTCGTGAATATGTGGGATCCTTTTGGAGTTGACCCGAGCTCGGGTAAGCTCAGATCAAGTGAGGAATGGCAAACAAACTACATTCTCCCTCACTCGAGTGAGTTAGATCACACACCATCCATTCTACGTGATCGAAACAAATGGTTGTGATTAGACCTGCTAGATCAATTTGATTTAATCCTATTAAGTTGTGAGATTAATCATAGCCATCCGATCATAGATCGGACGGTGGATGAGAAAATGCATCCGCCGCCACCACATAGGTGTTGAGTAGGATAAGTTTTAGGTAGCCAATCCCACGACGATATGTGGAAAGAGCACCGCTTCAGTGCGCCAACAAGATTAGGCTTTAATTAGGTTTAATTAATCATTTTTAATGACTGAAACTTTGAAAAATCATAAAACATCATAGAAAAATAAAAAAATGAAAATAAATAGTCATTTTAAAGGTCTTTTAGAGGACAATTAATTAAAAATGATTTTAACTAATTTTGAATAGTAATTAAAGTTTAATTACAAAATTAATTAGCTTAATTGCTTTTAAATTACTTGAGCAATTAATTCAAAATTTTATGGGTTAATTTAATGGGATGACCTCTGCCTCCCATGATTTTCTTCAGATTTATTGCTCACTTAATTAGGAAAACTTACTAATTAAACCTTAACTACTATTTTAAGTTAATTAATGATTAATTAATTCCATGAAAAGTAATAAATTGGTTAATTAAGTTTATTAATAATTGGTCAACAATAACTGTACTAAGGAAAAGGGTTGGGACCCCTTTCCCTAAGTTCATTTCACCCTTTTTTATAATGAAATTAGTTAAGATTAAATTATTTAATTAAATCACTTAATCAAATTGAAATCATATTCAAATCAGAACTTAATTAAATAAATCATGGAGTAAATCTTTGGGTGTTTAATAACTTAAAAGAGTTTAATGAAATTATGGTTAGTCCATATGTGTGGGAAAACCATAAGAGTAATTAATTAAGTGCCTTAATCTAATTCATGAGCCAATTGCATTAGGCCCCTTTTATTTCCTAAGAACATTGGAAGTTTATTTTCCATTCATATCATGTTGGCTCATAATTATTTAGTTAATTACTTTAAGGTGACATAGGTAATGGTAATTAATTCATCTAATTAAGGGTTCAACTTAATTAACCCATAAAATTAACTTAATTATATTTCCTTAAATAAAATCAAATCACTAATGTGGGAATGGGTTTAAAACAACAAATGATGATTTCTCTTCGCCTCTTCAAATCAGATCAAATCCAAAACTTAATTAATAAAGAAGCTTTGGTTTGCTCTAAATAATCTTATTTGATTTGATTATCCTTTAGAACTAGTTTGGTTGAATTAAACACATGCTTATATTTGATTGTCCTCTTTTCAATCAATTAAATTTGGTATGTCAATTAAATTCATGCATCCATCTTTTCAAAATAAAGTAAAATAAAGTCGATTTTCTTTATGTAAGCATGCATGTGTTGATTTAATTTAACATATGCATGGCTATTATCACTATTAAATCCAAATGTATTTTTCAAAAGCTTATAAATGAATAATAGTATGCGTTATGATGCTATTTATAAATACATAAGAAATGCATGTGCTTATAGCTTAAGTGTATGAATGTTGAGTTCTCTTTCCTCTATTCAAGTGTTGATTTATATAAGATTGAATGGTAATAAGTATATACCGACATTTCTAGAGCACATGGTTTTAGCTAGCCCCAAAGAGGTCATTTGATTAGACTTCCCTCATTTGTTACTTGGTTGATGAAATCAAAAAGAAGAATTGTTGAATCTAAATTTGTTCTCTATTAAAAATAAAAAATAAAAACCCTAAACTCTAAACCCTAAACTAAAACCTGAACCCTAAACCTAAAAACTAAACCATAAAAATGCTAAACTCTAAACCTTAAACCCTAAACCCTAAAACCTACAACCCTAAACACTAAATTGTAACCCTAAAAACCTAAAATCCAAAACCTAAACCAAAAAATACTTAAAAATAAAATAAATAAAAAAATCTAAACCTAAGTAAAATAAAAACCAAAACTAGAACCTAAACCTAAACCTAAACCTAAAAATAAAAAAATAAATAAAAACTAAAATAAAATAAAATAAATAAAAACCTAGACTAAACTAAAAATAAAATAAACATAAAAATAAAAAACCTAAATAAAATCAAAACTAAACCTAAAATAAAAATAAAGTAAACAAAAATAAAAAGAAATAAAATTTAAATAAAAATGTAAACATAAAAATAATTAAAAAATAAAACCTAAACCCTAAACCTAAAATAAACAAAATAAAATAAATATAAACCTAAACTAAAATAAGTAAAACCTAAACCTAAACCTAAAATAAATTTAACCTAAACCTAAACCTAAACTAAATAAAATAAAATAAACTAAAATAAACCTAAACCTAATCTAGAAATCAAAACCTAAAAATAAACCTAAAATAAAAACCTAAAACCTAAACATAAAAAATAAAATATAAAAACCTTAACCTAAACCTAAGAATAAAAATTAAAACCTAAACCTAAAAATAAAATAAAAATAAAATAAAAATAAAACTAAACTAAAAAATAAACATAAACCTACACCTAAACCTAAAAAATAAACTAAAATAAATAAACCTAATTTAAATAAACAAAACTAAATAAAAATAAAAAATAAAAATAAATAAAAATAAGAAATAAAATAAACTAAAATAAATAAAAAAATAATCTAAATAAACTAAATAAAATTAAACCTACGGGTTTACTTAATTTTTTTTAAAAAAAAATTATAAACCCTAAACGTTAAACCCAAAATCATAAATCCTAAACACTAAACCCTAAATGCTAAAACTAACCCTAAACCCTAAGCCCTAAAAAACCATAAACCCTAAACCCTAAACACTAAACTAACCCTAAACCCTAAACCCTAAACCTGAAACCCTAAACCGTAAACCCTAAAAATCCTAAACCGTAAACCCTAAACCCTAAACCCTAACCATAAACCCTAAACCCTAAAATAATAAACCCTAAAACCTTAAACCCTAAATCTTAAACTCTAAACCCTAAACCCTAAAAACCTAAACATAATACAACCTAAAAATGAAATTAATAAAAAATCCAAAACATAAATTTAATAAAATATTAAAATAAAATAAATACCTAAACTAAAACCTAAACCTAAACAAAATAATAAAATAAAATAAAAGATAACAATAAACTAAAATAAAATAAAGAAAAACATAAACTAAAATAAAAAATAAAATAAACCTATGAATAAAAAACCTTAAAAAAATAAAAACTAAATGTAAAATATGAACAAAATAAACATAAAATAAAGTAAAATAAAAATTTAAAACTAAACCAAAATTAAATAAATAGAAACCTAAACTAAAGTAAAAAAAATAAAAAACCAAAATTAAATAAAATAAAACCTAAAATAAAAATAAAATAAAACAAAAATAAAATAAAATAAAATCTAAATAAAAACTTAAACCTAAAAAATAAACTTTAAAATAAATAAACATTAAAACCTAAACCCTAAACTAAAAAGAAAAACCTAAACCTAAAATAAAAATAAAATAAACCTAAACCTAAACTAAAATAAATAAAACCTATACCTAAACTTAAAATAAACTAAACCTAAACCCTAAATAAAATAAAATAAGATAAAAATAAACCTAAACTTAAACTAAAAAATAAAACCTAAAAATAAACCTAAAATGAAAACCTAAAACCTAAACCTAAAAAAAATAAATAAAAACCTAAACCTAAACCTAAAAATAAAAAATAAAACCTAAACCTAAAATAAATAAATTAATAAAACTAAAATAAAAAGTAAACCTAAACCTAAACCTAAACCTAAAAAGTAAAATAAAATAAAAAACCTAAACTAAAATAAATAAACTAAATATTGACAACAACAACAACAACAACAACAACAAGCCATTATCCCACTAAGTGGGGTCGGCAACATGAATCCTTAATCTCCATTGCGTCCAATTATGTGTCAAATTCTCATTCAATTCAATTATACTAAGGTCATTTTTTATACATCTTAACCATGTCTTTTTAGGTCTACCTCTACTTTTCTTAACATAAGGCAAATCTTATGCATTTACTCTCTTAACTGGATCATTGGACGACCAACCCTTTATGTGGCCAAACCATTTAAGGCTACTCTCTCTAATTTTATCTGCCATCAGAGCTACACCAACTTTTTCTCGAACATACACATTTCACATTCTATCTCTAAGAGTAAAGCCACTCATCCACTTGAGCATCCTCATCTCTACAACATTTAACTTAGTCTCATGCTTATTTTTTATTGGCCAACATTATACACCATAAGTCATTGCTCGTCTTACCACCATCTTATAAAATTTTCCCTTAAGTTTAAGTTTTACTATCACACAAAAGATATGCATTCCTCCCTTCAACCATCCAACTTGAATTCTACTAATAACATCTCCATCTATTTCACCATCATTTTGAACAATAGAGCCTAAATATCTGAATCGCTCACTCTTTTTAATGACTTGTTCACCTAATGTCACAACACCACCACTATATCTTCTACAACTAAAATTATACTCCATAAATAAACTAAACTAAATAAAAAAATAAATAAACATAAATAAAAATAAAAAAAATTAAAATAAACTAAAATAAATAAAAAATAAACTCAATAAACTTAAACCTACTAGTTTATTTAATTTAATAAAAAAAAAATGGTAACCTTAAACCCTAAATCTACAACCCTAAACCTTAAATCCCTAAACCCTAAACCTTAAACCCTAAAACCTAAAACCTAAAACCATAAACCTTAAACCTAAATCCTAAACACTAAAGACTAAACCCTAAACCCTAAAAACCTAAAAACCTAAACCTAAAGTAAATAAAAACAAAAACTAAAATAAATAAAAAACTTAAACCTATATAAAATAAAAAATAAATAAAATGAAAACCTAAACTAAAACCTAAACCTAAACATAAAAATAAAATATAAGAAAAAATAAAAATTAAATTAAAATATAATATATATATATATATATATATATATATATATATATATAAACCTAAACTAAACTAAAAAATAAAATAAACCTAAAAATTAAAACCTAAAAAAAAACAAAATTTTAAATAAAAATAAAATAAACCTAAAATAAGAACTAAATAAAAACATAAACCTAAAAATAAAACCTAAAAATTAATAAAAGATAAAACATAAACTCTAAACTAAAAAAAAACCTAAACCTAAAATAAACTAAACCTAAACCCTAAACTAAATAAAAATAAATAAATAAATAAACCTAAACTAAAACTAAAAAATAAAACCTAAAAATAAACCTAAAATAAAAACCGAAAACCTAAACCTAAAAAATAAAATAAAAACCAAAACCTAAACCTAAAAATAAAAAATAAAACCTAAACCTTAAAAAAACATAACTAAAAAATAAACATAAACCTAAACCTAAACATAAAAACTAAACTAAAATTGAAAACTTAAAATAAAATAAATAAACTAAACAAAATAAATAAAACCTAAATAAAATGAAAAAATAATATACTAAAAAAATAAATAATAAACTAAACAAACCTAAACCAACTGATTTACTTAATTTAAAAAATAACCCTAAACCCTAAATCCTAAACCCTAAACCATAAACCCTAAACTAAACTAAACCCTATACATAACTAAACTAACCTGACCTAAATCCTAAATCTAAACCTAAACCCTAACCTAAAGAGCTCTAAAACCCTAAACCCTAAACTAACCTAACCCCAACTAACCTAAACCCTAAACTAAACCTAAACCACTCCTAAACTCTATAAACCCTAAACACTAAAACCTAAACCTACTAAACCCTAAACCACCCTAAACCCTAAACCCTAAATCCTAAATCATAAACCCTAAATCCTAAACCCTAAACCTAAACCTAAACCCTAAAACATAAAAACCTACACTTAAACTAAATAAAACTTAAAATTAAAATAAATAAATAAACTAAACCTAACATTAAAAATAAAATAAAAATATAAAAAATTAAAATAAAATAAATAAAAAGCTAAACTAAACAAAAAAATAAAATAAGCCTAAGAATAAAAAACCTAAACAAAATAAAAACTAAAAATAAAATAAACTTAAAATAAAATAAAAACTAAATAAAAACAAAAACCTAAAAAATAAACCTAAAAAAATAAAACAAAAATAAATAAAAAATAAAACTTAAAATAAAAATAAAATAAAATAAATAAAATATACCAAAACTTAAACTAATATAAATAAAACCTAAACCTAAACATAAACCTTAACTAAATAAAATAAAATAAACTAAAATAAACCTAAACCTAAACTAAAAAATAAAATCTAAAAATAAACCTAAAATAAAATCGAAAACCTAAACCTAAAAAAAATAAAACAAAAACCTAACCTAAACCTAAAAATAAAAAATAAAAATTAAACATAAAAAATAAATTAAAAATAAAACTCAAATAAAAAATAAACCTAAACCTAAAAAAATAAACTAAAATAAAAAACCTAAATTAAAATAAATAAATTAAATTAAAAAAATAAAAAATAAAGCTAAATAAAAAAAATAAAATAAAATCAAACAAATAAAAAATAAACTAAATAAACTGAATAAACTTAACCTACTGGTTTATTTAATTTATAAAAACCAAAACTCTAAACCCTAAAACCTAAAACTAACCCTAAAACTCTAAACTCTAAAACCTAAACCCTAAACCCTAAACTAAACCTTAAACCCTAAACCCTAAACTCTAAAACCCTACCCTATACCCTAAACCCTAAAACTTACAACTCTAAACCCTAAACTAACCCTAAACCTTAACCCTGAACCCTAATCCCTAAACCTTGAATAAAGATGTGATTAGGAGTAGATCTAAAGAATGACCTAATCCTAACATAGTTATGGTAGCTAAAGAAAATGTCTTCAAAAGACTTTCCCTTGAGTATTAGAGATTTGAATAGCCTAAACCCTAACCCTAAATCATATTATAATACCATGTGTTATAGTATAATGTTGCATCATATATTTGAGCATGTAGTGATGTGTTTTTGGATGTTATAATATGTTTTAAAATGTTTTAGTATATTATGGTATTCTACTATATTAATATAAATCAAAAAATATTAATTTAATAAATCGATGATGAAATTTGTTAAATTTGAAGTGAATTGTAGTACCAAAGATGTGTTATGCCATAGTCTAAAAAAGTAAGATTTTATGTTCAAAATAAATATTATATGTTGTAGCATGGTATAGCATCATATATCATAATATATTATTCTACACATTTTAAATTCTTTTAGTATTTTACAATCAAATAAACATACACTAGCATTATTTATAAAAAATGTTGATTTAAACTTTAAAGTGGTGGATTTTGGCCAAATTCATAATAGGTAGAGTATAATAATGTACTCAATTTAAAATATGTAAGTGATATGATTAAAATATATTATTTTTATTATTTAGACTAGATTTATGATTTTATATCTTAAGCAATCCCTTGTGATGTGATATGTAAATATTATATAATATAAGTGTATTATAATATAAGATGCCATAACATAGCATCATTCATTATAACATACCATTGTATTATTATTTGTTGTTTAGCATATTTTAGTTTATTATAGTATGATGTAGTAGAGTTTATATTAGTGTAATTCATAAAAAAATACATTTATATGAGATGATGGATTTGGCCAAATTTAGGTAAGCTAGGAACATCATTGGGGTGTGCTATGTGTCATTTAATCAAAAGACGAATTTTGCATCCAAAATAAATGATCAATTTTCAACCAAAATTTATAAATTTTTTGTTTAAAGTGATTCATTTTATGATGCAATGTAAGATAATATATTATATGAAAGCATATTAAAATAAAATACATAACAATATAATTCACATATATAATGTGTGGTGTGTTACTAAATGTTATTGTACATTTTAGTATGTTTTTTTTTTTTTTGAAACTTGTACAAATAATAGTAAAAGTAATACAAGAACTAGCAAAGGCTAGAGTCTAAAACAAAGCTAAATAGAAGCAACATGCTTCTTATCATCCTCAAATAACGAAATAAAATAGAAGGTAAAGTAGAAACATCTAAAGACAAGTAAAGTCCTAGCCATAAAGCACGAGGTCCAACGCTGAAGTCCCAAACGTAACTAAGGTAAGAAAGAAACTAGAGAGGGAGAGAAGACCTAAGATGGTCTTCCTAGTAAATTGACAACACTAATGTTGTCCTCCAATATGATGCCCTTGTACTCATCATACATCCAAGGGTCAACAAGTTCTTAACAAAGCATAAATAGATCTCTATGAAAGCACTATCCCAATGGAGAAACTGGATACCAAAGCCTTGATGAAGTCACCAAATCATAAACCCCAATGCCACCAAGCCGAGGAGAGAGAAAACCATCTACATTCATTAGCCATCCAGGGGAGTCCATAAAAAGCGGTAAAGTGGAGCTCCCATCTAATAAAGGTAGATGCATTTGTAAAAGCCTCCAAAATAGTAGGAAGAATGACCTTTGGTGTCCCATGTTGACTACCATGTGTCTTTGCATTCCATGTCCTCCAAACTTGATATATCATGCTAATAACTCTACCCCAAGCCATGTCGACTTGGTGGTCCGCTCAAATGCAAAATCATGAGCATTAGAAAGAGGGGAGGTTAACTCCCAAGAGGACAAACCCCAGATGATGAGGAAGTAAATGTAGTGAGGATATGATCCGTGTCTTCAATCTCCATGCCCGGGGCAATGAGTCTCCTAAGAAGACCCCAAGAGTGGAGCCAGGTAGGTTGGTGGCATTCTTGGAACCCTAAAAAACTTCTCTCATGCAAATGGAACTTTGTAGCCAAGAGTAGCTGGGAAGGGTGGAAGAGGGCATCAAACCGCCGAGATTTCCCCAAAGGGAGGTGAAGAAGCTCCTTCTGCTCATCTAAGTAATGAAGCTCCACCTTGGTAATGCTTCAAGATCCTAAAATGCTACTCTAGTCGGTAATATCCCATGTCTGTCCCTATGGATGAAGCGAGCCTGATCCTCAAGGCTATGCATCTAAGAAAGTCGGTCTCAAGGAATAATCACCTAACCATGTGTGATCCAAAATAACTTTGCCATCAATCTTCCAAAGAATGAGGTTCAAGACTTTAAGAATGAAAGTCTTGAGTCCCCCTCTTCAAGCTTCCACTCAAATATCTTCCCATAGCAATGCAAAAAGTAATGAAGTGGGCTTTAAGAAAATCCCAACCTGCTAGAGGGACCTGTGGGGTAGAGTGAAAACCAAGCCCCCATGCTTAGGTAAACAAACCAATACATAGTGAATGCCCCCTAGACTCTTGTCCCATAAGAAGGACCTACATAACCTCCTCCGCAACACATTCAAGGGAATAAAAATAAACCAACTAAAAATAAATAGATATGGGAGAGATGTTGACCCCAAGACATAATCTTCTCTTCCTAACCTAAATCATGCTTGTAGAGCTTCCTCATAGCCAACTAAGGCCAAGATACTCCATCTCTTGGACCTATAACCCAATAAGCCTAATCTGATTAGTCCTCCATCTCTTAAAAATAAAGAGAATAAAACCGCTGATCCTTAACACAATCATCAAGAATGGCTTTAATTTGCATGTATAAAATCGAAAATAATAAGAGATTAGAGATGAGGTCCCCTTTCACACACCTGTGTTTGGCCCTCTACTTAAAAGCTAAAGTAGCTCATAACATAGAAAATAATGAGAGTGGACAAAACCTAAATCCACTCAAAATGGGGAGACTTCACCATTCGAAGATGGAGAATCTAGGGTGAGTGACACAAAGAATCCACTTATAATGTGGAACCCCATCAAGGTGAGCATCTTTTCAATGTAATATCTTATCATAGGCTTGCTCCATATCAACTTTAATCGCCATGAAACCAACTAAGAAGAATAATTTGTTGATGATCTCTTGGGCAAGGAGAGAATGGTGAGAGATGTTCCAAATAAAAGCACCTTGTTCTTGAAACAAGGAGAGGTAGTAAATGCTTCAACTGCTCACCAAAATCTTGGCCACCACTTTATAGATCGCCACTGCAATGGGCAAATTTGAAGGAGTTAGCCCAATAACTTTGGGGATGAGGACAATAAGTGTCTCCTTCCATGAATCCTCCATATGATCAAATTCAAAGAACTCAATGAAGAATGACATCCTTCTTCACACAAGGCCGAAATGCTTGTAAAAGAGGTGATCCCATCAAGTCCGTGTGAACTTACTCCCCATAGAATGAATTGCCTCCCAAATATCTTGATCAACCTTCAAGAAGAGATTTGGCCAAGGAACTCTAATAGGCCAACCATCAAGGGAGACATCCCTCAACCCATTTTTTGCCTAAAGAAGGAAGTGAAAATATCAAATATCGGGTTCTCAATCATACCTCCATCCACCATTGCAATAATCTTGGTCCTGCAGAGGGGCAACCGATGGAAAAATGAGTGTTCCCATCTCCATCCTGAGCCATCTAGTTTTAGCCCTTTGTCTCCACCAACGCCAATGTAGAGTTAAGCTAATAACCTTAGAGGGAGTTCTTGGTAGGAGTGAGTCCATCATGAATAATCAAGAGTTTGAGAGAGGTAATGTCCTTTCCAAGTCAATCTGAGAGTGGAGGTTCTTCAACATACTCTTACTTCAATGGAAGAGAGATGTAGGGTACCACAACTCTTTCTATGGAGAATTGCCTTTGAGCCAAAGTCTCCTTACGCTTCTTCCAAACCACCTCCAACTCATGGATAAGAGAGCCAAGTATCTTCAAACCTTAACCATCTCAGGGGCTTAAGTTGAAAGAGGAAGAAGAAGATATGATCTTGATAAGTGATGAACCTTGGTATCCAAGAATTGAGAAGCCTGAGTTGATCAAGACCTCAAGACCCCACATCCCACTCCCATCTTTGTTGTTGGTCCAAGTGAACTCCAACAAACCCAACTCATGCACCGCCAAAGCCATACACTCCTCCATCCCTTTCAAGTGTATAATGAAAGGGCCTCCACCCTTCTCACTTTGAGCCAAGATACTAAAGTCACCCCCATAGCCATGGGAGCTTGAAGATCCACATTGTCAATGGTCTTCCGTGAGGTCCCTAAGAAGATAACTCTTGGCATGACCCAACCAATAGTCCACCTAATGCCATTGGGCAAAACAAAAACCCAAAATAAGTCATGAATCAGTGGAGAAGTCCACAATATCCTTTCTCCAAAGGATGATAATGCCAAAGCCCATTTGAGGGTTTACAAAAAACCTTGATCCACCATTTTGTCACTTCATGTCTTGGATGCACTCAATCTGGTTTAAAGAAGCCAATGTAGATCGTTACCACCAATAGGTAGGAGAAGTGTAGTCTTGGGCACCCTACAATTCAAAATAATGACATTAAGTCATCATGGGATTTATCCCCTCCCGCATCTGTATCTTTTTCTGAGTAACTGGCCCCAAATCTGTAGCTCCTAAGTGGGCAGACATCCCAGACCTTGTGGTATTGGTTGCCTTCTCCCTCATTTTGAGCTTCCACCGTGGCTTTGGCTTGGAAAAAAGAGAGGAGGCTTCAGAGTAGGGAGGATTGCTTTGTAGGTGCTCCTTAAGAGAGCTCTTCGGGTTGAGTAGTCAGGTTGGCTAGCACCATTTGAAGTTCTAGGAAGAGCCTCTCTAGGGAGGCTATTATCTTCAAACAAGGGTTGGTAGTAGCCTTGCCCTTCCCTTTGTTCAATCCTTGAAGCACACCCCAAGCAAAGGTGGTTCTCCTTGGCATTTGTGCAAACACCTTGTGTGCATTGTCTTGTAGTAATGTCATCATCCATAGAGACTTGGTCAGCCTCCCCTTTCCCTTGGGTGTTCAGCATGATCCCCACCAAAAATCATCCATATGGCTGGGCAACAAGCTAGTATCACCCAAATCATGCTCATTATAGAACATACCTTGGCCAAGTTGAAGCCCCATGCTTTCGGTTTTCCCTTGTGTGTGTTGTTGGCCTTAACAAGGCCTCTTCACCATCATCCATATCATCATCCCCATAGGCCACTTGATCGGCCATTTCGATGTCTAGCCAAAGTGTAACTGCACCATGGAGTGAATAGTTCTGATGGCTTTATTTTCTGGCTTCCTCCAACAGCAGACCGAGTGAACATAGGTGCGCCGCTTTGGCTAGCCGCCGCTTATTGACTAATCGCCAGCGCTAATGTTTAATAAAGAGTGTTCACGCTTCATCGTCTGAGCCTCTCATAAGATTTCACAAGAATCTCATGGATGTGGTCCCAGATCATATTTATGAAAGCCTATCAAATATAGATCAGATAATATATCACATATATGATTGGCCAGAACGTGCACCCCGCAAATAGTATTTTTCTTTTTTTTATAATACATTGTGTCAAAACTCAAAAAAATGTTAATTTGAAGGTTGAGATGGAAGAATTTGGCCAAATTCATGGCACACTGAGGCAACACCAAAATTATGCTATTTTGTACCATTTCTAATAGAAAAATAATAATTTTACATCTAGAATGAGCAATATTCATATTTTGAGAAAATTTTGTTATTTGTTCCTTTTAAATGCTTCTAATGAGTTGTAATGTTAGACAATATATTATATTATAGAAAATTATAATATAACATCATATATTATATCATAATACAAAGGTGTTAATTCACACTATAATAGTTTAGCATGATATTGTTTATAGTTTGAGCTTGCACCATCAAAAAATCCTAAAATGTTGATTACAATGTTAAGATAATGTAATTTGAATGAATACATTATTAGGCTTTCAGTTGAAGTATTAAAGGTGTGCATAAGAGAAGAAATAAGATTTGATGAGAATTTCATGTCAAGAACATGGAGGGAGATCCGCTAGGGGATCACACATGCGTTGTACATGACATGTGAGGGGTCTATATTGAGGGCATATAAGAAGAAAATCTACTGGGGATAAGTTTTGAATTTGATTTGATTATATGATTTGTAGAAAGAATTTTTGCTTAGGATAAGAATCTATAATCCACCAGGGCTTAAGATCAAATAGACTTTAATTTATTTTATTTTAATTGATGTGGAGGCATATCTGTTAGAGATATTAACTTAAGTTCTCTAGGGATTGGGTATATGAACCTTCCACTAGGGAAGTAGGTTTAGGCTATCCACTCAGGATTAGGATTTGAGTTTGATTTCATAGATTTGTTTGGCTATGTATCCACTAAGAATAAGATTTTGGTTAGATTTCTTTGATTTAGACTCTACTAGGGGAGTTGGTTTAATTTGGCTTCACTAGGGAAGTTGGTTTTGAATTTGATTTTTTTGCTTAACTTGTTTACATATGATTTGGGGCTCCACTGGGGAGAAGGGTGTGATTTAACTCCACTGGGGAAAATTAAATTTAGTTTAATTTAATCTGAGTTAATGTATGGACCACATGGATGAACCCACTAAGAAGGGGTTTTATCAGCCTTGACATACCTCATCTATACAAATCCAAAAGGAGAGTCTACCTGCAGTGGGGTAGTGCTAGCCAACCTAAGGGGTTGCCTTTCAGTGTGCAACGACTATGCTAGGAAGAAGGCATAGCAGACTTACATCTTCCAAAGGAAGGAACAACCACTAGGGTGACCTGTTGGATGCACAACAAATGGAACCTGACCTATGGTGAGTATTGAGTGAATGCCGCAGGGAACTTATGTCAAATCAAAAGTAGTCAGGATTAATTTTATCTTAATTACATGTGATTTGATATGGTTTGTTTGGTTTAATTTGATTTCAAATTGAGGGCATATCCATTCAGGATCTGAGCTCGATCAAATTTGATAGATTTAATTTATGAACCATGTCGATGTGTGATGGACCCACTAAGAAGGGGCTATATTGAACTTGTCCTATCTCAAATTTACAAATCCAAAAGGATAGTGCATTGGTTGTGGGGTAGAGCTAGCCAACCTAAGGGGTTGCCTTTCAATGTGCAATAGCTATGCTAGGAAGAAGGCATAGCAGACTTTCATCTTCTAAAGCAAGGAATAATCACTAGAGTAAGCTGTTGGTAGCATAAAAAATAGAACCCGACTTAGGGGCAACTACTAGGTGAATGTCATTGGGGACATATATCAACTCAAGAGTAGTTAACCAATTACTATTGGGAGTTTTGCTGGCACTGCCCTAAAGATAGGATGCCTACTTGGGAAATGGTACCACTAAGGGTTTCCTCCTAATCCGCAAGTGAATTTATATTTTGTTTATATATTTTCATGGACCCTATTGGTATGCCAGGGCCCACACTGAGAATGGGCTATGTCGGCCTTAACCTCTCTCAAATTTACTAGACCAAGGGCGAATCTACACATCCACAGGATGGATTCTCCAACCACAGGGGTGGATGCTGGGAAAGGGGAACTGTCTAATCCAATAGTAACCCAAGTTGTGTCTAAATGGGATTGCAAAGGACGTGATCCAAATATAGTTCCCAGGGGTGGTGCTGCTAGGGGTGTTATCCTGAGCCCTAAAAAAAAATCTTATAGGTGTACGGTAGCCAACTCAAGGAGAAAGTGTAGCAGACTTGCAACTGCCTTGAGTGGTGTATCCTAAGGTGCGAGAACCAACCAATCTAACGTGTAACCTTCAACATGAGTGGTGTATCTATCAGCATAGTGAGAACCAACCAACCTAAGGGGCTCATCGATGTGCGATGATCAATCTAGAAAGAAAGCTTGTAGGCTCACAACTTTCCAAGTCAAATTGATCATCGGGATAGTCTATCATCAATAAGAAAGATGCTATCTGACCTAGAGTGACTATTAAGCAGGGAGCCTCGAGGAAGGACTAGACCCAGACTTGAAGTAGTCAAGAGGGAAGGAGGCACTAGGGGACTTATCCTAAAACTCAAATATACTCAAACCAGTCAATGCACAAAGGCTAATCAATGAATAAAGCATAGTAGACTCACATCCTCTTAAATGAAGCCAACATGAGGTAGCTTACTGGCCACGCAGTAAGGCCTTCCAAACTAACAAGGCAGTCATCGGTGTGTAGTGGCCAAGTAAAGCAAGAAATCATAGTAGACTTACATCCTCCAAAGCATGAATATCACTAAGGAGACACACTAGAAGGGTAGCACGTCAGACTGACCTAGAGTAGCTACTAAGTGAGTGTCACTAGGGGCGTTATCTTAACTCAGAGTAGCCCGAGATAAAGTTATGTGTTTGTTTTATATATTCATGTGTAGTTTGTGTTTATGTTGTGTCGATGAAGGATAGGATGCCACTCAGGTTCCTTACACCTACCCTAAACACATCATGGCAGATACATAAATAAGAATGCTTTCAAGATGGAAGAGATTGAATACAAAATGGAATTTTCATTAATGATAATTATTTTAAAACATGATTTATAATATTTGTTTAAGTAGAGCCAGTTGATTAGAAGCATTGGGTGTTATCCTTTACGATTAATAAGCTAATAATATCCTCCTAGGTAGGCTTTATCTATGGCAAAAGGGCCTTCCTCTATGGGTTCCAACTTGCCTCCCATCTTATGATGAGCAACAATCGATCTCCTTAGAACTAAAATAAGCTCTCCTACTTGAAAAGCTCTAAGATGGACCAACTTATTGTGAGCTTGAATCAATTTATCTTTATACAACTTGATATTTTGGCATGCCTGCAGACATCTCTCCTCAAAACCTTCGAGATCTTCTAACCGCAACTTGGCATTATGCTCTGTTGTGATCTTGCTACCCATAGCTATCCTTAGTGATGAGAGTTGCACTTCTAATGGTAGAATGGCTTCAGACCCATACACTATGGAGAAAGGAGTAGACTGAGTTGGTGTTCTATGCAGTAGGTCCACAAGGCTTCAACTAATTGCTCATGCCACTATTGATTGTTGTTGTCGAGTATCTTCTTCAGTTTTTGGATGAAAGTTTTGTTGAAGGCTTCTGCTGAGCTACTTTTCATCAGGTAGTCAGTGGTAGAATATCTCCAATCTATGATATGTATCTAAACAATGTCTTTATCTCAGTGCACTTGAATGCAATACCATTATCAAATATAATTCATCCAAGCACTCCGAACCTATATACGATATGGTTCCTAAAAAATAGAGCACATGTAGAGTTGTGACCTCTTTGAGCAGAATCTCCTTTGGCCATTTGGAAAAGTAATCAGTAGCAGCTAAGATGAATTGAGGACCCTTGGAAAAATGAGGATCAATCGAACCCACTATGTCGGCACCCCAAACCTCAAATGTCCATGAGGCCAATGTAGGATGTATAATGTTGGGTGGTTGGTCTAGGACCACACCATGTATTTGACATTGGTGACATCACCTGGCCATATCCATGCAATCTTTGATCATTTGATCATATGGCCTCTCGATCTTGGCTTTCATCTTAATTGGTTGGCTCCACATAATCCTGAGTGGACCTTGATCAAGGTCTTACGGGCTTCATTCTTGTGTAAATAACGTAACCACATATGATCGAAAGACTGCTGGTTTAAGACACCATCCACAAGAGTGTTGGAAAGTGCTCTCATCCGATGGGCTTCAAACTTCTGTTGAGGTAGTTCACCTTTATTTAGATAATCCATGAATGGTTTCCTCCAATTTAACTTTGCATCCTTCTTGGCAATAGAAACCTCCCCTTCAAGAGAGTACTTTTTGATGAGTTCAATATTAATAAGAGATATGACTTGTCTATTTTAGACTTTTATTGATATGGACTCATCCTCAGGAAATGCAAACTCCTTGGCAAGCTTGGCTAAAGTATATGCTATAGCGTTCTCTCCTTGAGGAATCTTAGAAATGATAACCTCTAGGATTTGGGCCAACAAGTCCATGGTGTAGTTGTGGTAGTGATGGAGCTTGGGCTTTATTAGGACTCAGGGAATTGGTTGATAACTAGCTGAGAATCCCCGAAGATGTTGATGTTCTGGATGCTTAGAGTAACGGCTAACTCTAGACTAGAAATTAGAGCCTCATATTTGACTTTAGTGTTGGAGCAAGGATTAGATAGATGATATGAGAATCTCATCACATCACGGTCTGAAGTTAAGAGAACTATTCCTACCCTTGCCTTTCCTGGAATAATAGATTATGGTTCTTCTCCTCTTTGAGAGGAAGCTGCACCATCAAAGTACATCTCCTGGTGAATGCTACTATCCCCTAAGTTCATGATTTGTTCATCCGGGAGATCATAACCAAGTGGAGCATGCCAGAAGTGGGTGTGCAACTAAAAAAATCTGCTAGCGCTTGTCCTTTCACCGCATAAAGGGGTATGTAGGTAATGTGAAATTATGAGAGGATCATGGACTGTCATGCCAACCGTTTAGATAGTGTCGGCTTTGTCATTAGATAATGTATTGGATTGATCTTAGAAATTAAGTTCACCTTATGAGGAAGCATGTAGTGCTATAGCTTTTGGGATGCAAAGATTAAAGTTAGGCAATGCTTCTCAATGGGTGGATAATTAGCCTCAAAGAATTAGATGAAAGTGGTAGTGCATTTTCCTCTTATTTATTGACTTTGGCCACAAAGGAGTCATCTAACATAGTGTAAAGTATGAGGCTTGCCGTGATAGTGGCTATTAGAATCAGTGGCGACATCAGGTAATGCTTGATGTCTTCGAAGGCATGCTCACACTTATCATCCCACTTGGACTTGGCATCCTTTTTGACAAGTGCTAAGAATGGCTGACATCTTTTGATAAGTTGGATATAAATCATCTTAGATATGCCAACCGACTTTGGAATGATCTGAGTTGACTTAAACTTTTAGGGGTGGCATTTCTAATATCTCTTTGATCTTCTTCGGATCAATTTCGATTCCCTGGTGTCAGACAACAAACCAAAGGAATTCCCTTGAAGCTACTCCGAATACACACTTTAGGGGTTCATTTTGAAGTTAAATTATCTTGACTATTCAAAAACTACTCTCAAGTCAAAGAGATGATTTTTGTTTTCTACTTTTGACCATGAGATCATCATAGACTCGAATTGATGATGAATGAGTTTATTGAAGATGAAGTCATACCCGGTATGAGGCACCTTCATTTTAAGGAATGGCATGACCTTATATTAATATATTTCGATCGAGTTCTTAAAAGTAATATTTCTTTCATTTTTTAGGGCCATCTTTATTTGGTTATATCTAGGTGAGCCATCCATGAAAGAGAGACATTGAGGCAATGTTCACCATCAGCTCTGAGATTGGTAGTGAAAATTCATCTTTTGTACATGCCTTATTTAAATCTCTAAAATCAATGCATTTGGCCATTATTCTTCTTAACTGAGATAATGCTAACTAGGTAGGTATTTTTCTTCTAAAAGAAGCCATCATCGATCGCTTTGACTTCAAAATGACCTATTGTTCTATGTCTAATCGCATCTAGAGCTTTCTTTATAGGTTAGTAGGCTCTATTACTAGTTTATGGACTACTATGTCAAGAGCCAATCCAGGCATCTCTTCATAACTCCATGCAAAGTAGTCCTTTAACTTAGTTAATAGCCTAACAAAGTCATTGGTTTCAATTTCATTCAACAAAGAACTGATGTATGTCGGGCATGGATCTTCTTCAGTTCCTAAGTTGATTTCCTTAAGCTGATTTCTTCTTTGAACTCTGGTGGTGCATCTTTTACTTCAAAATCATCTAGATCATCTAAAGTTTCTAAGCACAGCTCCTTATATTAGTTAATGTGATTTGAAAAGAACCTATCAGATTATAAATGATTGCTATGACTAAGTAGTAATCATCATCATAGACTGAACCCATTGTAGTGAATCTTAGTCCTGGTCTTGATTGAGAGCTTTTGCATTTGTTCTTTCATATTCTTTTGAAGTAGTCTAACTTGTGCTTTAACCAAGTATGTGGGATTAACCCTTTCTTTGCTAAATTGTGAACACAAGGCAAGTACCAATCAAAAGGTAATTCTATTAAATCTTTATATGAATAATCCTCAAGTTCTACATCAACTTCTTGACTTGAGGATGATGCTCCCAGAAAGAACCTCCGAGTTCACAACTGTTGATGACTTAAGGACTTCCTTAACTAACTAACCCTTAACTTTTTGAGGGTTAGAGCTATGGTTCCCAACTGATGCCTAACTGTTTCACATATAGACTTGGATACACTTATGCTTTGCTTTGGAGCCCAATCTTCATTGCTATCTGGCTCAAGTGTTCCAAGGGAATATACTATCGAAGAGTCTGCTAATACCCATATAAGACTCATCCTATGAACTAGATTCTAAGTTAATATGGATAGTAGGTGTATTGGGACATATATTCTATTAGGTGGCCAATAAGGATGTTTTCCACCCCTTAGAGTGCCTCTGAACTGGCTACTTCCTCTGTTTGGTGGAGGACAGGTCGTCCTACACATATGTTCAAATGGAGCAATGAACTGTGAGTGGAATCTAATGTCAGGCTCCACTTCCTCCTCCAAGTCTATTTTTTCCCCCTTTAATTTTATTTTTCATTTTCTCTTTTCTCTTCTTCTTCTTTTTCTCTTTGTTTTTCTTTTTTACTTCTCCTTTTCTTTTATTTTAAAACTTTAGCCAAGTTCACGAGAATAGACTTGTCAATTTTGAGGAAGGTAGTAAGTCGCATCCTCATATACGCTAACCTCATGAACTATAATTGGCTTGAGATCTCCTTTGACATAATAAACAATCCCACCTCTCACAAACCTCATACACTTATGTAGATAGGATGAAACTATGTTGATCTAATGTATCCATGGTCTCCCAAGAAAAGCATTGAAAGATGTATCCAAGTTTATAATGTGAAACTTGGCTTCAGTTTTCTAATCGTCTATTTCCAAGGGCAACACTATGGAGCCTAAGGCCTTTTAACCTCACTTTTGGAGTGGATTCAATCTTCCCATAATTAGACTTAGGAGTCTTCTTGACACTAAGACTTCCCTAGTCATAAGACACTTCTAACAATTAGGTAAACACTTAACCTAAGCCTAAAGACTTAGAAGGGTTAACCATAGGATTAGGATATGCCTTAGGGATTGGATAATCCACCCTACAACCTAAATCCAATCCATGCTCACCTTCTCAAACCAAACCTCAAGTTCAATTCAAACATCAAATTCAAATCCAAATCCAAACCCAAATTCCAAAACCAAATGATTGAAGACCATGATCAAATCAAAATTTGAAACCCTTCCTAAGCCATATGACCTATCCCATGGACTTAGCCAAATCTTAATCCAAATCAATCCAAAATTAATTGATTTCCTTATAATCAATTTATTTCTTCAATCATCATCCTAAATATAAATTAAATCTACATTCAAATGATCAAAACTAAATCAAATTAAATCATATGACCAATCCCATGGACTTAGCTAAATCTTAATCCAAATCAAGTCAAACTTAATTGATTTTCACAAATCAATCATATTTTCAATCATCTTCACAAATTTAAATGAAATATAGATTTAAATCATCAAAACAAAATCAAACAAAATGAAAATCCAAACCTAAGCCACATGATCCAACTCTATGGACTTAGCCAAATTTCTTCATTCCAAAACTCAAATTCAATTGATTTTCTCATGAATCAATCATACCTTCAATATTCACAAATATACAATCATCAAGCAAAACCAAGACTAACCCAACTCAAACCGAACTTAACCCAATTGACTTGAAAGGTTCAAATGAACCAAAACCCATTTGAACCCAAGTTAAAAATTGAATTTATATATCACTAAATCCATATATAAACTCAACTAAATCAAACTCAATCCAAAATTAAGCCAACTAAACCCAATTGGTCCACTTGACTCAAAGTGGCCAATTTGACCTATTTGAGATAAGCTCTAATCCTACACAAAATGGATTAAACCAAGCCGATCAAAACCTCCAATCATGATTGTTGATCACCCTAGGTTGATCAATTATCACAAATTGGGTCAAACCAAGCCAATTTGGTCATTTGACCAAGTCAGCCCCTTAACCCATATGAACCCAAACTTGCCAAATTGCAACCTAAGCCAAATCCCTTGAAACCAATGATTCATACCAAATCAAAATCAATATTTGAATATGACTTGACCTTCAATTGAGTCAAATCAAACCCAATTGGCCGTTTTGACCCAAGTTTACCTAAATTGACCTAAAAGACCAAATTGGGTCAAATCAAAATATAAACCAAATTGATTGAAACCAATGGCTCAAGTTCATTCCAAATTGATTGTTGAACTTGACAAAAGCCATGATTGGGAACTAGAGAATCAAGAATGGCCTATTTGATCCGCTATGGAATTGTGTCTTTATAAGAAGGACGTTTCTAGTTATCTCTAGTTTTGATTTGCTCTATGCTCCATTTTATCTATGTCATCGCTTGTGTCTTAGAAAATTTGTTGTGTTGCTTAATGAAATCGAAAAGAAGAAATATTGAATCTGAATTTATTTTTTCCGAAAAAAAAATTCCAAAAACCCTAAATCCTAAACTAAAACCTGAACTCTAAACCTAAAACATAAATCCTAAACCCTAAACCCTAAAAACCCTAAACACTAAACCCTAAAACCCTAAAACCATTAACCCTAAAACCTAAACCCTAAACCCTAAACCCTAAACCCTAAACCCCAAACCTTAAACCTTAAAGCCTAAAAAGTTAAAAATCTAAATCTAAACTAAATAAAACCAAAAAATAAAATAAATAAAAAAATTGAAATAAAAATAAATAAATAAATAAAATAAACTTAAAACATAAACTAAAACCTAAACCTAAGCCTAAACCTAAACCTAAACCTAAAAAGAAAATAAAGTAAAATAAAAAATAAATTAAATAAAATAAATAAAAACCTAAACTAAACTAAAAAATAAAAAACCTAAATAAAAATAAAATAAACCTAAAATAAAATAAAATAAAAACTAAATAAAAACCTAAACTTAAAAAAATAAACCTAAAAATAAAACATAAAAATAAGTAAAAAATAAAACCTAAACCCTAAACTAAGAAAAAAACCTAAACCTAAAGTAAAAAATAAAATAAACCTAAACTAAAATAAATAAACTAAAATATATAAAACCTAAACCTAAACCTAAAATAAGCTAAACCTAAAACTAAACCAAAACTAAATAAATAAAATAAACTAAAAATAATCCTAAACCTAAAAAAAAAAACCTAAAAATAAACCTAAAAGAAATAATTAAAAATAAACCTAAAATAAAAACCTAAAACATAAATCTAAAAAAATAAGATAAAAACCTAAGCCTAAACCTAAAAATAAAAAATATAAATATAAATAAAGCTAAACTAATAAGTTAACCTAAACCAAAAAAATAAACTAAATTAAAAAATGTAAATTATATTAAATAAACCTAAAATAAATAAACTAAACTAAATAAAAATAAAAATAAACCTAAATAAAAATTAAAATAAAATAAACTAAAATAAATAAATAAAATATACTAAATAAACCTAAACTTACTAGTTTTTTAAATTTTAAAAAATAAAAAATAAAAAAAAATCCCTAACCCTAAACCCTAAACCCTAAACCTAACCCTAAACTACAACCCTAAACCCCAAACCCTAAACCCTAATACTCTAAACCCAAAATCTTAAACCCTAAAATAATAAACCCCAAACTTTAAACCCTATACCCTAAAATAAATAAACTAAACTAAATAAAAATAAAAAAATAAACAAAAATAGAAATATAAAATAAACTAAATAAACCTAAACCTACCGGTTTACTTAATTTAAAAAAAACCCTAAACTCTAAACCATTAACCCTAAACACTAAATCCTAAACCCTAAAACTAACCTCTAAACTTAAAATAAGAAATACTAAAACCCTAAACTAAAACTCCTAAACACTAAAACTAAACCCCTATTCCCTAAACATTAAACCTCCTAAATCTCTAAGTCTAAACCCTAAACCCTAAAATCCTTAAACCCTAAACCTAACCCTTAAACTCCTAAACTCTAACTCCTAAATTAAACTTTAAACCCTAAACCCTAAACTCTAAAAAACTTAAACTAACCT